>CM072815.1:15310112-15910112 GCA_036937905.1 Salvia rosmarinus
TTAGGTTGAAAAGCTGAGCTGCTACGATACCACTCTGTCGCGACCCTCGATCCTATGCGGATTAACGGGGACTATAACTCTAGCGAGGATAAAAATCTGAGACTCTTTTTAACGATGGCGTAATACATATGTCATTTATATTCTTGGACTATATTACATAATTTAGGGTTCTTGCAGCGGAAAACATGTGATATGTACATATGACGATGTCTATCAAGGTATAAACATTTCGGTGACAACATTCCTATTGCTCAACCTTTCTCCGTCCATCAGCGCTCAACTGCATTTAAAACAAACATGCGGTGAGTACAGAATACACTCGGTGGACTCATGCCAAAACATTTTATCATTTTAGATTACTTGCCACATCATGGTAAGACCTGAGGGTTTTAGTTGAAAATGCCTTGTGCTTACTAAAATATTTATCGATTCATAAAATCATCGCTTTGGCAGGCATTTTTCTTGGTGTGTATGATCCGTATCCCTTATCATCATTTCATCATATCATCATAGTCGAAAGTCGTGAGGCCTCCTCTCGACCCGTGACCGACGTGGTGTCCTTACGACCTGACCACCATCGAGTGTACCACGTTAATCTGGCGGTATAAGCCTTGGCATAGGATCGATATCGATTTCATTCATAAGTTGGGGTGACCCAACACATTCATATCATTCATGTCATTCATATCAATCTCATGGATAGGATACATACACAAACATAACATTTTGGCGGGTAATCTTGTAAACATTTAACAACGATTGAAATAAGCATCGTAAATAAATATTTGAAGCATTTTATTCTTGAGTAGAGTAAAGCCCACTTTGGTATGATTGCCTTAATCCCATTTCTTGGTGTAAGTCCTAGCTTTAACCTATCTATTCTTGGCCTTGAGGTTTTGGGTGGAAAAATCCATTGGGTCTTAGAACCCATATTTCTATTTTAGTGTATATCATGGTATGATATACACTCAATTATTCATGTGGTAGCACCTAGTCAAATATTTCACGTTAAGGTATGCTTTCGTGAAAATATCGTATCATGATGTTTATCATAATTGTACATCTTATAATGCTCTATCGTACCTTGCGACATAACATAATGAATGCATCGATTAATAGCATGTTAGTCACATAAGGCATACTTCACATAGGGTTTCCAACATAGTCAAATTTCAGTGTTTAATTTCAGCAAAAACAGCTTGAAACAATCCAAGTGATGTGCTTTGACGATCCATAACTCTCGATTCAGAATCGTATGGTGCACAAAGATACATTCTGAAACCTCTAAACATGTACTACAAGTTCTAAGAAGAATTAAATCCAAAGAGTCGTGGTTCGGGAGATATAGGGTCTCAAAGTGGGCAACTCAAACTGACTTCTATACTTTAGAAAATTTTAAGAATTTTCAGTTTTAGCTTAACGACGAGGGTTTCTGAGGCTCGTAACTTTGACTCACAATACCAAAATGGCTGCAGGCTACCAATTTAGAAACCTTGTAACAAGTACTACATATGTCATGAAGACCATACTGGAAAATATCTAACTCATCGAAATACATAAGTCCAAAGTTGACTAGTTGAAATGGACAGTTTCAGTAGGTGACTTTGGGCGATGAAAGGTATACCTATAAGAGTTTGTTTGGGATGAAACTTTCCAGATCACAACTAGACATGGTAAGAAACATTTCTTATGAAGAAACCCAAGTCCAAATCGGACTACAAACGGCTTGAACATCTCACGTAAAGTCATACTCGAACAGCCTATTAACATAGAAATTTTCTAAGGCAGTTTGTCCAAAAGGCTTACTGAAATGTTTCAACTTTAAAAATTCACCGTGAGTTCATTATAAGGAATCTGGAAATGAAACCAATCATATTGAAAATCCACTTAAGTCTAGTTTTATCCAGAAAATCCTCACTCAATGATTCACAATAGATTGGGAGATAAAAATGTTTTACCACAAGCTATCACTCCCGTGACAGTTTTGTGCAGTTAACTTGTAAAATCTGGAAGAAATAGTAAAACTTTTTAGAAAATTCTGAAAATTTACATAAATCTTCTAGACATTCTGAATTATGTGTCTGCCAAATTTCAGAGTTTTATCATTATCCAAACTTAAAACGAAAGCTACGGATTATGGGTGATGAACACGGCGATTTTACAAATTTGCGCGATGATTTCGAAAAATACGATTAAAATAGAAAATCATGTTGGATGGACTTGAAATTTTACAGAGGCATATTAGACACATATATTTTCAATATATTAAAATTCACAATCATCGGACCACTGTAACTTAGTCTAATAATTTCGTGAAGTTGCTGTTCGTCCAGATAAATCAACATGCAATCACCTATACTTATAAATCTAGCACATTCAAGCATATATATGTACATGCATGTATGTAGCTCAACACTATTGAGTTCAAGGTTTGGATTCTTCACCTTGGTGTGAAATTCAGTGGGGAATCGAAGGGTTGACTGAGGAGGCTCATAGCCTGGAAAGCTTGACTGTCACGTTTAGCTAGGAGCTTGTGTCCCTTTTTGAATGGTGGAGTGGGCTGATCTTGGAGCTGAATTTTCAGTTGTTCTTGGAGGAGGATGGGCGAAAATGGGGAAGAAGATGACTGAAATCTGATTTTTGGGGGTTGAGAGAGGTATGGGATGTGTGTGGGGTGCTTATGGGTGACAATTGTCACCATGTCATATAGTTGACACCTACACACTTCTACCTACACACCACACACATGCGAAAATATACATATATATATATATATATATATCGATTTTAATAGTATAGTTAGGATATAATTAATCCAATGTCACTTAGATACATGTAATAGGTAAATCAACAAATAAGTGCTTAGTATATATGTGTATATAGCTCTCGGCTATTACACTATGCCAAAAGGTCAAATTTTATTTTCATGCCAAATTGATATATGTTATGACATATAGTTTAGATGATAAATAATATAATAGGATAAATTAATGGCATCATTTATGCGACAAAAATCGAGTTCGAAAATTAGGGTTTTCGAGCGTTTGGCGATGGTCACTCTCAATTCTTGTTGATCTAGCATTGATTTAATGCTTAATAATACTATAATTACATATACTAATCATAGGAAATAAATTCCTATAATTTCTTGATCGATTAAAGCAGCTTTCGTTTCATCTCAAAGCGTTAACGTTTGTAGCGTTGCAAAAGCGTTCATTATCGACTCATCTTGAAATGGTCGTCATCACTTTATTACATTATTCCATTAATAATGGAATTTAATTCTAAACAATTGCTTAGAAAATATCATAATTTTAACTATCGATCTGCGATCGGCGTTAAAATAATAATGCGATATACTTCATATACTTTTATTCCTTAATTCACAATTGTCGGTGAATATAAAATAGGATTTCATTCCCGTAATTAATCGAAGTCATCATTCGATATCATTACGATTGAATATCTCGAAAGCTTTGATTCTGGTTTTTAAATACCGTAATTAGGCATTTAATTGCGGGGTATTACAAGTATAGTAAAGCCCACGGACTCCTTGATCGTTAAATTTTCAATTCTTCTTGCGTCAGTCGTCGCGTAAACTTCACGCTTTACATAAAAGCGATCGTTGGTGCGTTTTTGAGATTTTCAAAGTTTAGAATAAACTTTGATAATTTATTCTAATATAATTTGAATTCCTTAGCGAATTCAATCGCGTTCAATCGCGTATTTTGAACTAAACATTTCTCGTACTTGAGATATGTTCGACTATTTCATTTAACCTTTTAGGTTAAGCGTTTAACGTATTTACGTTTTTCGATGCAAGATTTCAATTATGAAATCTTTTCTCACTAATAAGTTTCCTTATATAAATAATCGTTTTACGTATTAGCGTATTTTCGAGCGTATTTCATCGTTGATTTCAAAAGTCAACATTTTGACTTTTATTTATTAAATTCTTTAAAATTCATATTTTAATATCTAAATTCAATATAAATCGATTTTCAATCGATTTCTTTTCATAAAGTCTTAATTCTCGATTTTCACGTAAATCGATAAACTTCATTAATATTTTCTTAAATATTAATTAACTTATTCTTTAAACATTATTTTCATTTCTAACGTTATTTAATATAACGTTTAAGTCATAAACATAGTATTCTATGTTTATAAAATTTCATAAATTCTTAATATGTCTAAAATAATTTCTAGACATATAGTGTATTATTTTCTTGATATTAAGTTTAAAATCCTTAATATATTATTCAAACTTTCGGTTTAAACTTCTTTTTCATTATTCTTCCAAAATTTTCTAAATTCATATAATGTACTATTTCATCATAGTATCACTAATATGTATTAATATTAACTATAGAAAAATTTGGGCATCACTATTAAGTCCATAGGTGCGGTTTTAGTCGAACCTTGTCGATAAATTTTCTAAAATTCTAGTTAATTTATACAAGGTCCCGATATTATTTTATAACATATTTATAACCTATAGTCCAACATATTCCATTTCTTCATCAAGGTATATATTGTTCGAGGTCACGGTTTCTCGTCTTTATACGAACATTTTGTAAAATTCTAATTAAATCACACTATGCTTATACACTATAGTGTAGTAACATTACATCATTACATTAATCTAAACACAATTAAATCATGTCTTAATCAAAGCTCATAACTCTCGGCCACTTTGTAAAATTGAGCATATATTTCCCAAAATTTTAGTAAATTCATATAATACATAATTAATACTATAGATCAACATTATGCTATAATAATTAATTTCCTATTATTATTTTATGTAATTACAGTATTAATGATTACTAAAATCAAATTTTAGCTTTTAAACTCGATAATTTCGAATATTGATTTTCGAAAACCCTAAACTTGTAAATTAGGGTTTTATCACATGAAATGATACCATTAAATTATCATGTGGTATCTAAACTTTATAATATGATATATATGGATATTATTAAGCATTAAAATCAGATTTTTGACCATAGAATTCGATGGTTTCAGTTTTTATAAAATTTGAAACCCTATTTTCGAAATTAGGGTTTTTAATGCATGAAATGTGTAATAATTTTATCCTATGCTATTATTTAACATCTAAATCATATATTATGATATATATGATCGAAAATTACATAGTATCAATAATAGGTGTAATTTATATTTTTAATCTATTTTCGATTTTATTTTGGTATTTTTAAATTGTGTCTATGTGTTGATTTAATTATTTTTATAAACTTGTATTATATATCTATGAATCATGTATGATATATATAATGTATTATGTGAGATTAAAAATAAAATCAGCCTTTAACACCCACATGCATGATTTCACCGCTTCCCATTCACATGATTGCACTTTTAAATTTTGCCCAATACATGGAGAGCTCTTTAAACACTCCATAATCATCATCTTTCCCTTCCCAAGGGCTGCATTATTGTGAGAAAGAGAGAGAGGGGCGCCGAGAGTGTAGGGAGAAGAGAGATATAGGAGAGAGCCTTTCATTTCTTTTCACTCTCATTCACTCCAAACATTTCAAACACACAAAACACTCTCATTCCTCTCCATTTCCTTGCCCAAAACCGAGAGCAAAACCTCTCTATTTTCAGATTTTTCTTCTTCCATTCTTCTACATTTCTTCACACAACCTTGATACCTAGCCTTGTTCTTGTGGTTCCATATCATTTCCAAGGTAAACTATGGTCTATGTTTCGACTCTTACCCCCATTTACTTAGAGAAAACCGAAACTTGTTCATATAAGTATGTGTATGTTTCGAAACATTTATGTATGTATATGTATGTGTTTAAATGTTCTTGAAGCATGAGCTATGGTTACCTATGTTCTTGAGGATTTTTATTTACAAAATATGAGAATATATGATTAGATGAACATAGGATATGGTATATGAAATGTATGAATACATCTTGACAATATATGATTTTGAACCATAGTACATGTTCATATTAATTTTGAAAATTTTATAAAATGTACAAGATGACGAATCTTCTTAGTATGTTCTAAGCATGTATTATTGATCTATGTTATGATTTAAGACTATGGTATGGTTTAGCAATTTTGGAAAACCACAACGATTTCTCATGAATACCGTGAACAATATATGTATGTACCTTAATGTATAATTTTATTTCAAGCATCTGATAGCATATTATTGCTTTAGAACCTTGATTATATGTTCTATGAATTGATTAAATTTTTGAAAACCAATTGCACACTTTCTTGAAAATACCGTGAGCATATAAGTGTATATGTTGGTGTATGATTTTATTTTTGAACATCTGATGGTGTATTAATGCTTTAGTATATTGTTTATGTATTGTGTGAAATTATTAGAATTTTGGAAACCAAATACTAAATTAAATCAAATAAACCGTGAGTGATATGCTCTTGAAGGTGATGATTTAATTAGTTTTGATAAATATTATGATGTTATATTAGTATACTATAGTGTATAAACATAGTGCATAATTGTTGGAATTTTTGAAAATCAAATAACATTTTGAATCAAAAAAACCGAGAGCTATTGAGCTCCATATGGTGATGATTCAAATGTTTTTGGTTGATGTTATGATGTTATAATGTTATAGTAAAATGTTTAATCATGTTGGAATTTATTTGGAATTTTTAGAAATTGTTTGCTAATTATTTGGTAATTATCAAGTAATTACCGTGAACATTGCTATATATTATTAAATGAATGGTTATGGTTAACTATAGGTTATATTGGTGATGTATATTGATGTTGGGATATTATACTATGTATATTTCAATTTTGGGAATTTTTGGATAAGTATTCCCTAATTATTGAAATTAAAGTAAGTATAGATATATGTATATATATTAATAAATAGCAAACAATATCATATGAATTTTATAAATTCATATTCTGGACCATAGTGTATAATAATGCACTATATTAATTTAGAAAATTTTCAAAAGTCATTTGATATTTTAAGTTAATTATCGAGATTTTCGATAATTAATAAGGATTTTAAATCCTTTTAAATCAGTTTATTAATAAAATATATGTTTGATTAATATTTTGAACATAATTAAATTTTACAAAATTTTATAAACATAGATTGCTATGTTTGAGGCGAGCGTTCATTTATAACGTTTAAAAAGAAAATCGCATTTATTTATAAAGGTTTATTAAATGCGAAATTATTTATAAGTCCTTGATTTACGTGATAAATCGAGAAATAGGACTTCGTTTTCAAATCGATCAAATTCGATTTATAAAGCGAAATAGTAAGTAATTATTTGAAAGTCGAAATTGTTGACTTTGTTGGCCGTGTTGACCGTTGACTTTTTAAGTCAAAGCGTGCGTTTACGATTGGCGAATCGCCGATGCAGCGTAAGATATACTAATTGAGTATGATACCTCATTAGTAAGAAAAGATTTCACAAATGAAATCCATATATCGAAAAACGTGCTTATCGTTGAGCGTAACTCGAGGCGAGAACAATTCGATTGTATCGTGTTGAGGCGTATTGAATTCACTAAGAATTCAGTCTACATCGATATGAAATATCGAAGTTTAGCAACTTTTGAAAGTCTCGAGACTTGAGCGGCGTACTAAAGCCTCGACTTTTCGTAAAAGGTGTGGGCCTTAATCGTGTTGGATTTTAATGACGATCGAACTAGGACTTTACAACGAACCATAGTCGGTGGGCTTCTTATCTTCAAAATGTGGGCCTTTCTCACCACTATGTTTTGCTTTCTTGTTTACTCAAAATGAGTTTATTCTGATCTTATTCTGTTGTTATCGAATGTTTCTTGCATTACTGCGAAAATATTTCGTTTGTGTGTGGATCTATCTGTTATGCCGGGTAGGGCTGTGGCGATAGTTGGAACTATTATATCATTTGTTGTGGTAGCGTAACCTTTTAATGTCGGGTCTGTCTTGGGATGATAAAATGCAGCTAGGATTGGCGTGAAGGTTGGAACCTCTGTTGTGTTAACATATGCTTCAGTGAGTATTTGTCTTGTTGTGCGGGATTACGGCGGTCACGGCATCGTAGATGGGAGGCCTCCTCTCGGCGTTTATTATTTATTATTATTATGTATTGTGACTATGAGATACGGACCATACACGCGAAAATGCTCGGCGAGCTATGTTCTGTTGAAAATGATTTGGTAAGCCTGAGGCATTTTAACTAAAACCACTTGTGACTTACTCGATATTGGCGATGTAATTCAAATGTTTTCGGCATAAGCCCAGAGTGCAATTTTTTTTTTTTGGTCAATTGTCAGAAATTTAAAGGCGCGTCACGGTGGACTCGAACCGAGACCTTTGGCCTCGGGCATTAACCACTCTACCACTAGGCAGACACTGCACGCCGTGCAATTTCTTGTACTTAGCCCTGCATGTTTGTTTTAAATGTGCGGGTTGAGCTCTGATGGTGATGATGGGGAATGTGTTGAGGTCGGTGTCCTAACCGATTTATCTTGAATTTGTGGTTTATACCTTGAATGCATATCGTCGTATATATATTCACACTTTCATTTGCTACACTCGAACTCCTTTATTTATGCTTTATGTTTATAAACTATTGAGGTCCATCGGATCGGGCGAGTTTTGGGGTCAGATGGCTAAACCTTCAAACCATTATGACATTATCTTCTATGATGTTCAAGCATGCTAGTTTATCTTTGTTCGCATCTATTTTAGTCATGTAACCCTAAATACTACTCCTAGTATTAGTAAGCCTCCGGTCCGGGTTGGTCGGAGTGGGGTCGTGTTTATAAGTGGTATCGAGGCGCTTTGCTCTTTGTAAACCCAATCCTTTTATTCTAAGTCTAGATCGAGTCTTTGGACTTCTGAAATCTCTTGACTCTCTCGACACTCCATCACATCGAGCTCAGCCGGGAAAAGGTAGCGCATTTCTTTCTCAAACTCATGAAATGGAAAATTTCTACATAATGAGCAAGTTAGAAGAGCTTTTGAAATTTTGTTATTATAAAATTTTGGAAGTTGAGCGAGGAAATTTTCAAAAATTTTGAATTGAGCAGAATGCAGTGCTCAAGTATTGAGATGGAAGTGTATGGTAGTGTCGAGTTGAATGATCAACATGGAATGAATGAATTCATTTTTGATATGTATATGAGTTGATCATGATTGTCATTTTGAAATCGTATTTCTAAAATTTTCAAATGAGACTTTACTTTCCAACTTCGACATTACATTTATGATGAGCGATATGTTATCATGGAGACGAACTTAGACTCTAAGGGTATGCTCACGTGTCGTGAAAGAACATAAATCGAACTTCTTTTCCTTTATGCGAACAAAGAGCGATAGGAAGAATGAAAGTGGCGATACCCTTGAGCACGGACGACGAAAGGCGGCGAGAAGGATGAGCGAGGGCGACCTCGACCTTTAAGGTGAGCGGCGTCGGCACTTCATCATCACCGACACGGTGAGCAGCAACACGAATCATGACATGGGCGCCACTTACGCTTCAGAATGTTCAGCCTCGACTTAAAGACCCGTATATGGTAGGCGTGTTACGTCGGCGTACGTCTAGATTTACATTTTGCACGATCGCGCAAATTTCCTGCACTGCGCGGTAAATTTGTTTTAGCTAGATCTCTCTTGTTGGGACTCCGATTTACGCATGGTTTTCACCTACGTACTCTAACGCACTGATCTTCATTTGTTATGAAGAACAGAAACCTAATTCTGTCTCAGAATACGATAGAGTCTGTTGAACTCTAGCTTAAGTGTTTGATATAAGACAAGGATCTCGTGGCGTATATTATGATATCATTAGCTTATATGTATACGTTTGGGTAAGACTAAGAAGGTAAGTTGTGGTATGTATTATGCGTTATGATGTTGCCTACCTTATGGATTGTTTAGTTCTAGCCTAGTTGCTTCTCGTTATGCTATCCTTTACATTTTGAGATGGCGATAGTTTACTTACGTTGGTTTTAATCGTGGCGGATGGAGGAGATCGCTATATCGCTAGGAGGAGGTAGGACCTCATGCCCCACCGAGGCTGATGCGCACCTATAGGGAATGTTGGATGTGCAGGGAAGACCTGGCGAGTTTACGGCGTACTACCGGTTGTGGAGGGCTTGAACTGTGCGCAACCGATTACGTTGGCATCAAGAGACTCCTAGCTATACTCCCTTGTACATGGGATGGTTATGCCGAGGTATCGAGGAGACTATATTTATCGCATTCCCGAGGCTATGATTTGATTGAGGATCGCGGGTTCGTGAGTCGTCGACTTACGTGTATGCGATATCTCAGACGCGCCTATGGGACCTATCTCCTCCACGGGAGTACACTTGGCGTGGCAGTCGCGAGTGGCTATACCTTGAGGTTCGAGGCAGGTTGATCGGTGATACCCACATGCCGGATGGGCGAGGCGGGATGTCGAGGTAGATAGGGCGGCGCCTACAGAGCGCTGGGAGAGCCGTCTTGCCACCGCGGTTTTGGACACGATCGTCCGCCGCTACCGCCCTACCACTGCGTCCGATCCACCACCACCCGAAGGCGAAGAGCCCTTCCGCGAGCAGGCGGATGAGAGTATCGAATGCCTTCCACAGCTGTGACCCAAACCCGGTATGCTACGGTCCGATCCGCCACAACTTCGACTTATGCGGCGCGGATAACCGGACCCTGCGCGACATACCGATGATGGAAGCGGTGGTGCGGGACCATCAGTGCGACCTCGTGAGGAAGATTCGGATGGAAGATGACTCGAAGGAGGAAGACCACGAGGAAGACACGGAGTAGGAAGGGCCGTGAAGGCGTTAGGCGGCGTTTTAATTAAATTTGTTTTGTTATGACTAGCATGTGCTAGCTTTTCCCTTTATTTCAATACCGTGGTTCTAGAACTCGAATTTTTTTTTTAGGCCGTGTGGGCCGAACCCTGCTATTTCTTTTTTTTTCTTTCTTTCTAGTGATTCTTTATGTTGGACATCTTGTTTTTGACAAACCTTGTTTATCTATCTACATATATTTTTGACCCAGTGGGGCTTTTGGTGACAATTGTCTATGTTAAGGATGAGTTGTTTTATTTTGATATCGCTTTGAAGAAGCTATGAAAACCTTATGTTGTTAAGTTGTAGCGTTTAGTAATTAACGATGATATGTTTTATATAGCGAGAATGCCTCAGAAGAAACCGGAAAGAGAACCCGGAGGTGAGGAAGACTGGGGAGGGTAGAATCCCGAGCAGAGGATAATCTGACCACGCCTCTCGCCTCAACCCGATCGCGGGATCGAAGAACTATTACGAGGCAAAACCCTCTGTTTTTAACGAAAAAGGAGCCGGAAGAAGCGAACAATGGGTTAGAGCCATTGAATGGATTTTACCTTCTTAAGGTGCACGACGCAGGAAAGGCGTCGTGTGTTACCTTCCGGTGATTGGACCAAGCGACTTACGGTGGGAGGCGGAAGAAGACTTTACGACCGAACGACGAGGAATTCTCGTGGGAGGATTTGAGGGAGTTGTATGAAGTACATCCTAAGAGCTATAAGAGGAAGAAGGGCGAGAATTTTCTGCTAAAACACAAAAGGATATGCGTGACCGACTATGATCGCACCTTATGCGAAATGTCGAGATATGCACGGCGGTGGACAGACTTGAAAATGTCGGAAAAGTTCGGTCGGGGCTAAGAATGGAGATACGCATGTCTCTTGCCAGCCACGGAGACCTATCTTACCGAAGCTCTGCATGAGCTTTGGATATTGAAGTGACCATGGCCGAGAATAAGTCGGTGTCGTCTCGGGCACATAGTAATTTGGACAAAGGAAAAGGGCGGGAGCCCAACCGCGGGAATAACAACCATGAAACTATGGAGAAGCAAGTCCTGGCGCCGTGGCAAGAAACCTGGCGGCGAGGGGAGGCGGAAGAGGCGACTTATGCTCACGGCAAGGGACCCGAGAGCGACGAGGCGCCTCAATGCCCTAGATGCCATAGAGCACACAAGGGTGTGCACGGCAAGCGTGGTGTTGTTACAAGTGCGGGGCAAGCGGGCATTTCATGACAATTGCCCAATGTCACGTTCGGATATAAGGCCGAACCGGTAGGCGATCTTTCGACCACTAAGGGCTATCTGACTTCAACCCCAGCCACGCGCGGTTCCGGCCCCAACCCCGGCAACTCCGGTGGCAACAACCCCAACAAGTGGTGCAACAACCACAATGGCGATAGCGCAACAATAACCCGCAACCGCGATGGCGACCACCGCCCGACAACGGCGGCGACCACCGCGCCAGCGCCGGCGGCGGCAACGAGGCGGCGGCAGCGCCGAATCAACAAGGACCGGCGCCCGTCGACCTCGGCCGGCTCGGCTGAAACTACGCCTTGCATGGGAGGCGAACATGGTATTGTTCGATCACGGGTGCTTCGCGTTCTTTTATTGCAAAATCATGCGTGAAATCTTTGGGCCTTAGGTGCGAAAAGGTCGAAGCCGGTGATGGTCCGATATTGTTGGGCATGTTTTAACTTTAATTATTTTGCGACCCGTTTAAATGTTAGATTAAATAGTATCCTAGTTTAATTAGGTCTCTTATATTAATTAATTTCCTGTTTTGATTAGGAATCCTTCTTTGACAAGGATTAGGGTTCTTTTAGTTTCCTGTTTTGATTAGGAATCCTTATTTGACAAGGATTAGGGTTCTTTATTTTTCAGCCTATATAAAGGCTTGTAAGCATATGAAAATATTGACTTTTGATTTACGAATATATGTGAGTTTTATTCTCTCTTCATTAGCTCTTGAATTTTCTTGTATTTGCGAAATTGATTATCGGCAATGTCGACGAGACATCCATCCCTCGTTAGTGTGTCATTCATCGTCCCAGAGTTCTTGCGTCAACTATCTAGTTGGGGTATGGCGAAATCTTGACCTATATCACTTGAGGTTAGATTCGAGAGGTTTTGGGATATTCCATCTTGTTAGTTCTTGGTTCGGCGTCTTGATAGATCCTTCGTACCGGCGAGGATCATATCATTTAGTATCGGTGACCTTCCGTTGGGTCGGTGTCTCATAGGGTTCGCGGATCGCGGCGAGGCGATCGGGTCTTATGGGGTGGGGATGATCGTCCCGCATTGCCGCGGAGGCTTATCTTGAAATTTGGATATAATTTGGATTCCCATTTGGTATCTTCGATGGCTAGTGAATTGAAGTGGGTGAGTTCGTTTGATATAGGTGATGACTTGGATTTGAGGACAAATCCTTCTCGAGAGGAGGAATGATGGAGTCCGATATTGTTGGGCATGTTTTTAACTTTAATTATTTTCATGACCCGTTTAAATGTTAGATTAAATAGTATCCTAGTTTAATTAGGTCTCTTATATTAATTAATTTCTGTTTTGATTAGGAATCCTTCTTTGACAAGGATTAGGGTTCTTTTAGTTTCTGTTTTGATTAGGAATCCTTATTTGACAAGGATTAGGGTTCTTTATTTTTCAACTATATAAAGGCTTGTAAGCATATGAAAATATTAGACTTTTGATTTACGAATATATGTGAGTTTTATTCTCTCTTCATTAGCTCTTGAATTTTCTTGTATTTGCGAAATTCAATTATCGACATGTCGACGAGACATCCATCCTCGTTAGTGTGTCATTCATCGTCCCAGAGTTCTGCGTCGACTATCTAGTTGGGGTATAGGCGAAATCTTGACCTATATCACTTGAGGTTAGATTCGGAGGTTTTGGGATATTCCATCTTGTTCGTTCTTGGTTCGGCGTCTTGATAGATCCTTCGTGCGGCGAGGATCATATCACGAGGATATGAGAATCTCATCGCCCATAGGAGGGATTATGGTATTACACACTTTTGCTCGAACCTAGAGTTGACATTAGGATCACTAAGGTTACGGCTAACAACTAAACATAATACCCATGGATGATGTAGACATAATCCTAGGAATGGAATGGTTAGCTAAGAATCATTCACGATTCTATGTAAGGAAAGGAAAATTTCGTTTCACTTTCACAGACGAGACTACGCATTTCCACGGGATCGACATGGGAAGAAGAGTCCCGATAGTATCGACCTACAAGCTAGGAGGATGATGAACGGAAGGGATGCCATGCATTCCTTGTTTATTTGAGCGAAGAGGATAAACCCGGCGGGTGAAGACATCGAAGTTGTCGAGAATTTTCGGACGTATTTCGAAAATCTACCGGGGCTGCCTCACGATAGACAACTAGAGTTTACCATCGACTTGGAGCCGGATCAGCCCGGTGTCGGCGCCCTATAGGATGGCCCCAAAGGAGCTAGAAGAGCTGAAAATCCAAATCGAGAGCTTTTGGATCTAGGATTCATTAGGCGAGTGTTTCGCCTTGGGGGGCTTTGTTTTGTTTGTTAAGAAAAGGATGGTTCTTTGAGGATGTGCATCGATTATAGAGAACTAAACAAGATGACACTAAAGAACAAATACCCTTTACCGAATTGATGACATGTTTGATCAATTGCGAGGCGGGGTATTCTCGAAAATTGATCTCAAGTCGAGATACCATCGGTGAAAATCTGATGCGAAGATGTACCTAAGGCGCATTCCGAACGAGATATGGCCACTATGAGTTCATAGTTATGCCATTCGGATTAACAATGCACCAACCGTATTCATGGACCTCATGAGCAGGTATTCCATCCATTTTGGATAAATTTGTTTTGGTCTTCATAGATGATATCCTTATTTATTCAAAGAATGAAGAGGATCATAGGAAACATCTAAAACGGTTTTGCAAACCTTGAGAGGTGAAAGACTCTTTGCTAAGTTTAGCAAATGTGAGTTTTGGTGAAGGAAGTTATGTTCCTTGGACACATCGTGTCTGCGAGAGGGCATAAAGTAGATCCGACCAAAGTAGAGGCCGTGCGAGAATGGAAATCACCAAAGACTCGTACGAGATCGAGAAGTTTCCTAGGATTAGGCTGGATACTATAGGAGATTCATGAAGGATTCTCCAAAATTGCAAGGCCGATAACCCGACTACTTGGAAGGAATCAAGTTCAATTGGATGATGAGTGCGAGGCGAGTTTCAAATACTCGAGGAAAAATTGACAAGTGCACCAGTTCTAGCGGTCCCGAGCGGACAAGGGGTATGTAGTCTATCTGAGGCGCATCTAAGGCGGGTGGGTTGTGTTTTGATGCAAAAGGAAAAGTGATAGCTTATGCATCCGACAACTCAAACCCAGTTGAACTACTGACCCACGATTTAGAATTAGCGGTAGTTCATGCCACGAAAATTTGGAACACCATCTACATGGTGTGAGATGTGAGATCTTCACGGATCATAAAGTTTGAAGTATTTCTTGAACAAAGAGATCGAACATGAGACAAAGAAGATGGTGGAATTAGTAAAGATTACAGTTGTGGTATTAACTATCACCGGGCAAAGCGAATGTAGTGGTGGCGCCTTGAGTCGTGAAACCGTACCAAGTTAGGATGTCTCTTTATCTGAGAGGAAAAACTCGTTGAAGAGTTTGGTAGAATGAGGATTGAGCTGGTGGAACCACAGAGACAATTGTGGTGTGTCGCTACACTCTGCGGCATCGACCTAAGAAAAGGTTGTCGAGGACGAAGGATGGAGGAAAAGTTGGAAAAGATCGAAAAGACTAAGGTGCGAAGGATTAAAAAATTTCAGAGGCGCGGATAACGCCTTATTATTTGAAGGAAGGATATGCATTCACGGCGGTAACGAGCGAAATCATGAGTGAGGCTCACGTCGCCCTACACGCCCGCCGGGCGGATCTAAGATGTGCAGACACGAAGGAAAAGTTTTGGTGGGAAGGCTTGAAGCGAGACATAGCTTCTTTCGTAGAGCGTTGTCTTGTTTGTCGACAAGTGAAGGCACTACACCAGCGTCCATACGGAAAGTTGCAACCATTGAAATCCACGAATGGAGTGGGACGATATAGCGATGGATTTCGTTACAAGCTTACCCAAATCGAGAAGAGGAAACACGGCCGTATGGGTAATTGTGGATAGACTTACCAAAGTGCTCACTTTACCTATTGAAAGCACTTATGGATCAGATAAGTTGGCGGTATGCGTTAAGGAAATTATGCGACTACATGGGTGCCAAAATCTATTACCTCGATCGAGACTCCAAGTTCACATCAAGATTACGGATTAGCTTGCGAGAAGGCGGAGTGCAGTTAAACTTGATCTGACATTCACCACAAACCGATGGACGATCGGAAAGAGCGATCAAGCGGCGAAGATATGCTTAGGCAGTAATTCTAGATCGAGGTGCAAAATGGGAAGACATTTTACCTCTTATCGAGTTTGCTTACAACAACGACTATCAGCGACGATCGGCATGGCCCATCTGAAGCCTTATGGCGAAGTGTAGATCGCCACTTTATTGGGATGAAGTCGGTGAGAGAAAAGTCGTAGAGCCGATCGATGAGCGAAATGATCGAGATCGTTCGACAAATTAGGATGAGAATAAAAGAGGCTCGGGACGGAGCCAATCTTCTGTTGTCTGCGTGAATCAGAACTACTGATTTGAGGATGGAGACAAAGTATTTCTTAAGGTCTCTCCGTCAAAGGATCGTCGGGTTCGGATGAAAGGAAGCTTAGACCCGTTTATAGGACCTTATGAGATCCTAGAGATGATAGGTCCGATGAGCTTATAGGTTGGCTCTTGCGAACCTAGGGAATGTCCATGCGTTTTCCGTCTCGCATTCGAAAATCGTTCACGACCCGAAGCATGTGATTCATCGAGGCGGCGTGATCCTCGGGCGGACATGAGCTATAAGGAAGAACCCGTAGCCATACTTGACCACAAAGTTCGGCAACTTCTGGGCGAGTCGATTAGTTAGTCGAAGTCTTTGTGGAACACCACGGACGAAGAGGCCACGTGGGAGCTTGAAGAAGCGATGAGGAAAAATACCCGATTTATTTTGCTAGAGGTATACAAATTTAAGGGCGAAATTTTTCGTGAGGGGTGGAATGTAATATTCGAAAAGAAAGCGAACATCGATTACGGTATTCTAAACTCGTAACTAGGGTTTTGCCGTATATTTTTGTTTTCGACATCGAATCTTGTGATTTCGATACGATATCGTTATAGCAATTCCTTTTCATAATTCACTAAGGATTGTGAATTAAAGGGTTGAAATATTACGAAATGATTAGTCGATATATTTTAACGTCAAGCAGCGTGTCGAGCGTCGACATTTCATGAAATTTTACGGCGATGAAGCTTGGAATTAATTTCCATCTTAATTCCTTTATTAAATGGAATATATTTATTTAATAAGTATGAACTTCTGCGACCATTTTGAGATGAGTCGTTTTGAGCGTTTTGAGGCGTTTTGAGCGTCGACTTCTAGAGGCGTTTTGAAAAATGAGTTTAATGCTCGGGAAATTATAATAATTAATTTCCTATTATTATTTATGTAATTACAGTATTAATGATTACTAAAATCAATTTTAGCTTTTAAACTCGATAATTTGAATATTGATTTTGAAAACCCTAAACTTGTAAATTAGGGTTTTATCACATGAAATGATACCATTAAATTATCATGTGGTATCTAAACTTTATAATATGATATATATGGATATTATTAAGCATTAAATCAGATTTTGACCATAGAATTCGATGGTTTCAGTTTTATAAAATTTGAAACCTATTTTGAAAGTGGGGTTTTAATGCATGAAATGTGTAATAATTTTATCATATGCTATTATTTAACATCTAAATCATATATTATGATATATATGATCTAAAATTACATAGTATCAATAATAGGTGTAATTTATATTTTTAATCCTATTTTCGATTTTATTTTGGTATTTTAGAAATTGTGTCTATGTGTTGATTTAATTATTTTTATGGCTTGTATTATATATCTATGAATCATGTATGATATATATAATGTATTATGTGTAGATTAAAATAAAATCAGCCTTTAACACCCCCCATCTTGATTTCACCTTCCCCATTACACATGATTGCGTTTTAAATTTTGCCCAATCATGGGAGCTCTTTAAAAACTCCATAATCATCGTCTTTCCCTTCCCAGGGCTGCATTATTGAGAAAGAGAGGCGCCGAGGTGTAGGGAGAGAGATATGGGAGAGAGCCTTTCATTTCTTTTCCTCTCATTCACTCAAACATTTCAAACACACAAAACACTCTCGTTCCTCTCGTTTCCTTGCCCAAAGCAGAAAGCAAAACCTCTCTATTTTCAGATTTTCTTCTTCCATTCTTCTACATTTCTTCACACCTTGATACCTAGCCTTGTTCTTGTGGTTCCATATCATTTCAAGGTAAACTATGGTCTATGTTTCGACTCTTACCCCCATTTACTTAGAGAAAACCGAAACTTGTTCATATAAGTATGTGTATGTTTCGAAACATTTATGTATGTATATGTATGTGTTTAAATGTTCTTGAAGCATGAGCTATGGTTACCTATGTTCTTGAGGATTTTATTTACAAAAATATGAGAATATATGATTAGATGAACATAGGATATGGTATATGAAATGTATGAATACATCTTGTGATATATGATTTTGAACCATAGTACATGTTCATATTAATTTTGAAAATTTTATAAAATGTACGAAGATGACCGAATGCTTCTTAGTATGTTCTAAGCATGTATTATTGATCTATGTTATGATTTAAGACTATGGTATGGTTTAGCAATTTTGGAAAACCACAGCTTGATTTCTCATGAATCTAGTGAACAATATATGTATGTACCTTAATGTATAATTTTATTTCAAGCATCTGATAGCATATTATTGCTTTAGAACCTTGATTATATGTTCTATGAATTGATTAGAATTTTTGAAAACCAATTGCACACTTTCTTGAAAATACCGTGAGCATATAAGTGTATATGTTGGTGTATGATTTTATTTTTGAACATGCAATGGTGTATTAATGCTTTAGTATATTGTTTATGTATTGTGTGAAATTATTAGAATTTTTGGAAACCAAATACTAAATTAAATCAAATAAACCGTGGTGATATGCTCTTGAAGGTGATGATTTAATTAGTTTTGATAAATATTATGATGTTATATTAGTATACTATAGTGTATAAACATAGTGCATAATTGTTGGAATTTTGAAAATCAAATAACATTTTGAATCAAAAAACGAGAGCTATTGAGCTCCATATGGTGATGATTCAAATGTTTTGGTTGATATTATGATGTTATAATGTTATAGTAAAATGTTTAATCATGTTGGAATTTATTTGGAATTTTTAGAAATTGTTTGCTAATTATTTGGTAATTATCAAGTAATTACCGTGAACATTGCTATATATTATTAAATGAATGGTTATGGTTAACTATAGGTTATATTGGTGATGTATATTGATGTTGGGATATTATACTATGTATATTTCAATTTTGGGAATTTTTGGATAAGTATTCCCTAATTATTGAAATTACCGTAAGTATAGATATATGTATATATATTAATAAATAGCAAACAATATCATATGAATTTTATAAATTCATATTCTGGACCATAGTGTATAATAATGCACTATATTAATTTAGAAAATTTTTCAAAAGTCATTTGATATTTTTAAGTTAATTATCGAGATTTTCGATAATTAATAAGGATTTTTAAATCCTTTTTAAATCAGTTTATTAATAAAATATATGTTTGATTAATATTTTGAACATAATTAAATTTTACAAAATTTTATAAACATAGATTGCTATGTTTGAGACGAGCGTTCATTTTATAACGTTTTAAAGCAGAAAATACGCATTTTATTTATAAAAGGTTTATTAAATGCGAAATTATTTATAAGTCCTTGATTTACGTGATAAATCGAAATAGGACTTTCGTTTTCAAATCGATCAAATTCGATTTATAAAGCGAAATAGTAAAAATTACTTATTTGAAAGTCGAAATTGTTGACTTTGTTGGTAGTGTTGACTTCGTTGACTTTTTAAGTCAAAGCGTGCGTTTACGATTGGCGAATCGCCCGATGCAGCGTAAGATATACTAATTGAGTATGATACCTCATTAGTAAGAAAAGATTTCACAAATGAAATCCATATATCGAAAAACGTGCTTATCGTTGAGCGTAACTCGAGAGCGAGAACAATTGATTGTATCGTGTTAGAGGCGTATTGAATTCACTAAGGAATTCGGTCTACATCGATATGAAATATCGAGTTTAACAGCTTTTGAAAGTCTCGAGAGACTTGGCGACGTCTAAAGCCTCATTTTTTCAGTAAAGGTGTGGGCCTTAAATGGCGTGTTGGATTTTAATGACGATCGAACTGGGACTTTTTACAACGAACCATAGTCGGTGGGCTTCTTATCTTCAAAATGTGGGCCTTTTCTCACCCACTATGTTTTGCTTTCTTGTTTACTCCAAAATGAGTTTATTCTGATCTTATTCTCTGTTGTTATCAAATGTTTCTTGCATTACACCAAAAAATATTTCGTTTTGTGTGTGGATCTGTCTGTTATGCGGGTAGAAATTTGTGGCGATAGTTGGAACTATTATATCATTTGTTGTGGTGGCGTGACCTTTTTAATGTCGGGTCTGTCTTGGGATGATAAAATGCTGGCTAGGATTGGCGTGAAGGTTGGAACTATCTGTTGTGTTAACATATGCTTCAGTAGAGTGTCTTGTTGTGCGGGATTACGGCGATCACGGCGTCATAGATGGGAGGCCTCTCTCGGCGTTTATTATTTATTATTATTATGTATTGTGACTATGAGATACGGACCATACACCGAAAATGCTCCGAGCTATGTTTCTGACGAAAATGATTTTGTAAGCACAAAGCATTTTTAACTAAAACCCTAGTGACTTACTCGATATTGGCGGTGTAATTCAAATGTTTTCGGCATAAGTCCCTTGAGTGCAATTTCTTGTACTTAGCCTGCATGTTTGTTTTAAATATGCGGGTTGAGCTCGATAGTGATGATGGGGAATGTGTTCGGGGAGTCGGTGTCCTTGACCGATTTATCTTGAATTTATGATTTATACCTTGAATGCATATAAATCGTATATGTATTCACACACTTTCATTGCTACTCTCTGAACTCCTTTATTTATGCTTTATGTTTATAAACTATTGAGGTCCATCGGATCGAGGCGAGTTTTGGGGTCCGATGGCCTAAACCTTTCAAACCATTATGACATTATCTTCTATGATGTTCAAGCATGCTAGTTTATCTTTATTACGCGCGTCTATTTTAGTCGTGTAACCTCTAAAATACTACTCCTAGTATTAGTAAGCCTCAGGTCCGGGTTGGTGGGAGTGGGGTCGTGTGATAATTCTTCGGATATTACATTCTACCCCTTAAAAGAAATTCCGTCCGAAATTTGCATACCTTAGAAAAATCCGGGTATCGTTCTTTCATAGCATCCTCAAGCTCCCGTGACCTCTTACGTGTCATGATGTCTCCACAACACTTTGACTAGCGGAATGGACTTGTTTCGTAATTCTTTGAACTTTACGGTCTAGAATCGCCGTAGGTTCTTCTTCATAGCTCATATACGGATTAAGGATCACGTCGTCTTGATGGATCACGTGTTTTGGATCGTGTACGTATTTTCTTAATTGTGACACGTGAAAAGCGTTGTGTACATTCCCGGACTTGGCGGAAGAGCCAACCTATAGCTCTTGGGCTATCTTTCTAGGATCTCATAAGGTCTATAAAGCGGGGTCTTAGTTTTCCTTTTACTCCAAACCTTATAATCCCTTTGATGGAGAGACTTTGAGAAAGACTTTATCTCGCTCTCAAAATATAGCTCGGATCTACAGCGTATCGTCGACTTCTGTCTATCTTGAGCTTCTTTTATTCTTTGCCTAATTTGTTTGACGTTTGATCATTTCACTTATTGCTTGGTCCTCGATTCTTCTTTCACCCCTTCATCCCAATAAGCGGTGATCTACATTTCTTTCCATCAAGGCTTCGTGTGGGGCCATATTAATCGTCAACTTGGTAACTATTATTGTGGCAAATTGATAAGGGTAAAACATCACCCACTTTGCACCCTCGATCCAACACTATTGTTCTTAGCATATCTTCTAGTGTGCGAATCGTCGCTACGATTGACCATCGATCTGTGGGTGAAATGTTGTCTTGAAATTCAACTTCGTGCCTAATTCTTTTGCAAGCTAACCCGAATCTGAAGTAAATTTGGGTCTCTATCGGACGTGATAGATTTTGGCACTCCATGAAGTCGTATAATTTCTTTTACATACAATGGGCTAACTTATCGGATCCATGAGTGATCTGAATTGGCGAAAAAGCGCACATTTTGTGAGCTATCAACAACTACCGGATGGCGGTGTTTCCCTTTTCGATTTTGGTAGACCCGTGAAGTCCATCGCTATCTCGTCCCACTTCCATTCGGTATTCCCAAAGGTTGTAGCTTTCCGTAGGGCGTTGGTGCAATACTTTCACTGTTGGAAAACAAGACAACGCTACAAAAGAGGCCACGTCTCGTTTATTACCCCCACCAAAACCTTTTCTTAAGTCTTGATACATTTTCGTCTTGCTGGGTGGTTTGTATAAGGTGTGTCATGAGCTTCACTCATGATTTCATTAGAAGATCGTTGTTATGCGGAACACATAATCTTCCTTCAAATAATAAAGCATTATCTGGTCTTCTTGAAAATTCTTTAGTCCTTCCGTCCTTACTTTGGCTCTTTCTTTCTAACTTTTCCTCCATCCTTTGTCCTTCTATGATTCTTTACCTTAAGTCGAGGCGTCGAGGTGAGTGTAGCAATACAACTCATGATCGTCTACGGACTTTCAACCATTTCTATTTTCATTTTCTCAAACTCTTGGCGAGTTTCTTTTCCTTTGAAAGGAGACATCCCAATTTAGTTTGATTTTCGACTTAGGGCATCTACTACATTCGCTTTACGGGTGATAGTTAATACCACGATCGTAATCCTTCACGATTCGAGCCATCTTCTACGCCTCATGTTTAGATCTCTCGCTCGAAAAAGTACTTCAAACTCTTATAGTGCGTAAAGATCTCACGTCTCTCCATAGAGATGGTGTCTCCAAATTTTCGGTCATGAACCACTGCGACTAGTTCGGTCATGAGTTGGGTAGTTCGGTTCATGTAGTGCGAGTTGTCGGGATGCATAAGCTATCACTTTTCCTTCTGCATCAGCACACAACCCGATCCGTTCTTAGAACATCAATATAAACTACATATTCTTTATCCGCTCCGAATCGCTAGCATCAAGACTTGTCGATTTTCCTTAAACACGAAAATCGCCACATTCTTGATCCATTTGAACTTGATTTCCTTTCGAGTAGCGGGTTATGGCCTTGCAATTTTGGAGAATCCTCGATAAATCTCCTATAATAACCAGCTAGTCCGAAACATCGATCTCGTTCGGGTCATGGCGATTTCCATTCTGTCTGACGAACTTCTACTTTGGTGGATCTACTTTAATTCCTTGGAGACACAATGTGTCCAAGGAACATTACTTCCTTCAAATAAACTTCGCATTTGCTAAACTTAGCAAAAAAATTTCATTTCTCAAGGATTGCAACACCGTTCTTAGATGATTCTTATGGTCTTCTTCGTTCTTTGAATAGATGAGAATATCATGCATAAAGACCAAAAGCAATTTATCTAAGTATGGATGAAAACACTGTTCATAAGATCCATAAATCTGGCTGGTGCATTTGTCGATCGAGCGGCACAACTATGAATTCATAATGGCCATACCTCGTGGGAATCGGTCTTGGATCGTCTTGGCCGTACCTTGAGTTGGTGATAACGACTTGAGGTCAATCTTGAGAATACACTCGCCTCGTAATTGATCAAACGGTCATCTATCCTTGGCAAAGGATATTTATTCTTCAGCGTCGTCTTATTGGTTCACGATAATCTATACACATCCTCGAGGAACCGTCTTTCTTTTGACAAATAGAAGGCCCTCCAAGTAAACGCTAGGTGCGATAAAACCTAGGTCCAAAAGCTCTTGGATTTGGATCTTCAATTCTTCTAGTTCTTTGAGCCATCCTATAAGGGGCCCCGACCTCGGAGCCGATCCGGGTTCCAAGTCGATGGTGAATTTCAATTGTCTATCGGGAGGTAATCACGGTAGATTTTCGAGAAAAACATCCGGGAATTCATAAACAATTTCTACATCTTGACCTTCATTTCCGTTTATCTTCCCGTTCATGTAAACAAGATCGCGTGGCATCCTTTCCGGTTATCATCCTTCTCGCCTTGATCTTTGATATAATCGGGACTTTCTTCCCATCTTGATTAAGGTGGAAATGCGTAGCTTCTTGTCTAGGAAAATGAAATGAAATTTTCTGTCTTTGCAAAGAATCGTGGAATGGTTTGTAGCTAACCAATCCATTCCTAAAATCATATCTCGTCACCCATGGGTATTATGTTCAAATTGTTAGCCGAACCTTAAGTGATCTAAGTTCAACTCAGGTTCGAGCAAATATGCGTGTGATCGTAATCCCACCTATAGGTGAAGAGATTCTCATGTCTGATTGGCCTTCTCGGATCTAAGTTCAAACATATCAACACATGTTCTTGATATAAAGGAATGTGAAGCACCGTGTCGAACAACAATATAAGGCGTGTTGAGAAGAATTCCCATACGCCAGGTTTCCACAGTTCATTTCGTTCTGCTCCTATAGAGCATACGCTCTAACTGGGCTTTGAGGCTAACGGGCGCTTGTCCTTGTTGATTCATTGTTGTTGTTGTTGCGGTTCTTTATTCTCGACGTTCTTCTTCTTGCCGCCGTCATTGTGGTTGCCGTCTCTATTCTTTGGGGTTCTTGCCATAGCATTGCTTTCTTCTTCTGCTGAGGTTGGGGTAGGAGGCGAATAGCCACAGTGGTTGGGCATTCAGGGATGATTCGCCCACCCTGCTTTTTCAGGCGTGTCCCGAGGCAATTGTTAGCGTAATGCCCTTTCACGCGCACTTAAAAGCAGTTCCGCGCCCGCCATACCGTTCCTTGTGCATTTTCTCGCACTTTGGACAAGGTAGAGCCTAACACGCTCTTGTGGACCTCTCATGGGAGGAAAAGGCGGCCTCTTCCATCCACATCACGGGCGCCACATTCCTCGCCATTGCCGTTTGTTCACATTATCGATATTTCCGGTTATTGCCACCAAAGTTTGGTTCCCACTTCCTTTACCTCTATCTCGCGTATTACGGAGTGCGGTGATGTTGACTTATCATCCGCATCGCGCCTCAATATCTAAGGCTCGTCCAAGAGCACCGGTATAAGTCAAGTCTCCATGGCTAGCGAGAGACATCACGATCTGCGGCTTGGGCCGACCTAAACTCTCCGACATCTTGATGCGTGTTCACCGATCGGTGCATACCTCGACATGTCGCAAAGGTGCGATCATAGTCGATTCTTGACATCTTCTCTTGCTTTAAAGCGAAGAATTCGTTCTCTTCCTTTTCTATAATTTTTGGGATGTATTTGTCATACATCTCCTCTTGAAGTCTTCCCAAGTAAATTCGCCCATTTGCTCGGTGTGAAAATCTTTCTTCCGCTTTCCACAAGAAGTCGGTCAGAAAGTGAAAAGTAATGCACGACAATCGCTCCTGCACGGTGCATCGTAGAAAGTCAAAAATCCGTTCCATTGCCCTTATCCATTGTTCTGCCTCATCCGGATTTCCCTTCCCATTAAAGACAGGAGGGTTCTGCCTTAGAAAGAGTTCTTCTATCCTACGATCAGGTGGAGGTGGGGGTGGTTGAGGTATAATTTCTGGTTCTTGTATTGGGATTCTACCTCTTCCCTTGCCTTCCTCT
Source organism: Salvia rosmarinus (assembly GCA_036937905.1). Lineage (NCBI taxonomy): Eukaryota > Viridiplantae > Streptophyta > Magnoliopsida > Lamiales > Lamiaceae > Salvia > Salvia rosmarinus. The sequence goes on from CM072815.1 coordinate 15,335,901, forward strand.
ACCTCTAATCCCATTACGGATCTCTTCTAGGAGGCATTACATTATATAAGACATTCAATTAAAACCCATTATTTTCACAATTTAAACATACGTAATATCATCATACAATCTTATTGTAAAACAGCTTTAATAAAAACATTCCATCCTTGTCATACACCTTTTTGCATAAAAGCCCATTCAGGGTCATATATATATATCAGAAAATTCTTCCATAAGAAAGGTTGTTGCATACAAGGATTATCAAAGGAAGTTACATACATACAACTTACATGTCATTACAAAACACTAAGTTTTCACTTCCACTATATACATAAGCAACCACACTATATACATACTATACTATACACGTCTTTAAAAACCTCGTCTCCATTCTTCGTTCGAACTCTCTCGCTCTTCCTCATCCTCATCGGGATCTTCCTCCTCACCGTAGTCGTCCTCGTGCACGAACCCTCGGATGGTCTGCTCCATCCTCTCCGATCGTATGGATGTCGCGCGACGGGCCATAATCCTCATGGTGGGGATGTAATTAACACGTCTGGGCTGTAGGCATCCCGAGTGTCCGACACTCTCATCCCTGTTGTCTGGCGATGGGGCTCTCTTGGAGGTGGTGGAGCCGCCATCGGCGGTAGGGCTCTTTGGAGGTGGTGGAGCTGCCATCGGCGGTAGGGGCGGAGTGGTGGATATAGAGGATGTCAAAGACAACGGTGGAAGCAGGCGCCCCAAGTGCAATCGGCCGCCACTGCTCTATCCACTGGGCAACTTTGCCCTCGTCAAATAGAATCTTGGGGCACCATGGGATTAACCTACCTCGAGAACCTCTGTAAAGCCACTCCGGTGTGTCGATCACGCCATGTATACTCCCTCGGAGGAGGTAAGGTCCTCTCGGGAGGCTCAGAAATGAGAAGACATAAGTAAGATGGTCGATGAATCTCGGTGAGTCCGCGATCAAGTCATAGTCTCCGCCCACTCGGTAGATGTAATCACGGACACTTCCCGCCATACTCTTCCTAGTCGTATGGAAGTCGGGTCGAGGCGCTTGACGCCATCGAAATCCGTCACACCATACTCGTGCATCCTCCAATGTCTAAGGTATTGCATGAGAACTCTCCCAGTCGTCGTAACACATCCAATACTCACGATAAGCACGAACTACTTCCTCGGGCGTGGCGTGTGGTCCTAACCTCCTCCTAGCAGATACGCATCTCCTCCATACGCCACAGATAAAACTAGCGTAAGTCGACTAAACATTATCCAATAAGCGGATAAGATAAACTTAGACGATCATTAGCGACTAGATAAACTGGACAATCTATAAGCGGATAAACAACCCAAACACATCGAGGAACAGATAAATGTTATCGTGAAATGTTTTCATGTACATCACACGTCGTAGCTCTCTTATTCTACTAGGAAACTTATTATCTAGCAGCGTTCTAAAGTCTATGTTATACTATAAGGTCTTTGTACTAAGTAAAACTCGAACTAAAATTCTATAGACTCTCGTGAATTCTGGAGATAGAAACAGGGTTCAGTCCTTCATAATAAATGAAGTTCAGTGTGTTCTGATGCGTGGCGAAAACCGTGAATAATTCGGAGTTCAAACGAAAGAGAACGAGCTAAAACAAAATCACTGCGCAATGCAGAAAAATTTCGCGCGCTCGCGCCGAGATTGTTGGCAATGCCGACACCGAGGTCGTGCATGCCGTTGCCGATACCGAGGTAGTACAAGCTACCAAGGTCGACACATCGAATTCGATGTTATGGACTTCCGAAGTCAAAGTCGACGATCGCACATGCCGAAGTGGAAGTCGAAGTCGAGTTCGCACATGCCGAGATTGAAGTCGAGTTCGCACATGCCGAAGTCGAAGTCGCACACGCCGAAGTCGTAGACGAGTCGCACATGCCGAAGTCATAGACGAGTCGCACATGCCGAAGTCGAAGATGAGTCGCTGCGCGAAGTCATGGGCAGTCGCACATGCCGAAGTCGAAGATGAGTCGCACATGCCGAAGTCGAAGATGAGTCGCACACGCCGAAGTCGTAGACGAGTCGCACATGCCGAAGTCGTAATGATGGCGTCAACGTCGTTCGTTTCAAAAGTTGAGGTCCTAATCGTCTTTCGCATTCGTCTTTTGCCTTCGAAGCTCGAGGCTATCGTTACTTTCGTTGTTCACGTCATTCTTTTTGTTCTTGTAAGGGAAAGAAGTTCGTACTTCTATGTTCTTTTGCAATATGTGATCATGCTTCTTATGTCATCTATGTTCTTCTTGTGATGACATATCATTTGTCATAATCAATCTTGAAAATTGAAACTAAAGTTTCAAAGAATGAGAACACAGTTCATTCATACATGCACATTTCTTTGAATTCCAAAGAATCTATTATTTCAACATTGGCCATTTACGTTCGTTTCAAGCGTATTTATTCATTATCTGAAATCTTGAAATTTGAGCAATTGGATTATGAAAACTTGAAAGTTTATCCAATTTCATAATATAACTTATTAAAGCATGTATTAATTGAATTACAAATTCAACATTTCGTTTGTGGCACATAATGCCCATTATCGAACATAGGTATTCATTTCAAACATGATCACTTTGCATGAACTTCGTTTCATTTCCAACATTAATCATATAGTCTTCCCAATCATTTGGATGACTTTTATTGATTTCAATGAAAAAAAAGTTTTGACAATTTCTTTCTCGTAACTTATATTTCAATTGCGTCATAACATTTCTTTCCTTTTTCCTTGAACATGATCTCAAACTTGTTCATCATTAAACTTTTCATTTCAAGAATTTGAGAAGAAATTATTTACCTCGTCCCGGTTGAAATTTGGATATGATGGAGTGTTGAGCATAGTCGGTGATTTCTAGAAGTCTAGTGACTCAATCTAGACTCAACTTTGAAAGGAGGTTTTGGTTTCAAAGAAATGACTGCTCGATACCACTTTGTAATGACCCATAATCATGGGGACGGACTAAAGAGGACCGATGCTTGGAGCATGGTGGGGTTCTTGAAAGACTATTTCAAGACATAAAACCCTCACAATAAGACAATTCGACCATAATATACATTAATAACACAATGTACAAGAAAAGCTAGGCCATCGGATCGAAAAGAATACCAGCGATGCGAAGGACTTAAACTATTAACATTCGGACATAAGTATAGTATTCAAAAGCGGACATTGTTCAAAACACGGTGAGGCGTGTGAATACGTGTGATGACGTGTACCCAAGGTTTCTAACTTAACATTCAAAAGCGTTCGACTTCTCAACAGGGCATCATCGCCATCACGACTCAACTGCATTTAAAGCAAACATGCGGGCACGAGTACAGGATGCACTCGGTGGACTCATGCAAAACATTTTATCGTATTTAAATTACTAATGCCACGTCATGGTAAGACATAAGGGTTTTACTTGAAATGCCTTATGCTTACTAAATCATTTTCATCAGTTCATAAACATCATCGCTTGGCGAGCATTTTACTTGCATGTATGATCCATATCCTTATCCTTTTATCATAACTTTATCATTTAGCGTAGTAGAAGGAGGCCTCCTACGTCGTCATTGTGACCGCCATGCATTGTCCTTACGACCCCCGATCACTATTTTCTTGTGTATCGTTAATCCTAGTCGGTATAAGCCTTAGGCATAGGATCCGAATTGATTCCATTCATAAGTTGGGAGCTACCCGACACATTCATATCATTTCATTCGAGGATAGGATAAACATAAAACATAAACATTTTGGCGGGTAATTTCATAAACATTTGATCATCGTTTCTTGATATAAGCATCGTAAATAAAATCATTTGTTGACATTTTATCATTTAAGAGTATAGTAAAGCCCACTGGACACCTTGATCGTTAAATTTTCGATTCTTCTTGCGTCAGTCGTCGCGTCGACTTCCACCTTTACGTAAAAGCGATCGTTGGTCGCGTTGCCGAGATTTTCAAAGTTTAGAATAAACTTTGATAATTTATTCTAATATAATTTGAATTCCTTAACGAATTCAATACGCCGTTCAATCACGTATTTTGAACTAAACATTTCTCGTACTTCGAGATATGTTCAACTATTTCATTTTAACCTTTTAGGTTAAACGTTTAACGTATTTACACGTTTTTCGATGCAAGGATTTCAATTATGAAATCTTTTCTCACTAATGAGATTTCCTTATATAAATAATCGTTTTACGTATTAGCGTATTTTCGAGCGTATTTCATCGTTGATTTCAAAAGTCGACATTTTGACTTTTATTTATTAAATTCTTTAAAATTCATATTTTAATATCTAAATTCAATATAAATCGATTTTCAATCGATTTCTTTCATAAAGTCTTAATTTCGATTTTTCGTAAATCGATAAACTTCATTAATATTTTCTTAAATATTAATTAACTTATTCTTTAAACATTATTTTTCATTTCTAACGTTATTTAATATAACGTTTCATCATAAACATAGTATTCTATGTTTATAAAATTTCATAAATTCTTAATATGTCTAAAATAATTTCTAGACATATAGTGTATTATTTTCTTGATATTAAGATTTAAAATCCTTAATATATTATTACAACTTTGGTTTTAAACTTCTTTTTTCATTATTCTTCCAAAATTTTTTCTAAATTCATATAATGTACTATTTCATCATAGTATCACTAATATGTATTAATATTAAGTATAGAAAATTTGGGCATCACTTATTGAAGTCCATAGGTCACGGTTTTAGTCGAACCTTGTCCGATAAATTTTCTAAAATTCTAGTTAATTTATACAAGGTCCCAACATTATTTTATAACATATTTATAACCTATAGTCAACATATTCCATTTCTTCATCAAGGTATATATTGTTCAAGGTCACGGTTTCTCCCATCTTTATACCAAACATTTTGTAAAATTCTAATTAAATCACACTATGCTTATACACTATAGTGTAGTAACATTACATCATTACATTAATCTAAACACAATTAAATCATGTCTTAATCAAAGCTCATAACTCTCGGCCACTTTGTAAAAATTGAGCATATATTTCCCAAAATTTTAGTAAATTCATGTAATACATAATTAATACTATAGATCAACATTATGCTATAATAACACTTAAATAAAATTTGTACATTAAACTACATTTTCTTTTATTTTCGGTAATTTCAAAAACCTAACATATGATTTTTAAAATTCTTATTTAATCACAATGTGCTCTACTACTAACATATATTATTAATCCAACATTAAATCAAACGCTAGATTTTTGGTCATATTAACATAATTAATATCACATGCTTAACTTCAAAATAAATCATCATATGAACATTTAATCATATGTAGCATAATTTATAAACAATAAAACATGCTAGCAACATTTTATTCATAAGAACACATGCTTGTATAACATAATCGAACCATCGAAAATTTACAAACTTAATGTATAATCGAAGCTCGTTCGATTTCTAACCTTTTTAACTGTATTGATCTAGGGCACAGGATTTAAGATCAAGGTTTTGGCTCTTGAATGGATGAACTCCTCAAGCTTTTCAAAGAAAGCTCTCGGCACTCTTGTTTTTTGGAAGAGAGAATGTGTTTGCTTAATGAGACTTAATACCTATGTAATGAACTAAATAAAATCCCACTTCTCTCACTCTCTCTCTCTCGGTCCTTCTCTCACAAATACAAGACACAATTTATCAATTGTTAGTCAAATATGATTATGTCATAGGTAAATATCTCTTACAACATATTAACTTCATTGCATGCTTTATAAAAGTTTTTGGGAATAACAAAATAAACTTTTGTCCCAAGCCTTGCATGTTGCGTCGACTTCAGTGATGGTGGGAAGAAATATTTTCAGATTTTTGTTTGTTGTATCACAAGTGTATTAGATACACTCTTTCCCAAATATTTATAATACATCATCAAGCTTTCCAAGGTCAAACAAATCGGCTATCTCTCACAATTTGATCCCACTTGCATGAATTAATACACAACATAGCATTGAGTACACAAAAATGACGTGAACTAGTGCTCCCAAATAGCTCACGGCTATTTCATTTTTTTGTGTGTTAATATTTGATTTTTCATGCCAATTATACATATATATCATAATATATGTTTTAGAAGATAAATTATATCATAGGAAAATTTATTGGTATTATTTCATGCAAGATCACCCTAATTTTCGAATTAGGGTTTCGAAAATTAGTGCATTGTTAAAAAAAATCCTTAATATTCTAGCATTGTTTTAATGCTAAATAATACTCTAATTAAATAAAATAATCATAGGAATTTAAATACTATAATTCCTTGATCATTAAACTCATTTCTCTATTCATCTCTAAACGTTAACGTTTGAAACGTCTCAAAACGTTAACTATCGACTCATCTCAAAATGGTCGTAATAAAGTCGTAATCACTTTATTAATTTATTCCATTTAATATGGAATTTAATTCTAAACTTCGTTGCTAGAAAATTTCATAAAATTTTAACTATCGATACTCAATCGACGTTAAAATTATCTACCGTCAAACACTTTATAAAGTTCTATTCCTTAATTCACAATTCTTAGTGAATATAAAATAGAATTCATTATCTCATAATTAATCAAAATCATTATTCGATAAATTACTAATTCGATTATTTGGAAACCACAATTTACAATTTTAAATATCGTAATTAGGCTTTAATTCTTAGGATATTACACCTTATGTCATTTTGGCTCTTTGTTAGCAAAGATAACATATGCAAAAAAAAAATCTCGCTATGGGCACATATTCATATAATGTATCACGGCAAGCTAGTAGAAATTTCGGATGAACTCAAAGAAAGAAACATTAAACCAATGAAAGGTGGTTGGAAACTACTTCATGAAAACGAAACAAGCTGGTTGCTTCTTGCAAATAAAACAAATGCTCGTAAAAGAAGTGAAATTAGCCACAAAGATCTTGAGAAAAATCTCATGCAATTTAAAAGCGGATGTCAAGAAATTTCGTGACTTGGTTGTATTTAATAAAGTTATGTGTGAACATTACAAGTGAGATTTAACATCACTGTGATACAACATGTCTTTGTCACGAAAATGAAGATGGTGATGGTCAAGAAAGTGGTAGAAACTCGAAAGATCCAAGAATTTCGAAGAAGATGATTATTATATCCCTTCCAATCCAGATACTTATAATACAAGATGTTCGACTATTTTCCGTCATGAAGGTAGAGATAAGGCAAAAGAAAATAAAATACATCACAATTTGATTTTCCTAACAATTTGTTTGTAGAACTTCGTGCACTCTGAGTCTCTAGAGAAAATAAAGTTGAGTTAATAAGAAATGTGACTATTGATAAACTTAACTTGGGCGCCAAAAGTTAGAAATGGAAAATATGAGGATGAAACATAAAATATTGTATATATTATGGCAAAATATCATTTATTTTCAGAACAAAAAGAGGCTAAAATGCAAACTAATGGCAATTGTATTTGGACAATGACTCTAAATATTTTCATGTAATTTTAGTTTATGTAATTTCAATTTATGTAAATTTAGGTTTATGTAATTTTAATTTATGTAATTTCGGTTTATGTAATTTTATGTTTATGTAATTTTAGTTTATGTAATTTAGGTTTATGTAATTTATTGTCTACAATCAAAAATTGTTATGAAGTTATGATTGACATGCACGGATCAATTTGAAAAGTAATTGGTATGCAAAAGCAACTATGAAGTTGTACAAGTCACAAGCACAAAATGTCCAAAAGCATTTGTATATCAATATTGAAATCGGAAAAGTAATTAGTCCGCAAGATAAAAATAATTATTAAATTGTACTAGTAAGATGCATAGAAACATAATCGATGCCACATACAAGCTTATCAAGTTGTACAAGTCACATTTATTAAAAATGGAATCAATGCCTACAAGATTATTTTATATATATCATCTTAAGTACATATGAAGAATTCACTAAATACTCACTATTTGCTCTTTTCTCTTTCTTTCTTGTCCACTTGGAAAATGTCTATCAATGAAAGTTCTTCTTGAGACTCAAATTCAAGTGAGGTTTCTTCCAAACTCATAGAATTTGATGAGTGGGAAAAACGGATTCATCAATACAATCGTCATATTGATAGAAATATTGCGGATATGGTGGTCAACAATCTTGATCGGTTATAGGTGCTCAAGAGCTACAACAAGAAACGGGAGAAGGTATTGTAATAGAGAGCGAGATTGGTGCGGAGGGCTTGATGGCGATATTTTAGAGCAAGGCCGACGTTTATTCCATAGATGTTCCAACGTAGATTTAGTATGTAGAAGTTAGTATTCCTTCGTATAGTGGAGGCCATTATCGCCGATGGCGAATATTTTCACGAGAGAGTTGATGACTTTGGTAGACAATCTTTTCACCATTACACAATTATATGGCGCTATGAGGTGATGGCATATGGTACATCACCCGATGCTATTGATGAATATTTACGAATGAGTGCAATTGTGACGAGAAGCTCTCATACATTTTGTAGAAGGTGGCATTTCTTGTTTCGATGACACATATCATAGAAGGCCTAATGAGCAAGATTTGGCAAGACTACTCTTTGTTGGGACACAATGTTGTTTTTCGAGCATGATTGATAGTATTGTTGCATGCGTTGGCAATGAAAAATTTGTCCTCTTGTGTGGGGTGGATAATATCTGAGGAAGAAGTGGAACTCCAACAATCATTTGGAAGTTAGTTGCATCGTGCGAGTTATGGATATGGCATGTGTTCTTTAGAACACCACGTTAAATGCAATGATATCTGAGGATGTAAACAATCCAAGCCGCTCGTGAACTATTCGAGCTCAATTCGAAAAAAGCTAGTTCAAAATTTATTCGTTTTACAAACGAACTGAACTCGAGTCTCTTGTCGAGCTGATTTCGAGCTTAGGGATGTTCGGTTCATGAGCTCGGGAACATGTTGGTTCGAACTCAAACGAGCTAGTTCGTGAACATGTTCGAACTATGTTTTGTTTGCATAAGACATATGTGTGCCCTCTTGTGAAGAGTTTGTTTTACATAAGCTATAAAATATACATCTTGTATGTTTATTTGCACAAAATTATTTATTCTCACATAAACAATACGATCATGATGGCATGAAGCGTATAACACTAACATAAATAAATGACTAATAAACAGCAATTTAGTAAGGCGTAAATGATTTTATTGTTCTTATTTGAATGACTCATTAATGTAAAGAATATAAAATTGAGAAAAATGATATAAATGAAATAGAATAATAATATTCTTTTTACTATGAATAAGCGTAAAAAGCATAGAACATAACAATGAAAATAAAAGAATAAACTTGATTACGCCATTAATCATTCCTCGAACAAATAAACACTTTAGAGAAATACTTGAAGGAAGAAAGCCACAAGTTTTATATACACATAAACCATTGGAAAAAAAAAATTAAGAAAAAACACTAAAAACATAGCTGCCATAAATAAGTATAGCTAATCCCTTCATTATAGCCACATCGGTTACAATAAAATGAGAATTTACTTTATTATCCTCACTCTTAAAATTAGCAAAATATTATGCTGCCATTTAAGTTTAAATATGGACCACAAGATCACCACAATCAATGGGTAAGATTAGTTCTTAGTTCTCAATATAATTATGGTTCTCATTTGATATATATATATATATATATATATATATATATATATATATATATATATATATATATATATATGAGATGGTTCATGTGAGAATAAAAATAAGTGTAGGAAATAGAAATAGATATATAAGTCTAGCATATCTTTCATATTTGTGTAGACAATCGTAATTACTATGTTGCGTATTAGTTTAACACATATTTCATCTCTTCATAGTACATATGCTAAATATATTAGTTTAACACATCTTTCATTGCAACAGTAGCACAAGAAGAGTTCTAGTGTTGCCAAGAATTGCCAGTAGCACACAAAGCAAAACCAGTAGCACAATCAAATTAAATCTCAACCATTGATCTAGAGAATCAAGGTCCAGATTCATTCATATTTCCTACAAAATTATCCTTTTCTACCGATCCATCTCATATATATATATATATATATATATATATATATATATATAGAGAGAGAGAGAGAATTGATCAATGAGAACTACATCTCTTTGCGAACTCTACGAACTATTATAACACGTGTAAAATGATGCATAAAGCGGTATAAAGTAGTACACACAAAAAACTTTCTAAAATTGTTTTGTTGTGCAATAATTTAGAATGTTTTGTTGTGCACAAATTATAGATTTGTTCATCGATATTTTGCGTATGTGCTTAGATCTCAAGTTCTCAAAAAGATGAGTTCTTATTGAATCCAACCATATATATATATATATATATATATATATATATATATATATATATATTTGACATTGAAGTTATATGTATTTTCATAACTATTTTCTTGTCTTTGGATAATGACCACCTATCCACTTGTGAGTGTGTTAATGTGCTCATATAGATACAAAATATTAATTTAAAGCTAGAAATTAACAATAAATTTTTGATGAGAAAGCAAACCTTAATTGCATGGTAATTTTGTGCACTATCAGTTATATGTCCATGGATAGGCAATTATCTCCTATATAACTAAAATCACATTATATATATATATATAACAATGGTTTTATATGATAATGCTTTTTATGTGTCATAATCATGCACTTTTTCATGATAATAATAAATTATATAAAGATAAATGTTCAAATTTATTCCTAATTATTTATGCACTAAGAAAAGTTTTATTTGATTTCTTTTTTTATCGTATGTTTGTTTTGTTTTGGATGGGGGAGGAGAGTCGGGGTTTAAATAATCATAAACAATATGTGTATTTAGAAATTCAATAAAGCTATACGGCCAAATTATGGTCGGCCACATAGGATATTTTAGTAATTATCAATATAATTAATTAATAAAATAATAAATATTAAATTAATGTGTTAATTATTTTTACATAAATACTTTTTCCCACCTATTACGAAATGTATTAATTTTAAATTTAAATTAAAAATTTCATTCGATATGGATAAAATGTAGTTTCATAAGATGATTTTAATGCAAAACTAATTTTTTAAATAGATCAAATATTAAATAAGCGATTTTTATTAAATAAAATTGATTATGGTGACCACATTATTATATGATCCCATAATCCTTAAGACGGATTAAAGAGGACTAATACTAGGAACGATGATTAGGGTTCATGAAAGCTAATTCAAGACATATAACACGTAAAATAAGCGATTCAACCATTATATATATTAATAACATAATGTACGGAAAGGCTAGGCCAGCGGATCCAAAAGAATACCAGCGATCGAAGGACTTGCTGTTAATATTCGAGACATAAGCATAATATTCAAAAGTAGACATTGTTCAAAACACGGTGGAAGGCATGTGAATGCACGTGTAATGACGTGTACCCAAGGTTTCTAACTTAACATTCAAAAAGCGTTCAGACTTCTCAACACCCTCCATCATCACCATCAACAGCTCAACCTGCACATTTAAAAACAAACATGCAGGGCTGAGTACAAGAATGCACTCAGTGAACTCATGCCAAAACATTTTATCGTATTTAAATTACACTGCCACATCATGGTAAGACATAAGGGTTTTACTAGAAATGCTTTATGCTTACTAAATCATTTTCATCAGTTCATAAACATCATCGCTTGGCCAAGCATTTTACTTGCATGTATGATCCATATCCTTATCCTTTTATCATATCTTTATAATTTAGCGTCGTAGAAGGAGGCCTCCCTCTACGTCGCCGTGACCGGCCGTGCATTGTCCTTACGACTCCACGGTCACTATTTTCTTGTGTACACGTTAACCTAGCGGTATAAGCCTTAGGCATAGGATCCGAATCGATTTCATTCATAAGTTGGGAATGATGACAACATTCATTCATTCATGGATAGGATACATCGTAAAACATAAACATTTTGGCGGGTAATTTCATAACCATTTTATCATTATTCTTTGATATAAGCATCGTAAATAAAATCATTTGTTGACATTTTATCATTTAAGAGTATAGTAAAGCCCACTGGACTCCTTGATCGTCAAATTTTCGATTCTTCTTACGCTTCAGTCGTCGCGTAAACTTCTACACCTTTACGTAAAAGCGATCGTTGGTCGTGTTTTTCGAGATTTTCAAAGTTTAGAATAAACTTTGATAACTTATTCTAATATAATTTGAATTCCTTAGCGAATTCAATCATGGATTCAATCGCATATTTTGAACTAACATTTCTCGTACTTGAGATATTTGACTATTTTATTTTAACCTTTTAGGTTAAGCGTTTAACGATATTTACCGTTTTTCGATGCAAGGATTTCAATTATGAAATCTTTTCTCACTAATGAGATTTCCTTATATAAATAATCGTTTTACGTATTAGCGTATTTTCAAGCGTATTTCATCGTTGATTTCAAAAGTCAACATTTTGACTTTTATTTATTAAATTATTTAAAAATTTATATTTTAATATCTAAATTCAATATAAATCGATTTTCAATCGATTTCTTTTCATAAAATCCTAATTCTCGATTTTCATAAATCGATAAACCTCATTAATATTTTTCTTAAATATTAATTAACTTATTCTTTAAACATTATTTTTCATTTCTAACGTTATTTAATATAACGTTTCGTCATAAACATAGTATTCTATGTTTATAAAATTTCATAAATTCTTAATATGTCTAAATTAATTTCTAGACATATAATATATTATTTTTCTTGATATTAAGGATTTAAAAATCCTTAATATATATATATAAGCTTACGGTTTTAAGCTTATATTTTCATTCTTCTTCCAAAAATTCTTCTAAATTCATATAGTGTACTATTTTATCATAGTATCACTAATATGTATTAATATTAACTATAGAAAAATTTGAGCATCACTTATTCTATACCTATAGGTCTCGACTATTTTCAAAAATTAGCGAACAATTTTCTAAAATTCTAATAAAATTATCTGAGGTTCCAACATTAATTTATAGTATACTTATAACCTATAGTCCATCATATGAAATTTCTTCATCAAAGATTAATATGTTCAAGGTCACGGTTTTACCCAACATATATACTAACATTTTTATAAAATTCTAATTAAATTACACTATGCTTATATACTATAGTATAACACTACTTCATCCTAATATCACACTAGAATTAACATGATCATGCTTAAATCAAGCTCCATAGTTCTCGGCCATTTCATGAAATTGAGCATATATTCATTAAAAATTCTAATCAATTCATATAATGCATAATCAATACTCTAGATCATCATTATGCTATTACATTTCTCAAACAAAAATTGTTCACTAACTTAGCATTTTTCTCATTATTTTCGGTAATATTGAAACTATAGCTTAGGAATTTTTTTAAATCTCCAATAAATTACTACAAGCTCCTATATCATCATGTATCATCAATCCATCCTTAAATCATTCATGAAAAATTCGATACACATGATACAAATTCATAGCATGTTAAATTTAATTCTAAACATGCTATATGCTTATAGATCATCCTTATACACATTATTCATGAACAACTATCATTGCTTAGCATAATTTCATAATTAAAAACCATGCTTGAAAAATTAAATCGAACCATCGAAAATTTAAAAACTTAATGTATAATCGAAGCTCGTTCGATTTCTAACCTTTTTAACGGTTTGGATTTAATGTAGGATGATTAAGTATCAAGCTTTGGCTAATTGAAAGAGGTGAAGAACTCTAGGTTTCTCCAAGAAAGCTCACGGTTCTTTCACTGGAATATGAGAGAGGAATGTGTTTTGATTTATTAAGTATGATACACTTAAGTAATTGAAGTAAACACCTCACTTCTCTCACTCTCTCTCTCGGTCATACTCTCACAAGCACAAAGCAATTGGAAGCCTTTCTAATATCACTTTATGACTCATCAATTAAATACATCATCATAGTTACTTCTTGCATAAAGTTTTTGATTAAAACAAAATCAATACTTTGCCTTTGGGAGCAAAACCGTCGACCTCCCCTTGCAAGACACAAAGATTACACAAGCTCTCTCCTATGACTCACCATGTATATGTCATGGAAGTTAGTATACTCTTACACAACTATTTCTTGAACAATTCAATTCCCTTGAATTGGAGAGGTGGAGCCGTCGGCTACCTCTTGTTCAAAGAGAAGTATATTAATTCATTTTGTCTTAATACATGCATATATCCTACACTCTATCCCATATATATATAATACATCGTCAAGAGTTATAGAAGTCGAAGAAATTGGCTCTCTCTCACTATTTTGCTCCAACTTGTTCATTACTTGGTTATTGTGTACAATTAATCCCACTTGCATCATGAAAACATAACATAGCATTGCAAATTCAAAAACACACGTAAACTTTGTTTCACCATGTAAGGTCACGGCTTTTCACTTCACAAGTGCTAACTTTTGATTTTCATGCTAATTACATATATATATCATAATATATGTTTTAGATGATAAATTATATCATAAGAAAAATTATTGGTATCATTTCATGCGAAAACCTAATTTTGAATTAGGGTTTTGAAAATTAGTCTTTGTTCAATAATTAATCCTTAAAATTCTAGCATTGTTTTAATGCTAAATAATACTCTAATTGCATATAATAATCATAGGAATTTAAAGACTATAATTCCTTGATCATTAAACTCATTTTCTATTCATCTCTAAGCGTTAACGTTTGAAGCGTCTCAAAACGTTAACTATCGACTCATCTCAAAATGGTCGTAATAAAGTTGTAGTTACTTTATTAAATTATTCCATTAATAATGGAATTAAATTCTAAGCTTCGTTGCTTAGAAAATTTCTCAAAATTTTAACTATCGATACTCGATCGACGTTAAAATTATCTTCTTGAAACACTTTATAAACTTTTATTCCTTAATTCACAATTCTTTGTGAATATAAAATAGAATTCATTATCTCATAATTAATCGAAATCATTATTCGATAAATTACTAATTCAATTATTTCAGCGAAACCCTAATTTACAATTTTAAATATCGTAATTAGGCATTTAATTCTTCGGGATATTACATTCTACCCCCCTTAAAAGAAATTTCGTCCCGAAATTTGCATACCTTAGAAAAATCCGGGGTATCGTTCTTTCATAGCTTCCTCAAGTTCCCATGTGGCCTCTTCTTGTCCATGATGTCTCCACAACACTTTGACTAGCGGAATGGACTTGTTTCGTAATTGCTGAACTTTACGGTCTAGAATCGCCGCAGGTTCTTCCTCATAGCTCATATCTGGATTGAGGATCACGTCGTCTTGATGGATCACGTGTTTTGGATCGTGTACGTATTTTCTTAATTGTGACACGTGAAAAACGTTGTGTACATTCCCCAGACTTGGCGGAAGAGCCAACCTATAGGCTACTGGGCCTATCCTTTCTAGGATCTCATAAGGTCCTATAAAACGGGGTCTTAGTTTTCCTTTTACTCCAAACCTTATAATCCCCTTTGATGGAGAGACTTTGAGAAAGACTTTATCTCCGCTCTCAAAATATAGCTCAGATCTCCGCGTATCAGCGTACGACTTCTGTCTATCTTGAGCTTCTTTTATTCTTTGCCTAATTTGTCTGACGATTTCAATCATTTCACTTATTGCTTCAGGCCCTACGATTCTTCTTTCACCCACTTCATCCCAATAAAGCGGTGATCTACATTTCTTTCCATCTGAGGCTTCGTATGGGGCCATATTGTCGTCGCTTGGTAACTATTATTGTAGGCAAATTGATAAGGGTAAAACATCACCACTTTGCACCTCGATCCAACACTATTGTTCTTAGCATATCTTCTAGTGTGCAGATCGTCGCTTTCGATTGACCATCGATGCATGGGTGAAATGTTGTCTTTGAAATTCAACCGTGCCTAATTCTTTTGCAAGCTAACCCGAATCTCGAAGTAAATTTGGAGTCTCTATCGACGTGATAGATTTTGGCACTCCATGAAGTCGTATAATTTCTTTTACATACAAGTTGGGCTAACTTATCGGATCCATGAGTGATGCGAATTGGCGAAAAAGGCGCACATTTTGTGAGCTATCAACAACTACCGGATAGCGGTGTTTCCCTTTTTCGATTTTGGTAGACCCGTACGAAGTCCATCGCTATCTCATCCCACTTCCATTTGGGTATTCCCAAAGGTTGTAGCTTTCCGTAGGGGCGTTGGTGCAATACTTTCACCTGTTGGAAAACAAGACAACGCTCTACAAAAGAGGCCACGTCTCGTTTCATACCTTCCACCAAAACCTTTTCTTAAGTCTTGATACATTTTCGTCTTTGCTGGGTGGGTTTGTATAAGGTGTGTCATGAGCTTCACTCATGATTTCATTAGAAGATCGTTGTTGTCGGAACACATAATCTTCCTTCAAATAATAAAGCATTATCGGTCTTCTTGAAAATTCTTTAGTCCTTCCGTCCTTACTTTGGCTCTTGCTTTTCTAACTTTTCCTCCATCCTTTGTCCTTCTATGATTCTTTACCTTAAGTCGGGGCGTCAAGGTGAGTGTGTAATCTGACTCATGATCGTCTGGACTTTCAACCATTTCTATTTTCATTTTCTCAAACTCTTCAACGAGTTTCTTTTCCTTTGAAAGAGACATCCCAATTTAGTTTGATTTTTACGACTTAGGGCATCAGCTACTACATTCGCTTTACCCGGGTGATAGTTAATACCACAGTCGTAATCCTTCACCAGTTCGAGCCATCTTCTCTGCCTCATGTTTAGATCTCTCTGCTCGAAAAAGTACTTCAAACTCTTATGGTCTGTAAAGATCTCACATCTCACTCCATAGAGATGGTGTCTCCAAATTTTCAGTGCATGAACCACTGCGGCTAGTTCCAGGTCATGAGTTGGGTAGTTCAGTTCATGTGGTCTGAGTTGTCGGGAGGCATAAGCTATCACTTTTCCTTCCTGCATCAGCACACAACCCAGTCCGTTCTTAGAAGCATCAGTATAAACTACATATTCTTTATCTGCTTCCGGAACTGCTAGCACTGGTGCACTTGTCAGTTTTTCCTTAAGCTTCTGAAAATTCGCCTCACATTCTTCAGTCCATTTGAACTTGATTTCCTTTCGGAGTAGCTGGGTTATTGGCCTTGCAATTTTGGAGAATCCCTCGATAAATCTCCTATAATAACCAGCTAGTCCCAGGAAACTTCTGATCTCGTTCTGGGTCCTTGGCGATTTCCATTCTGTCTGACTTCTACTTTGGTGGATCTACTTTAATTCCTTCAACGAGACACAATGTGTCCAAGGAACATTACTTTCTTCAGCTAAAACTTCGCATTTGCTAAACTTAGCAAAAGCATTCATTTCTCAAGGATTGCAACCGTTCTTAGATGATTCTTATGGTCTTCTTCATTCTTTGAATAGATGAGAATATCATCTATAAAGACCAAAGCAATTTATCTAAGTATGGATGAAACACTTTTCATAAGATCCATAAATACGGCTGGTGCATTTGTCGATCCGAGCGGCACAACTATGAATTCATAATGGCCATACCTCGTCGGAATGCGGTCTTGGATCGTCTTCCGGCCGTACCTTGAGTTGGTGATAAACGACTTGAGGTCAATCTTGAGAATACACTCGCTCCTCGTAATTGATCAAACGGTCATCTATCCTTGGCAAAGGATATTTATTCTTCACGTCGTCTTATTCGGTTCCGATAATCTATACACATTCTCAAGGAACGTCTTTCTTTTTGACAAATAGAGCAGGTGCTCCCAAGGCGGCGCTAGGTCGATAAAACCTACGTCCAAAAGCTCTTGGATTTGGAACTTCAATTCTTCTAGTTCCTCGGAGCCATTCTATAAGGGGCCTTCGACCTTGGAGCCGATCCGGGTTCCAAGTCGATGGTGAATTCAATTGTCTATCGAGGTAATCTGGTAGATTTTCGGGAAAAACATCGGGAATTCACAAACAATTTCTACATCTTGACCTTCATTTCCGTTTTATCCTCCCGTTCATGTAAACAAGATCGCGTGGCATCCTTTCACGGTTATCATCCTTCTCGCCTTGGTCTTGATATAATCGGGACTTTCTCCCCATCTTGATTAGTGAAATGAGTAGCTTCTTGTCGAAAATGAAATGAGATTTTCCTCTCTTTGCAAAGAATTGTGGAATGGTTTGTAGCTAACCAATCCATTCCTAAAATTATATCTACATCACCCATGGGTATTATGTTCAAATTGTTAGCGAACCTTAAGTGATCTAAATTCAACTCTAGGTTCGAGCAAAAATGCGTAATGATCATAATCCCACCTATAGGTGAAGAGATTCTCATGTCACGATTGGCCTTCTCGGATCTAAGTTCAAACATATCAACACATGTTCTTGATATAAAGGAATGTGAAGCACCGTGTCGAACAACAATATAACAGGCGTGTTGAGAAGAATTCCCATACCGCCGAGTTTCACAGTTACATTAGATTCTGCCTCCGATGTAGAGCATACGCTCTACCTTTGAAACTGCGAGGCGACGGGTGCTTGTCCTTGTTGATTCATTGTTGTTGTTGCGGCTGCTGTTTTGGCGTTCTTCTTCTTGGCGACGCCGTCATTGTGGTTGCCGCCCTCATTCTTTGGGGTTCTTGCCCTTCTTTGTTCTTGTACTAACTGCGAGGTTGGGGGGAATTGAATAGCCACAGTGGCTGGGCATTGCCGGGCTGATTCGGCCTTACCCTTTGTTTCTGGCGTGTCCCAGGCAATTGTTAGCGTAATGCCCTTTCGCGCGCACTTAAAAGCAGTTCCGCTGCCCGCCCGCACGTTCCCTTGTGCATTTTCGGCACTTTGGACAAGGTAGAGCCCTAACACGCTCTTGTGGACCTCTCATGGGAGGAAAAGACCGCCTCTTCCATCCCCATCTGGGCGCCACATTCCTTGCCATTGCCGTTTGCTCACATTATCGACATTTCCGGTTATTGCCACCAAAGTTTGGTTCCCATTTCCTTTACCTCTATCTCGTATTACGAGTGCGGTGATGTCGACTTATCATCGGCATCATTGCCTCTATATCTAAGGCTCGTCAAGAGCCTCGATATAGTCAGTCTCCATGGCTAGCGAGACATTCGATCTCGGCCTTAGACCCGACCTAAACTTCTCCGACATCTTCGGTCGGTGTTCACCGATCGGTGCATACCTCGACATGTCGCAAAAGATGCGATCATAGTCGATTCCTGACATCTTCTCTTGCTTTAAAACGAAGAATTCGTTCTCTTTCCTTTTTCTATAATTTTTCGGGATGTATTTTTCATTCATCTCCCTCTTGAAGTCTTCCCAAGTAAACTCGCCCATTTGCTCTGGTGTAAAAATATTTCTTGGCTTCCCACCGAAGTCGGCGAGTCGAGAAAGGCGAAAGGTAATGCTGACGATCGCTCTGCGGTGCATCGTAGAAAGTCAAAATTCATTCCATTGCCCTTATCCATTGTTACGCCTCATCGAGTTTCCTTTCCATTAAAGGCATGAGGTTACGCCTTAGAAAGAGTTCCTCTATCCTACAATCGGTGGGGTGGGGTGGTTGAGGTATAATTTACGGTTCTTGAGCGGGATTCTACCTCTTCCCTTCCTCTTCCCCTTCCTCTTCCTCTACCTCTAATCCCTTGTTCGGATCTCTTCTAGGAGGCGTTCATTATATAAGACATTCAATTAAAACCCATTATTTTCACAATTTAAACATACATAATATCATCATACAATCTTATTGTAAAAGCGACTTTAATAAAACATTTCATCTTTGTCATACACCTTTTTGCAAAAGCCCATTCGGTCATATATATACATCGAAAATTTCACCATAAGAAAGGTCATTACAGTACAAGCAATTATCAAAAGGAAGTTACCTACATACAAGCTTACATGTCATTACAAAACACTAAGTTTTCACTTCCACTATATATATAAGCAACCACACTATATACATACTACACTATACACGTCTTCAAAATCTCGTCTCCGCTCTTCGTCTCGAACTCTCTCACTATTCCTCATCCTCATCGAGGATCTTCTTCCTCATCGAGTCGTCCTCGTGCACGAACCTGGATGGTCTGCTCCATCCTCTCCGATCGCATGGATGTCGCGATCGGGCCATAATCCTCGCGCTCGGATGTAACTAACACGTGCGGATTGTAGGCATCCAGTGTCCGACACTCTCATCCTCATTGTCTGGCGATAGGGCTCTCTTGGAGGTGGTGGAGCTTCCATCGGCGGTAGGGGCGGGAGTGGTGGGCGTGAGGATGTCAAAGACAACGGTGGAAAAGCAGGCGCCCGAGTGCAATCGGTCGTGTTGCCCTATCCACTGGGCAAGTGCGCCTCATCAAAAGATACCGAGGCACCACAGATTAACTGCCTCGGAACCTCTGTAAAGCCACTCCGCGTGTCGTCACGCCATGTATACTCCTCGGAGGAGGTAAGGTCCTCTGGGCGGCTCGTAAATGAGAAGACATAACTAAGATGATCGATGAATCGCGGTAGTCCGCGATCAAGTCATAGTCTCCGCCCACTCGGTAGATGTAATCACGGACACTTCCCGCCATAATCTTCCCGGTCATACGGAAGTCGGGTCAAGCGCTTGGCGCCATCGAAATCCGTCACACCATATACTCGTGCATCCCTCCAATGTACGGTATTGCATCAAGAACTCTCCCAAATCGTCGCCGTAACACATCCAATATTCCCGATAAGCACGAACTACTTCCCGGGCGTGGCGTGTGGTCCTAGCCTCCTCCTAGCGGTATACCGCATCTCCTTCATACGCCACGGACAAAACTAGCGTAAGTCGAACTAAACATTATCCGATAAGCGGATAAGATACACTTAAGCGCATCATTAGCGGCTAGGATAAACCGGACAATCTATAAGGCAGATAACAATTCAAACACATCTGATAAACAGATAATTGTTATAAGGAAATGTTTTCATGCACATCATACATCGTAACTCTCTTATTCTACTAGGAAACTTATTATCTAGCAGCGTTCTAAAGTCTATGTTATACTATAAGGTCTTTGTACTAAGTAAAACTCAAACTAAAATTCTATAGACTCTCGTGAATTCTGGAGATAGGAACAGGGGTTCAGTCCTTCATAACAAATGAAGTTCAGTGTGTTACGAGTACACAGGCGAAAACCGTGCATAATTCGGAGTTCAGACGGAAGAGAACGAGTTAAAACAAAATCACTGCGCAATGCAAAAAAAATTCGCGCGCTCGCGCCAAGATTGTTGGCGATGCCGACACCGAGGTCGTGCATGCCGTTGCCGATACCGAGGTAGTACAAGCGACCACGGTCGATATATCGAAGTCGATGTTATGGACTTCCGATGTCAAAGTCGACGATCGCACTTGCCGAAGTGGAAGTCGAAGTCGCACATGCCGAGGTCGAAGTCGAGGTCAAACATGCCGAGGTCGAAGTCGAGGTCGCACATGCCAAGGTCGAAGTCAAGTTCGCACATGCCGAGATTGAAGTTGAGTCGCACACGCCGAAGTTGTAGACGAGTCGCACATGCCGAAGTCGAAGATGAGTCGCACATGCCGAAGTCGTAATTATGGCGTCGACGTCGTTCGTTTCAAAAGTTGAGGTCCTAATCGTCTTTCGCATTTGTCTTTTGCCTTCGAAGCTCGAGGCTATCGTTACTTTCGTTGTTCGCGTCATTCTTTTTGTTCTTGTAAGGGAAAGAAGTTCGTACTTTTATGTTCTTTTGCAATATGTGATCATGCTTCTTATGTCATCTATGTTCTTCTTGTGATGACATATCAATTGTCATAATCAATCTTGAAAATTGAAACTAAAGTTTCAAAGAATGAGAACACAGTTCATTCATACATGCATATTTCTTTGAATTCCAAAGAATCCATTATTTCAACATTGGCCATTTACGTTCGTTTCAAGCGTATTTTTTCATTATACAAAATCTTGAAATTTGAACAAATTGGATTATGAAAACTTAAAAGTTTTTTTTTCCAATTTCATAATATAACTTATTAAAGCATGTATTAATTGAATTGCAAATTCAACATTTCATTTGTGGCACATAATGCTTATTATCGAACATAGGTATTCATTTCAAA
Organism: Salvia rosmarinus; assembly: GCA_036937905.1. Taxonomy (NCBI): domain Eukaryota; kingdom Viridiplantae; phylum Streptophyta; class Magnoliopsida; order Lamiales; family Lamiaceae; genus Salvia; species Salvia rosmarinus. The sequence continues at coordinate 15,358,079 of CM072815.1, forward strand.
CATGATCACCCTGCATGAACTTCGTTTCATTTCCATCATTAATCATATAGTCTTCCCAATCATTTGGATGACTTTTATTAATTTCAAATGAAAATAAGTTTTGACAATTTCTTTCTCGTAACTTATTTTTCAATCGAACATCATAACATTTCTTTCCTTTTCCTTCAAAATGATTCCAATCGGTTCGTCATTAAACTTTTCATTTCAAGAATTTGAGAAGGAAATCATTTACCTCGTCCGGTTGAAATTGGATATGATGGAGTGTTGAGTATAGTCGGTGATTTCTAGAAGTCAGTGACTCAATCTAGACTCAACTTGAAAGAAGGTTTTGGATCAAAGCTGAACCGCTACGATACCACTCTATATGACCCGTAATCCTTAAGGCGGATTAAAGAGGACTAATACTAGGAGCGATGATTAGGGTTCATGAAAGCTAATTCAAGACATATAACACGTAAAATAAAGCGATTCAACCATTATATACATTAATAACACAATGTACGGAAAGGCTGGCCAGCGGATCCAAAAGAATACCAGCGATCGAAGGACTTCAGCTGTTAATATTCGAGACATAAGCATAATATTCAAAAGTAGACATTGTTCAAAACACGGTGAAGGCATGTGAATACACGTGTAATGACGTGTACCCAAGGTTTCTAACTTAACATTAGCGTTGGACTTCTCAACACCTCCATCATCACCATCATCGCTCAACCGCACATTTAAAACAAACATGCGGTGAGTACAAGAATACACTCGGTGGACTCATGCAAAACATTTTATCGTATTTAAATTACATTGCCACACCATGGTAAGACATAAGGGTTTTACTTGAAATGCCTTATGCTTACTAAATCATTTTCATCGTTCATAAACATCATCGCTTGGCGAGCATTTTACTTGCATGTATGATCCATATCCTTATCCTTTTATCATATCTTTATAATTTAGCGTCGTGAAGGAGGCCTCTCTGCGTCGGCTGTGACCGGCCGTGCATTGTCCTTCTGACTCTCACGGTCACTATTTTCTTGTGTACCGTTAACCCCAGCGGTATAACCTTCGGCATAGGATCCGAATTCGATTTCATTCATAAGTTGGGAATGACCCAACAACATTCATTCATTCATGGATAGGATACATACATAAAACATAAACATTTTTGCGGTAATTTCATAACCATTTTATCATTATTCTTTGATATAAGCATCGTAAATAAAATCATTTATTGACATTTTATCATTTAAGAGTATAGTAAAGCCCACTGGACTCCTTGATCGTCAAATTTTCGATTCTTCTTACGTCAGTCGTTGCGTCGACTTTCTACACCTTTACGTAAAAGCGATCGTTGGTCGCGTTTTGAGATTTTCAAAGTTTAGAATAAACTTTGATAACTTATTCTAATATAATTTGAATTCCTTACGAATTCAATATGCTGATTCAATCGCGTATTTTGAACTAACATTTCTCGTGCTTGAGATATTTCAACTATTTTATTTTAACCTTTTAGGTTAAGCGTTTAACGATATTTACGTTTTTCGATGCAAGGATTTCAATTATGAAATCTTTTCTCACTAATGAGTTTCCTTATATAAATAATCGTTTTACGTATTAGCGTATTTTCAAGCGTATTTCATCGTTGATTTCAAAAGTCAACATTTTGACTTTTATTTATTAAATTATTTAAAATTTATATTTTAATATCTAAATTCAATATAAATCGATTTTCAATCGATTTCTTTCATAAAATCCTAATTCTCGATTTTTCACGCAAATCGATAAACCTCATTAATATTTTTCTTAAATATTAATTAACTTATTCTTTAAACATTATTTTTCATTTCTAACGTTATTTAATATAACGTTTAGTCATAAACATAGTATTCTATGTTTATAAAATTTCATAAATTCTTAATATGTCTAAATTAATTTCTAGACATATAATATATTATTTTCTTGATATTAAGATTTAAAATCCTTTATATATATATAAGCTTACGGTTTTAAGCATATTTTCATTCTTCTTCAAAATTCTTCTAAATTCATATAGTGTACTATTTTATCATAGTATCACTAATATGTATTAATATTAACTATAGAAAATTTGAGCATCACTTATTCTATACCTATAGGTCTCGACTATTTTCAAAAATTAGCCAAACAATTTTCTAAAATTCTAATAAAATTATACAAGGTTCCAACATTAATTTATAGTATACTTATAACCTATAGTCCATCATATGAAATTTCTTCATCAAAGATTAATATGTTCAAGGTCACGGTTTTACCCAACATATATACTAACATTTTATAAAATTCTAATTAAATTACACTATGCTTATATACTATAGTATATTACTACTTCATCCTAATATCACACTAAATTAACATGATCATGCTTAAATCAAGCTCCATAGTTCTCGCCATTTCATGAAATTGAGCATATATTCATTAAAAATTCTAATCAATTCATATAATGCATAATCAATACTCTAGATCATCATTATGCTATTACATTTCTCAAACAAAATTGTTCACTAACTTAGCATTTTCTCATTATTTTCGGTAATATTGAAACTATAGCTTAGGAATTTTTAAATCTCAATAAATTACTACAAGCTCCTATATCATCATGTATCATCAATCCATCCTTAAATCATTCATGAAAAATTCGATACACATGATACAAATTCATAGCATGTTAAATTTAATTCTAAACATGCTATATGCTTATAGTCCTTATACACATTATTCATGAACAACTATCATTGCTTAGCATAATTTCATAATTAAAAACCATGCTTGAAAAATTAAATCGAACCATCGAAAATTTACAAACTTAATGTATAATCGAAGCTCGTTCGATTTCTAACCTTTTTAACGGTTTGGATTTAATGTAGGATGATTAAGTATCAAGCTTTGGCTAATTGAAAGAGGTGAAGAACTCTAGGTTTCTCCAAGAAAGCTCACGGTTCTTTCACTGGAATATGAGAGAGGAATGTGTTTTGATTTATTAAGTATGATACACTTAAGTAATTGAAGTAAACACCTCACTTCTCTCACTCTCTCTCTCGGTCACTACTCACAAGCACAAAGCAATTGGAAGCCTTTCTAATATCACTTTATGACTCATCAATTAAATACATCATCATAGTTACTTCTTGCATAAAGTTTTTGATTAAAACAAAATCAATATTTTGCCTTTGGGAGCAAAACCGTCGACCTCCCCTTGCAAGACACAAAGATTACACAAGCTCTCTCCTATGACTCACCATGTATATGTCATGGAAGTTAGTATACTCTTACACAACTATTTCTTGAACAATTCAATTCCTTGAATTGGAGGTGGAGCCGTCGGCTACCTCTTGTTCAAAGAGAAGTATATTAATTCATTTTGTCTTAATACATGCATATATCCTACACTCTATCCCATATATATATAATACATCATTCAAGAGTTATAGAAGTCAAAGAAATTGGCTCTCTCTCACTATTTTGCTCCAACTTGTTCATTACTTGGTTATTGTGTACAATTAATCCCACTTGCATCATGAAAACATAACATAGCATTGCAAATTCAAAAAAAAAAACACGTAAACTTTGTTTCACCATGTAAGGTCACGGCTTTTTCACTTCACAAGTGCTAACTTTTGATTTTTCATGCTAATTACATATATATATCATAATATATGTTTTAGATGATAAATTATATCATAAGAAAAATTATTGGTATCATTTCATGCAAGAAAACCCTAATTTTCGAATTAGGATTTTCGAAAATTAGTGCATTGTTCAATAATTAATCCTTAAAATTCTAGCATTGTTTTAATGCTAAATAATACTCTAATTGCATATAATAATCATAGGAATTTAAAGACTATAATTCCTTGATCATTAAACTCATTTTTCTATTCATCTCTAAACGTTAACGTTTGAAACGTCTCAAAACGTTAACTATCGACTCATCTCAAAATGGTCGTAATAAAGTCGTAGTTACTTTATTAAATTATTCCATTAATAATGGAATTAAATTCTAAGCTTCGTTGCTTAGAAAATTTCTCAAAATTTTAACTATCGATACTCGATCGGCGTTAAAATTATCTTTCAAACACTTTATAAACTTTTATTCCTTAATTCACAATTCTTTGTGAATATAAAATAGAATTCATTATCTCATAATTAATCGAAATCATTATTCGATAAATTACTAATTCAATTATTTCGGCGAAACCCTAATTTACGAATTTTAAATATCGTAATTAGGCATTTAATTCTTCGAGATATTACAATTATGGTCGAATAACACCACTCTTAGAAATTAAATGACTATTCACTGGATTAGATTTGAGTAACATACATAAATTTTATATGTATAGTGCATATAATTCCAAGACTTTAAAATTTAGTCGGCTTGAAATGAGCTGACCATTTGAAGCAAGATAATCAAAGCCTATTGTCAAAAATCATGGACTTAACACTCACTTCAAAATTAATAAATCCAACTAAACATGACTCAATATAAGTATTGATTAATCTGCTGCAAAATGAATTAACCATAGTTGCGTAAGTTACTAGTTAGTCACGACACTGAAAACAATATGAGGATTCGATTGTATTTGAAGGTCAAAATTGTAAAATTGGTGGAGATCTGAATTCAAACACAACCAAACAATAATAAAATTATAAATATGCGATTGAAGAGTTCAAACCCAAATAGTAGGGTCGGATTAAAAAAATAAGGCCGAGATGAACCTTAAATCAATATATATAAAAGAATAAATTTTATAAAAAATTCATTTCATTGTTTTCTCGGCTGCACCATCTTTTAACCACATTTTATTGTTTCTAACAAATTTATCAAGTGTTCCATGTTGAGATTTAATTAACATATAAAAAATTATTATTTTTCTATATTTTTCATAGCTATTTTCATATTTTCTATTAGGCATATTTTATCAAAACAATTTAACAAAATTATCTAGATAAATCAGAATAACAAGTTACAAAATACCAACTAAAACTAAAAATTTAATGGGCGCTACAATTAATTAAATATAAGAAAATATCAACAAACGTTAAACTAAAATATATATATATATATATATGTATATATATATATTGTTGCAAAAATACAATTAAAACTGTAAAATCAAAACTAGGATTATTTTTTCTTTTTAAAACAGTTTTTACGAGTAAAAATGATTTTTTTTAGATAGAAGCTTTTTTCGGAAACAATTTCTGCAAGTAAAGTTTAATTTTTGAAAATGAAAAATAGCAGACAAAACGAAAGAGAGTATTTGAACCATGGTTACACAACAAAGCATGAACTTAAAACCAAACTAGAAACCACTACGCCTTAACAAATAAGTTGTTGTTTTTTAAGCACACAATATATATGTATAAATATGTGTAAAACTACATAATTATCAATAGGCACCTTAATTTTTCAGAGGCCCGCTCACTTGCCGCAAAGGCCAATCGGCGCTGCCAAATAGTTGTATGTATTACAAATTTAAACTACAAATAGGTCTTATATATTTTTTATGAAAAAATTGTTATTTTATTCATGCCAAAATTATATTAAGAAACAAGTGCAATCTAAGAAAAAAAATTATATTGTTTTGTGCATATACAATATCATTGATGAATATGTGCTACATAACATATGTATATGTGCAAAAAATAATACTCAAACGTAACAAAAAACAAATAAACACAACATATATACAGAACAATGAATCAAATTAACTGGCAATAATCTACGAAATTTTAGTAAATGTGCACAATGAATATACTAATTATGTTACGAAAATATTCCACAAGTGCAATAAGTATGAAAAGCACGTATAAATGAATACATAATTTTTTTTTTACTCGTGTATGTACAAAATGAAAACGTTAAAAATGCTACAAAAATATTCCACCAGTGCAACAACTTAAAAACACGTATGAACCAATAATTTTTTTAACATGCGTTTTCCATGGTTTTTATAGCTTTGATCACAAATAAATTTTTAGATATTAAGTATAGAAACTGAAATAATCTATATAAAATAATAAGTTAAAGGATAGATAACAAGAAATTCTTTAAAAATAGGTTAAAATCGTGTTTTACCCATATTTAAGGAAAAAATTATTTTTAATAATAGTAAATTACTGATTTAACATTGAAAAATATCATGCGAAAAAAGTTATAGCACATATAGAGCCGACAAAATGAGCCCGACCTGAAAAGCCCGCTCGGGGTACCCGGGGTTTGGGCGGTTTGGGCTTCAAAATTAAAGGCCCGAACAAAAACCGGGCCTAAAAAGCCCGTCCAAAAAAAAAAAACCCGAGCCTACCGGGCTTCGGGCCAAAAAAGCCCGGGGTTTTGGACTAAAAAAGCCCGCCCGATTTCTATTAAATATATATATTTATAATATTATTTATATTTATAATATTATTTAATATACATATCTATAATTTTTAATAATATTAATTATATTTTATATAATTATTTATTTTTATAGTAACAATTTTCTTACTAATTATTCACATCTTGATCGAAAAATAAATTCGGAAAAATAATAACCTCATAAATCATTCAAAAATAATTCTTAAGTGAAATGATCTCCAAAAATATATACATTGATGATTAATGATCTTATAGTATGTAAAATCTATTTTGAATCATTGGTCTTAAATATATACAGTATAATTAATTTATTTTATTCTATTATTTTATGCGTATTAGCGGGATTGACGTTTAATAATATCATTTATCTTTGATTTGTAATTACTAATTTTTTCTCTTTAAATTAAAGAATTAAAATTATACTACATTACAATATTATCGCATGAATACATAAATAAGTCAAGATATATAAGAAGCATTATCATAAGTGTCACGGCCCGAATTTCTTGATATAACGGAAGCTCGTAACTCGAGGCGCGACGAATAAAAATAATAGAAAATATGAAGTAAATAAGGTGACTCGAATGATCAAGGCAATAAACCCTTAGGATTTGGGAATAGCTTCCTAAATGAAAATGGAAGACATCGAAGGATGTAATCCAATTGAAACAATAATTATCCTCAGGATCACAAGTTTAGTTTCGTGCTTCTGATAGCCAGTACACATCAAAAATACTAACATCAATGATTTAGAGTCTAAGCTCAATCAAAAGATATAATTCAAGTCATAGACAATAAGGAACAATGAAATTTGAGCTAGTTCATCAGCGGAAGTCTAAATATGGAATAATCCGTCAAAGTACGGAGTGAACTCAAATCTCAGCTCTGCCTCATCAGCACTCATTGATCATCCTGAAAACATTTGGAAATATTTGGGCTAAGTACTAATGTACTCAGTGGGCATGCATTTTCATAAACATTTCATAAATCCGTAAAAGTAGTTTATCCAATCATAATAACATAACTTAGAAGGTTTTAAAAAGAGAAACCACTTCTAAGCATGCAAAAATATTTCATTCATTTGGGCCCATTGTCACGACTCTTCTGTTACTCGCTTTGATCTCGGGCCTCTAGCCACCGTCGGATCACATGCTCCCATTATTGTCATCGGGACGAACCGGACAATTCATAATTCCATGACGTGCCGAACGTATCGCACAAGCACCATAATAACATGACGTACTTCGGAACGCATCCAGACAAGCACCCTTATAACGCCTCATGATTATGTTAGTGTCCGATGGAGATCAACCCACCGAAACAACTAACTAGTGTACACAATTCTCAATTAATGTATAAGATTAAAAGAGAATCTCGATCGATACATTTACGAGCCTTAAACAAAGTAGAGCGCACAAAAATATTTTATTGGATAAACAATTTGTATTTCATGAAATATCAGAGCATATAATTCAAATATACTTTTCAGAATAAAGCCCACCTCGATAGGGAAAGCCCGACGAATCACTATAGTCACGCGTCTGGAAAGCGGCTAATCCCTTGATCGATAAAACCTACAAGAAGCACTAATCTTAATAGGTCTCAAAAGCTAGTCTTATGTTCAAGTAAAGTAGGATACTAGCTTATGATTCATTAAGTCAGAGTTTTCAAAATATAATTAAATTTGAAAACTAATTTATATCGCCAAGGCACCAACAATACCCTTGCTCGACTTTTCGTTTAGAAACAACTTAATTTCATAATCTTCTTTTGTTAAATACTTTTACAAAAGTATAATGCAATTAAATTGCATACTAAAATATATATATATTAAGGACTCTCGCTAATATAACACATAATATAATTTATCAAATTATGCACTTGTTTAACATAATTTAATTTATTTAATCATCATAACTTAATTAATTTCATTAAAAGAAATTAATTACATTAATTAAGTAAGTCATAATCATAAATTAAAGATAATTTAAACTTGACTTAACATTAACTTAATCAATTAATTAATTAACTTAATAGTGATTAATTAATTAATTAATTAACTTACCATAATTAATTAATTTAAACTTATATTTAAGTTTAAGTTAATTATTTAATTAATTAGACTTAATATAATTTAATTAATTAAGTCTTAAGGTTAAATCATATTTATTTAATTAATTGAGCCCAAAGATTTAAATTAATTAAGGTCCAACTACAAATAAATTCACCTGGGCTCAACTCATAAATTTTCAACCCACAATTTAAATTCTACTTAATTAAAACAATTCCATAGTCCATCAAGATTTAAATAAATAAATAGGTCCATTCAATCCTTTAACTAAATTCAGCCCATCTCATTAAATAAGAGTCCAACCCTTTTATATAATAACTTGGGCCCAAATTTTAATTAATTAAAAGCCCATAACATTTAAACAAAACATAGAAGCTAATGTAATTAATTAAATGAGCCCAACTCATTTAAATAGTTTAAGCCCAATACTTTGAATGAGCCCAAATCATCTCAATAAAATGGACCAGCCCATACACTTAATAAAACAAGCCCACCTTAAATATTTTTTTTTTTTAAAAACACCAGCCCAATCAATTAAATACAACAAGGCCCATTCTCTCAAAAACCCTAAACCTAATCAGAATTTTCCGTATGCCGTCATGCCAAAAATTCGGCGACCCATTTCATTTTTTTTGTTTTCCCTCTCTCTCTCTCTCGTCTCTCTTTCTCGCCACTCAAACACACTCATGCACTCACACATGCACGCACACTGCGACGCCATCGCCGATCACGTCGTCGGTCGGCGAGTTGCGCCACCGTGCCGCGACCGTGACCTCCTCTCCCTCCTCTCTCTTTCTCTCTCTCTCGCTCTTCTTCACACACTCACACGCACGCACACACACCGAGATGTACACACACACACACACGAATACACACACTCACGACGGCGGCGGTGCCGCAGACGCCGGATCCGGCGACCTCGCCGACCAGCCACCATCGCCTCTCCTTCTCACTGTACACTCACACACACACATACACGAACGCACACACACACGACGGCGAGCACAACACACACACGACGGCGATCACAGCACATGGCCGCCGGCGTGGCTGCTGCCAAACCCTCTCCTCACCTCTCGTCCACACCCTCTCGGTCCCTCTCTCAACATACGGATACACATACAAACATATACAACAACATATACATACATACATATTAAATATTAGGAGATTAAAATTTTCAACCTTTGTAGATCCTTTGTTATCTTTAAACGAAAATGAGTGAGTGAGAGAATGGTTTTGGGGCTAGGGTTCCCAAAGGGAGGAGAAGCCTTTATAGTGTAGGGTTTTGATTGTCCATGGCTTTCATGGGCTTTCATTTTGGGTCTTGTTAAACCAAGGCCCATTATATTTTTTCTTACTACTCAAGCCCGATCTTAGAGATTATAAATTAATAATTAAACATTAGTATATCATTTTTGATATAATGATTTATAAGTATATATATATATAAATCATATTCAATTATTATATAGTATATAATAATTTCGTAATCACTTTATAATAATTAGTGAAATAAATTATTTTGTTGGAATTTAAAAGTTTTCTTTCATTGGGCACGAATCATCTAAATTCTAAGTTGAAAGTCATTCTAATCCTAGTGAGAAAGACGGGATGTGACAATAAGAATAAGTAAGCTCAAAATATTCTCATCACTGATTCTTTATTTAAGTTAATGAGTTATGAGATAGTAATTTTTTAAAATTTTAAAAAATTATATATTAAAAAATTAAAAATTATCTTAAAAAGCCCGTCCATGAAAGCCGCTGGGGTTGGTTTGGACTTCATATTTTAGGCTCGAAAATTTGGACTGGCCCGACCGGCCCGAAAAATTTAAAGCCTGGCGGGTTGGCCCGACCCATTACTTTGCCGACTCTAAGCACATATACCTACAACTTGTAGACAACGAAAATAAATCTTGTCCATTGATTTACTAAAATCAATGGTTTAGATTATTCTTATTTCTTACAAAAAAATCATTCCTACCGATTCATCCTCTCTCTCTCTCTCTATATATATATATATATATATATATATATATATATATATTTTCATTATCACCATAACCATTGCAGTAGCACAAGGTAAACATTCAAGGTAGCAAAGACCGATATTTTCCACACCCACGGGAGGTTGATTTCAGAAGCACATCTTTCATTCAACAGAAGACAAGAAGGGTTCTAGTGTTGCACAGTAATCCACGTAGCACACAAAACATAAAGCGTAGTACAACCGAAATTAAATCTCAACCATTGATCCAGCAAATCGAAGGCCTATATTCATTCTCATTTCCTACCAAATTATCATTTCCTACCTTAACCATCTCCTATATATATATATATATATATATTTGATAAAATAAAAACCAATATAATGTTATTTATTTATATATGGAAGCATAAATTTTTAAAAAATAGACCAATAAAAAATACGACTCATTACAATATGGAGTTTATTCCTAAATATAATTGGTCCCAAATCGGGATTGTGGTTTCTTTTTTTTATTACTATATAAAATATATTGCAGTATAGAATATTCCTATAGGGGGTTTCCTACTGTATTTAGGTGTGTTAGATTCATGTAAACATTCTTCCAATCGTTTCTTGATGTCTTTTAGGATCATCAAAGCATTCTGCTCACATCAATTAGGTTACTTTCGTATGTTTTTTGAGCTAAATAGGATCCATCCTTAGTTGATGTCCGTAAGCATCAATGGATGGAGGAAGAAGGGCCAAAATCCCCTTGGCACATCATCTCATTCTTTTGTCTCAATGTCAAGTAGTTTTGAGTTTTCAATGCTAAAATGTGGCGGCGAGAATAATTGTAAAATTGGATGAATTTTTCAATATAAAGTATTTTTTTTGAGAAAACATATTTTTCTTGAAGATCGATATGTAAGGCATGTTTGTGTAAAAATGTGGCTGTAGCTAGAGATTGGGTTGAGTTCCTTCCTGATTAAGGACCTATAAAAAAAATTAAAAGATATTTTTCTGTTCGGAAAAGTTAGCTTATATCTACTGAAAATATATTTTATCTTATTTGACATTTTAAGGGTTTGATGGCAGTGAAAAAAAAGGAGGACATGTATAACCACAAGGTAAACATTCAGCAATTTCGCACTTTATCCCAATTCATTAACACAAAAATTCCTATCGTTTGTATGTTCAAAAATGTTATTTAAATTAAAGAAAGATGGCATTTATTTTTTACCTTATCATTGAAAATTATTATTTATAACGAATAAAAGTATTATTTGCGTGATGTGAGCTGTGAATTTTTCTTGGGGCCCAACTAATTATAACTTTAAAAGGTAATAAAATATAATTAAAAATAATAGTAATTTAAACAATAGTGTAATTTATTTTATAAAATTTATTTATAATTAAATAAACAATCAATCGATAATAGCTACAAAAATTAAAATAATAAAAATTATAAGTGTAATATTGTAAATGATATTATCTTTAAAACTCAAATTTTTTTTTCTTGTACCCATTATAAATCAACAATTGAATCTAAAATTAATTCACATATAAAGCTTATTAGAATAATATTACCTATGATCGTTATAATAAATTTATCACAATTTTTAAAAATTTTGATTGATCATATTAATTTATATATAAAATTTCATCATATATATATATATATTATTTTATCAATGTAAAATAAATTATAGAAAAAAAGGAAAGAAAGAACACAAATTAGAGAAAAGAATAGAAAAGAAAAGAAAAGAAAGAGACAAAGTAGAGAAATAAAAGAAAAAAGAAATAAATGACACAAAGTAGAGAAATAAAGAAAAGGAAATAAAAAAAATTAAAAGATAAGGACCATAAGGATTCAAACCCGGGCACTTGGGAGAAAGTGGGAGAAAACCAACACTATTTAACCAACTCACCACATACAATACATTTATATATTTTAAATAAGTATATAGTAGTACTCTTTTTGAAAAAAGTTGGGGGGTCATGGCCCCAGGGCCTCATGTAGCTCCGCCAATGATATCAATTCAGAAAAAATTCTTTTATGTAGTGATTAATATGATGTAGTGAGATCGAAACAAAATGATAGATTCATATATTCATTCTCATTCATGTTATCAAATGATTAATACAATCTTGAATCAACATTTCCTTTGCTTATTTCCAAAACACAAGGAATATTAAATCCTTGTAGGCTTAGATTTTTTTCTTGAACATAAATTAATGCTAAAACTAATAAATAAATTAGGAGAAATAAAACATTGTGATCGGGATAACAAACAATCGTAGAACAAGGAAGTATTAGTAAAAATTACGGATGTCTGAGCTTCCAACAAGCAAGTAAATGAAAAATGGAAGTATTAATTTTGTAATAAATTGAAAGGTGATGACATTATAGTTCAGAATATTAATCCGTTTGATATAAAAATAACTTTGTTCCCTAAAAGTATCATATGTCATAGTTCTATATATAATGATGTCAAATTCATCATATTACTCTTGTCCTCAATACATATTATACTGTTATTTGATTTTCTATGTGATGATAAAGTGTTAAAATAATATTTTTACATACGTCTACACTAGTTTTTTTTTTGTTTTTTTAATAAAAAGAAAAGGAAAAAGAGTAAGAACAGGAAAAAGAAAAGAGATCAATCATTGCGGATTATTCACCGCGGGCTCCATAATCCGTAACTCCACCCGCAGAGGAAAACCAAGGCAACAAGCACTAGATTTAATTTGAAGGATTGGTGTAGATTGCGAAGCATTTCGCTAGAGCTCGCAATTCGTGAAAAAATCATATATTCTGACATGATATCTTTCATCTCTTTATCAAGAATTCAAGATGGCTGACAAAATATGAAGATGAATAACTGTGCGTAATGGAACACAAGAACAAAAATAGTGCTAATATATCTGCGGACCCATGAAACCTATAGCAGCAGCCACTTCATCATCAACAGCTCTGCCATTATATAGTTGCTGCTGTTATTCATCCAATGTTGTGGCCAAGAAGGGTAAGACATCAGAAACACCTTCTCCTCAGGTAATTTATATGGCATAAACTTTTTAGTTTATTTATTAATTCGTTAAGTTTTTGGTAAATTTGATTTTCTGAGGAAGAGATTTGGGTTTAGAATGAGTTAGAGTTCTGTTTTTTTTTAATAGGGTTCAGAGCCACCACCTCCGAGAATTACATCAAATGTGAAGCAGAATTTGCAGTTCTTAAAACTATGGCAGGTTAAAAGTTTGGCTTAAATCCTTGAAGATTTGGGATTGGGTTTTGCATATATATTCTCTAGTGTTAGATATTAATTGTTTGATCAAAGATTTTAGGAGTTCAACAAGACAAAATCAAATACACCTAACTCCTAAGCCGGCTACTAGTTACCGGAGGAAGAGGGTGGAGAAGGATGTAATGCCAGAAGATACGGAGCTTTACCGCCTATATTAGTAATGCTCTGCATCTTTAGTTTTTATTAAAATCTTGAATTCAGTTTAGTCAAAAACATAATTTACATGCTTAATATTTTTAACAGCAGAAATCAGGGTATAGAGACTGCAATACCGGTCTTGCTTGTTGATGGTTATAATGTATGTGGCTATTGGGCGAAGTTGAAAAAGTATTTCATGAGTGGCAGACTTGACATTGCTCGACAAAAGCTTGTGGATGAACTGGTAACGTTTAGTATGTTGAGAGGTTTGTGCTTTGCATTATTTCTTACCTATGATAGTTGAGTTGTACTCTGCAGCATGTATGCAATGTCTTTTGAACTCTTTACGGTGAGAGAAATAAGGCAGCTGTATTTGGCATGCCTAATAAGTTCTGTTAGAGGGTTCATAGTAATGGTTCTGACTTCAATATTGAATTATAGAATTTTCTGATGTTACTTATCTCTTAGTCATTTGATGTCTGAACCCTGAAATTATAGTTTAAGTAATATTCTACCCATTTAACTGAATACAAGGTTTAGAGTCTTACTTCAATTAATCTACCAATTTTTGGATGCATAGATACATGCCCAAGTTCAAGGAGCTTGTAAATAATTTCCTATCATTGTACTTGTTAGAGAATCTGGACAACAGTTAAATACAACATATAATTGAACTAAGAACATTTTTAGATGCCCACAAAGCTCTTCTCTTCTGCTAGCTGTAGAACATTGGCTCGTGGTAGCAGGTTCTATTCTTTGTCATTCACCACTGTTAGCCAGTTTTGCAATTAAGGTTTTGCTGATTGACATAGCTAACCAGTTGATATGAAGCTATTAAAAATTGGTCAATCTTTTTTTCTGCCTTTACTAAACCAGAAAATTGTTCATAAGTTTCTGCATTCTTATTATAAGCCAGAGCCAGTATGTCTTGTATTTTAGATGAGAGGTGCAGAAATATAGTTTAATGTCGTAAATTGCATGAAAGCAAACCGGAGTCGTTGTTGTGACCTAGTCCAACTCTGGATCATTATTGTTGCCTAAAGAGTTTGATTTTACTCTAGTAACTTGAAGGTATATCTGAGACTAGCAACTTGCAAGAGCTCTACATTTGGAATCTGCAGTACTCATGACTGCATCAAATGTGGGTTTAGTATGTTGATACTAATGATGAAAGACTTTAACATGCTTTACGTGGTGGTTTAGCATATTCATAAACTAATATTTATTTATCTTAAATTAGGCTCTATTGTTTAAGAGTACTTAGGTACTATTTATCTACAGAGGTGAAAGTGGTGGTTGTGTTTGATGCTATGATGTCTGGCCTGCCAACACATAAAGAAACTTTTGCTGGGTACTCTTTTATGGAACTGATTTATTGGTAACCCTAATTTTCTTGGGATTATTGTTTAGCCTTTTATAAACATCATAGAACTGCTTGCTTGCTGTAGTTTGTAGTCTACTTATTTACTTTTTGATGCACCTGCTGACATTAGTATTCTCTATCTTCCTTTCCAGTAACTAGAAAACCATACAGATTTTGTAGTGTGCTTGTCAAAGCTTCTTGTGTGTCTTTCCCTGGCTTGATTATCAAAATGATTCCTTTTGTCCAGGGAATATGAAATATCTCTCCTTCGTGTGTCTGATTTGCTTAGTAAATGATTTCATTTGAGTCGCTGAGAATTATTTGTTAACTTAAAGCAAAACAAAATTAATTTCATCCTATTTATAGGTTTTTATCCTTCTCGATATTCTCATGAAAATTTGATTAGAGTTGCATGTAGTCCAACTATACCTTTTCTTTTGAAGTGACTAACTATACCCCTCTAACTTTTCCTCTATCCTTAAAATGAAAATGCAACCACCTTTCTTATGGTTATTCTGTAGGAGCCGAATATTCTCCTTCTGATTTAATTATAAAATTAAAATGTGACTTCGTCCCTTGATGAATTCACTTATACATATACTTACTGTTTTATCGATTTCAACTTTATAATTTTTGCAGAATTGATATAGTATTCTCTGCAGAAACCTATGAAGATGCATGGATTGAGAAAGACGTCAGAAAAGTAGTTGATATATCATATATATTATAGTCAGCTTATAAATTCTGAATCATTAGTGCATTACTATGAAACCCAAGTCCAAGTAAAGTAGTTTATTTTCAATGTAATAAGAAAGTTACATAGCCTCATTTATTTTCCTTTCGATCATGTCTATAACTGCTTTCATCACTTTGGAACTGTTTAGGGAGGTTAATCTTACAATTTATGATTTATTAAATGAAAACTTGCCTTATTTTGTCATATCTTCCAGTTTTTCATCGCCTATTTTGTTTTACCCAATGATATGCTTTACACTTGAGAAATTACTCAAAGAGGCTGTTTTTCCCGTTTTACAAATATTTGATTGTTTAAGGATATTGGTTAGGGTAAAACTTTTTGGGTTTGTGTTATGTTTGATAGCTTCCTCTTAATCATCTTCCTATTTTCTTCTCGCTTCCTTTTATTGCTTAGAAAAATACCTATCATCAGGTTGTAGCTATGAGGGATGATGGCTGTCCAAAAGTTTGGGTTCGACATCTGATCATTGTCAACAAAATGCAGCTTATGGAGCAGTATGTAATCCTTTAATAGTTTGGGTTTCATTGGCTTCTATTAAATATAAATGATTTATAATATTTTTCTAAGAAGTATGAGTTCATCATCATTAGATTTAATATTCACCTAGACATTAGGCCATTGCTGTTAGTTAAGGACTAATGTTTCATATCAACTGTTATAACTTGCATATTGCATTGTGCATTTTTTTGAAAACTATATCCTTCAATGCATGGTTTAAAAAGGTGCTTGTGAGGCTCGCCTCGAGGCCCGCCTCGGTGCGAGGCGGCCGGAAACCGCCTTCGAGGCGGCGCCTCACCTGTTGTCCAAGAGGAGGACGCCTCAACCAAACCGAGGCGCACCAAGGCGGTGAGGCAGATCGAGGCGGTCTGAGGCGGATGCCTCACTTTATCTTCCAAATTTAAAAAAAAAATCCTGTTTTTTTTGTACTTTTGTTATGTTTTTGCATGGGCTTTTATTATTTTTTGTTAACTTCTAATGGGCTGATAAAAATAGCCTTAATTGATTGAATTAAGACCTAATTTCTCCTGCACTCTATCACTCTCTTCTCTCCTTTCGCTCTTTCTGCTCTGCACCGCTCTCTCTTCTCCTCTCTTACTCTCTCTGCTGTGCATCGCTCTCTGCTGCTCTCTCGCTTCATCTCGGCAGTATCTCTTCTCGTCTCTACGATTTCAAGCTGTTTTTACAGTTCTGCCTTTGTTTGCAGTTCGGCAACAGTTCTGCCTTTATTCAATTTATTATTTTAGTGATTGCAGTAATTTGTAATTAGTTATGTAATTGGTTGTACAATCTAAGGTTGAAGTTGTCTCCATAGTCTTGCTTCTTATACTTTTGATTATAGTGAATAATTATTAGACTTGAGTTTGAGATTTTAAAAAACTCATAAGTATTTAATTATAAACTTATGTTTTTTTATGTGTTATAATATTTTTTGTTATGTTTTTATGTGTTTTTTTAGATTAGTTATAATTTTTATGTGTTTTTATATGATTTACGTCTCGGTTTTACGCCTTGGACCGCCTCGAGGCTTACACCTCATGGTGCTATTGGAAAATGCCTCGGTGCTTAAAACGTATATTTAAACCTTGCTTCAATGTTACATTGCCGTAGAAATTCCCTAAATTGTTAAGTTGGTCCATACTCTATTATCTCTGTCTAATTAATTTTGAGCGTGCATTCAGGGGAAAAAAGAACCTAAACAAGTCTGGATAGAAAGTAACAGTCTGTGCAATTTCTTCAATAGTAACCAAAGTTGTTTGAGACTTCATCTGAATATGAGTTCATCTTCAGAACGCGGTTATCCAACTAGATCATGGTTCTTGCTCATGTCAGTTGGAGTAAATTTTTAAGTCCAACAATCCCATACTTGCTTTTATCAAATTAAAACTGATATAGTAGTTTTCAGGTTGTCTCTTAATCGCCAGTTGAAATAGTAAGTATTCTGTAAACCCTTACAACTGTTAGCTCACGAGCCGGATGAATGATTCATCTCAATTTATCCAGCTGATAACAGACCATTTCATGGATTATTAGTCTTTAATATTTTAACTAGAGAATTAGTAGACTCTCCTTCTGCGACCATTCTTCGCTGGGTGCTTTTGTGTGGAGTTCAAAGGCATTGGTCACGGAGGTAACTGCTTTTAACTAAACTGTGATATCAAACCTAATACTTCCAAAGCCTTGCATTTTTATTTATTTTTATCATTTGCACATTATTTCCTCCCAGTTTCTGATGCTATGAGAGCGATGCAGATCAAAGCTTCTCAAAAGGAACTAGAGGAGATGCTGATAAAACATAGGTATGCTCTGAACTTTATGTTTTCATTTACATTTCTTTTAATATTTTTATTCAAGAAGGTCTGTGGCATGTGACTGATTGTGATAATGTCCTTGTCAACAAGAACACCACGAGAGTAAGATAGTTTATTTGGTAAGAAGCAGAAATGAGTTATCGTTTATAAACAAATTAAAGGGTTATGAAGTTCAGATGAAGTCCGTCAGGACAAAGTCCTGCACAAGCTGTCAGCCGCAAAAATCTAGAAAGCACAAGACAACCTAACTATTGGTGTGCCGCCCGATCTTTTATACCCCAAATTCTTATAGTGTGCATTTGTATATGCATTTTTTTTCCACATTAATCTGTGCAGTTGTATATGTAGTCTGCCTAGCTATGTAGTCAAGGAAGCCACATATCAATCTTTGACTGTATACCATGGTTTGTACCAAAATGAGCCTAGTAGTCTGGTATCAATGTGCATTAGGTAAATATTGTGTTGTGTTGACTAATGAAATATTTTGTGCAGGTTGAAATTTTGGTTCTGTGATGATTTTTTTATACTTTATCTTGTCTATCCCGTTCAGTTCTCTGCAAATTCTAAGAACTAAGGAGCGCATAACAAAAGTAGGATATGAAGCCTATTCATCATTGTATACAAACCACCCAACATAAGAATACATTAGCAAAGCATCAAGAATTTATATAAAAGGCATCATACAACCGAGGTCTGCATGAAATTTGATTTGTTTTAATTTCACTTAGTTTCGAATTGGTGTTATAATTGTGACAAAAAATATGGTGATTTAATGACTTTTGTCGATGGACCGCTCACGTGTGCTTACGCTATATTTTAATAAATATGTTGTTTCACATCAGAGTTAAAAAAATAGGATGTACTATAATTTTAGAAACCTAGTTGTTGATTTCTTTTGATTTTCAATCCTTATTGCTTATTTCGTGAGAAGTTGTCTATTCGTATAGAATATTGGACGGCTAGAAGTTGTTGTCGATTTCTGGGGATTTTTTTCATTCTTCATTTAGGATTGGTTCGCTTTTGATTTGGATTCTCCATCAATTTATTTTTCGGACTTTTGTGTTTTTTATTTATATTATCATTTGTTTAAAATTCGACGCTAGTAGGAATGTCAATCGGGCCAAATCACTCGATATAGGAATATCTTTTGTTTAGGCCAATTGTGTTTGTTTTGGGCCGTAACCCTAACATACTCGGTTTTGGGCTAGCTGTAGGGCCATAATGTTTACAAAAACAAATTAACAATGTATGATTTTTCTTAATCATTATTTTACTGTAACAAATATTAGAGTGTATTTTCTCAATTAAAACATTTAACTTCAAATAAGATTTAAAAATAAGTGTAATTTAACATTAACTTATGTAATAGAGTAATTTCGTCAAATATAATGATTTGAAACACATTTATTATCTTTCTTCAATTTTCATGTTAGGAAATTTTTATTAGACGTTGGAGAAAATCAAAAATACATTCTATAAGCATCAAAATCTTATTATCAAATTAAAAAAAAGTAATAAAGTTTAACAATCAAGTAATAAGAAAATTTAGGTTAATCGAGTCAATCCACTCAATTTTCAGACTATATTCATGATAGACATTTATGATAGATAATAATTCAATATTATAAAGTATAAAATGGTATACTCTTTTATGGAGTGAACTGTAGAACTAATTATTAGAGATGATGACCTCTACATTTTACTCTTAGAGTGAGCTATTAGAGTTTTATTAAACCAAGAAACTGTGTAAAGTTACATGTAATTATTCCTCAATATAATGCATAATTACACGTATCATAAGTAGGACTAGAAATTGGTGTGACTTTGGTTAATCGAATAGAAAATTCTTAAAATATCAAAATCGTAATCGAACCATTTACAAAGTTCGGTTAATAGAACACCGCATCGGTTAATGTGATTCGGTGTTTAATTAACTGAAAAATAATTAAAAATAATAATTTTTAAAAAATCTTAAAATTCAAAATAAATTCGGGCGACAGGATATGGGCGATAGGGCTAGGGAGAATAGAGTTAGTGAGAGAAATTAGACGAGACGAGACGAGACATGCATACATCAAATTAGAATACAATTCAAATTAATTTTGTATTTGCATTTTAGTATTTTACAAAATTAGAATTAAAAGTTTTAAATTAAAAAAAAGTTGATCGATTTTTGAAGGTTCGATTATAGTTTAATCGAAAATAAAAAAAATTCAGAACATCTTACTGCAAACCAAACCACTGACCGAATATGCGGTATTCAATTAACAGAATATAGCGCAAGGTTTGTGTTGGAATTTCCTAGTGTTAAAATAAAAAGAGTGGTTGTCTCACATTGATTTCGTAAGCAAAGTTAGTAGCCCCTTAGTGTTATATAAGGAGCATAAAGTTCTTTGTTACAAGTGCACCAATCACTACAATATAGTCTTGTGATTAAATTCTAGTTTAAATTCATTATTTAGTTTTTCTTGTGAGAATCTTGATAGAAGGGTGAGAGTTTGTCAAAGGCTTGTAATAGTGTAGGGGGGTCGAGAGGGAGAGGTATACTATGTGATTGTAGAAATTTATCATATAATGAATTTTTCCTCTGTGGGTCGTGGTTTTTTCTCTGTTTTTGGAGTTTTCCACGTTAAATTCTTGTGTTGAGATTGTTGTTCTTTTCTTCCTAATTTTTCGTTTCTTTCCTAAATATGAATGGGACATGATGTCCCAACAGTTTGATTAACCGAAATCCCGATAAGTGGTTCCCCAATCCTAGTCATATGGCGCAAGCTCTAGACTCCTCAAGTTGACATGATGTAATTTAAATCTGGGTTAATAGTAGTTTATAATTTGAAATGTAGCATTTATTAAATGATCGATCTTAATTTTGTTAGGGAATTAAATGCGCAATGAACACGATGAATTAACGTGGTTCGATCTTTAAAATAGATCTACGTCCACGGAGCAAGAGAGAGTATATGTGTATCGAGAGTATGAGAAGCGATTACAAAGAGTGTAGATGATCAAGTGATCGATCTCAGTGTAGATGATCTTTCTCTTCTATTCTAGCCTATATTTATATACCATCAAGTTGAGTTTGACTCTAATTCAAATTGAGTTTGACTCTAATAAGGATTCTTTTAGATATGCATCCGAATCTTCTACGTCCAATTGCGATTTGAGTTGTAGTTGGTTGAGAGTCTTCTTGGGCGAACTCACATAGGCCGAGCTTAATGTCGGGGCCAATTTATATTGGGTCGATGCTTGGGCCTAGTGGTTGGGCGTATCCTATCATATCCCCCAAAAGACGTAAGTGAGGTCATGATGGAGGAGCGGTGGTGACGTCGCCTCATCGAAATTCATAGTCGGCGGGCGCGTGCAGTCTGCCGAAGTTGAATGTCGCCGCCGTCTGGCTGAGGCGTTCGCCGAAGTCGTATGTCGCTGGCCCGGCTTGTTGGCGTTCGGCGAAGTCGTATGTCGCTGGCCGCCCGCCGAGGCGCTCGCGGAAGTCGTATGTCGCTGGCTTTACCGCCGAGGCGTTCGAAAGTCGTATGTTGCTTGCCGCCTTGCCGGCGTTACGCGTCGAAGTCGTATGTCGCGCGGCCGCCCGCCGAGGAGTTCGCCAGTCGTATGTCGGCAAGCCCGGCTGCCGGCGTTCTGCGAAGTCGTATATCGGTTGGCTTTGCCGCCGAGGCGTTCGCCAAGTCGAGCTCGAAGCGAAAGAGGTCGTTGTCGCTTCACTTGGAAGCAAGGCGGGCTATGTGAGGGCGTCCACCTGATTGACGGACTTCCTTAATGACGCCGTCGTCCGTTCCACGGGTTGCCCGCGTCGCGAGGGTTTGGAGGAGGAAGACCTCCCGTCGTCAGCGCCGTGGCGAGGCTAAAGCTCGGGATGCGGCAAAGAGGAGGCGGGGCTCGAAGCGGCATGGTGGCGGGCGAGGTCGGCCATTGGAGGAGGCGGGCGGCCATGTCGGGAGGCCGAGGTGGCGAGGTCGAGGTCGGCTGCGGGCGGCCGAGGCGGGCGAGGCGGCCATGTATCGGGAGGCCGAGGTGGCGAAGGCGAGGTCGGCTGCGGAGGCCGGTGGGCGAGGCGGCCATATATCGGGAGGCGAGGTGGCGGGCCGAGATCGGCTGCGGAGGGCCGAGGCGGCGGGCGGCCGAGGCGAAGGCGGCGGAAGGCCGAGGTCGATCTGCGGAGGGCGAGGCGAGGTCGACTGCGGAGGGCGAGGCGGCGGCCAAGGCGGCGAGGCCGAGGCGGAGTAGTTTGTCCTCGTATTTAAACGAAGGTAATTTATCCTCGAAATAAATGAAGGTAGTTCGTCTCGTATTAAACGAAGATAATTCATCCTCGAAATAAACGAAGGTAGTTCGTCCTCGTATTAAACGAGGTAATTCATCCTCGAATTAAACGAAGGTAGTTCGTCCTCGAAAAACGAAGATAGTTCGTCCTCGTATTAAACGAAGGTAATTCATCCTCGAAATAAACGAAGGTAGTTCGTCCTCGTATTAAACGAAGGTAATTCATCCTCGAAATAAACGAAGGTAGTTCATCCTCGTATTAAACGAAGGTATGGGTTCCTTATTTGGCAAGAAGTATCGCTAGAGGTGGTCCCCTCACGCGCGTTTAGATCTCCTCCGAAGAGGGTATAGTTCGTCCTCCGAAGAGGGTAGTTGTATCATGGGGAAGAGGTAGTATGCATAAGTGACAAATGAAATATGCAAGAAAAAGATTTTATTAATAAAATACGACGTACCGGATAAATGGGCGAGCTTATATGACCCTTTTCCGAGGACTTCTTTAATTCGGTATGGTCCTTCCCATGTGGTCTCTAACTTGCCGAGCTTTGCGACTTCGACTTCGTTACTTCGGAGTACAAGGTCGCCTACTTGGAATTGTCGGGATTTGACACTCTGGTTATATACCGAGCTACTTGTTGCTTGTACCGAGCTTCTCTAATGTAGGCGAGGTCTCTCTTCTCGATTTCTGTCGGGTATCCGACGATCAATTCGCTAGTGACGTTGTCGGATGCACAGTGGGAGGTGGTGGAGTGGACGAAGAGGCGGTTAGCCTCGCTCATCGAGACTTTGAACGTGCCCTTCGGGGGTCGTATCTCTTACTGGGCTTTTACCAGACCGAGTTCGGCACGTCCTGCCACCGTCGTTGTTGCCGGTAGCAGCCCTGGATGTAATGCTTCTCGTATTCATCTTCGTTCTGATTATTACTCGAGAAAAAGATCGAAAACATAAAATTTCGGTTCCCACAGACGGCGCCAGTAATCGATCTTAATTTTGTTAGGGAATTAAATGCGCAATGAACACGAGGAATTAACGTGGTTCGATCTTTAAAATAGATCTACGTCCACGGAGTAAGAGAGAGTATATATGTATTGAGAGTATGAGAAGCGATTACAAAGAGTGTAGATGATCAGTGATCGATCTCGGTGTAGATGATCTTTCTCTTCTATTCTAACCTATATTTATATACCATGAGTTGAGTTTGACTCAATTAATTGAGTTTGACTTCAATAAGGATTCTTTAGAGATATCGTCAGATCTTCTACGCTCCAATTGCGATTTGAGTTGTAGTTGGTTGAGGAGTCTTCTTGGCGAACTCACATAGGCGAGCTTAATGTCGGTGCCCATTTATATTGGGGCGATCTTTGGGCTTAGTAGTTGGACCGTATCCTATCATTAAATTTGTAATCACAATTTTCATTTATTTTCTTATACTACTAACCCTTCAAATATTTGTATTAAATTTTTTAATTTATTTGTCATCTGTGGCCTTATATACTAAACACATATCCTTTAAATATTTGTATTTAAAATTTTAATTTATATGTCATCTGTGCCTTATATACTAAACACGTGTATTATTGGATGTCAGCGGATACCGCGAGAAAGCGATTCAAGGCTTTTCTTACGAGTCTCTCAAAAAAAAAAAAGGCTTTTCTTACGAGATATAAAAGAATTAAAATTGATGATAGATTTTATCTCTGTAATAACCTTCCACACATTCTGGTTTATACATTAATTTTAAAAAATATATATAAATATACAAACTTATATATAGTAAATTTTACCATGATTTTTGTTTTTTCCCAAACTGAAACAGATGTGGCAAGTCGAAATGTTGATGGAAAAATCGAACATCGTGCATATAATCTTAAAACGTCAACGTTTTCATTCAAATTGAATACAATTAAAAATCTACATTTTGAATAGTTGATAAATGGTTAATTACGGCACATTACATTAAAAACTAGAATCGCATATTCAAACGCATGCAATGTCGCAATTAACAATTTGTCAACTATCGAGATTTTTTATTTTTAATTGTATATGATCTAAATGAAAACGATAACGTTTTAAGATGATATATACGATATCGTTTTTTTAAATGTCCAATTTATCCATATTAACATTAATATGTCGTGCCACGTTTGTTTCGATCTTGGGGGAAATAGAAACTATGAAAAATTATTGAAACATATATATGTTAAAACCAGAATGTGTGCGTACATTTATATGTTAATAACACTATTGACAATAAAAGCCCAGACCGAACAGGATAGGAAGACCATGATGATTTTGGTGATATAAATTTTAATAAATCATAATGAGTGTAAAGTAAGAGGATATAATAAATGAATATATTAATGAATAGAAAGAATAAAAGGTATGTCATGTGTGATTTTTTGTAAATAAATAAGTAAATTAAGGATAGTTAATATTTCTGAAAATGAAAAATGTAAGTTTTTAATGAACGAAAATAATAATACTTTTCCATAGATATTATATAAATATAACTTTTGTCTTTCATGAGAAACTGTCTTGTAAAATCAAGGATGGACGGTGATTTTAGGGGATGCATTCATCACATAAGGAATTTGAGTTTGGGCAATATAAGGTGAGGAACTGTCAGATTAAATTCATGTCTGACAGTCTGCAGTGAACGCAGATATTGAATGAATGAGGTGCAAGTGTAACTACGACAGTTTTAATAACTCATTAACGGTGGAATCGGTATATGGTTTGCCCCACCCTTTATTCCTTTCACAATCCACAGACTTTTATAATTATGTACTCTTTTTTTTTTCTTTTTTCCTTTTTTTATATTATGGAGAATCAGCGATCATTATCTACGATACGTCTTGATAAACCTCACGTTCATGCGATATCATACAAATCACACATGATGCGTGAAAGTGTGGCGGAAACCAGGGTGTGACAGACTCAACACATAAAAGCGTTTGGTGGGATTTGAACCTGTGAGATCTCGAACACAGGAGTTCACCTTAACCATTGAGCTGTCTCTAGAAGATAATTACGTACTCTTTTCGTTCTTTTTTTAGGTATGTCATTGTTATTTTTTTCTTGTTTTTTATTAAGTGTCATGGAATTTAAGAATAAAATTATGATTAATTTATTATTTTATTCTTATTTTAATATGGTTGAAATTTGATAATTAGTTGTGTGTATGTATTTATTATGATAATTCAGTTCAATATTAGTGTCAGTACTGCTGATTAGTTCAAGTAAGGAGAGTCTTGTTCAGAGTGATATTAGTTAGCAAATCTCTTGACTTTGAGGTGGTAGTCGATTGGATCGATAAGCGATGTGAGTGCGGAATGTGGTGGTTACGTTTTTGCCTTTACTAAAAACTCGAATTGATGAAAAATACTTAGTCAAATATTGGCTTAGTCAGTTTTCAGTTTATCTCTTCCATATCAACCTGATACTGATAGAGTGTTTCAAAACGTTATATTGTACTGATGATGTTCAGTTCAACAATATGAAAAATAAATACGATATTGAAGGTAAAGAACTGAAAGTAAAAAACAATTAGTTTTTATGTGGTTCGGAGAAATCAGCTCCTACATCAACGAACTGATAACACAGTCAATCCACTATTTAAAATTTGGTCTTGTTTACGGGTACAAGAGAAAACCTAGATACAGACTTTAACATTTTTTCTATCCTTTTTAACTTGGCGTTCCTCCTACACTTGCGGGTGCTAGGAAACCTCTGACTGTTTAAGGGTTCGATTGACCTAACTTTTGTTTATATGTGCGAGACACCTAAATTCTACTTAAACTTGAGGGTTTTGAGTATAGGATTTTCAACTAAAGTTGAGTTGTCACATCGACAACTCAATATTTCTAAACTTAGAATGTTACAAGATGGTAACCTATAATGAAAGAGAGTGTATACTGAAATCTTGAGCTGATAAACATATTTCAACTTTGAAAATTTTCTGATAAAATCATTGGGTAAATGTTATTGAGATATAAGCTCTCGGTGTTTTAGAATATTTGAATGCACAAGGTTTCAGTGACCTTTAAATGTTGGATTATGCACGTATTTTTAAAACAGACCATAAATAGTGTCGTTAGAGAGAACAACAATCACATCCATTCCATTTGTGGTTTGAATTCTGCCCGTTTGAATCATCGTACATCGTTGTCGGGGTCTGCATCATCGTATATTGTTGCTCTGCAACTCTTAATAGTGGTTTTGACATGCCAGGATCTTTTGCAGATACGTTACGACACGTGGTAAGTCAAATACTCAAGGTTTAAAATACTATGTGTTTCTTCAGTTGAGTTGACTCTGTGTCTTTTCAGTATGTTGACTTCAGATCTTATCAGTCGAATTTGCTCCTTGTTTTATCGACAGGCTGGACTCCGTCTTTTATTAGTTTGGTGACCCTGAGTCAGGTTGATACTTCACTTTGATGTAGATCTCAGCAACTTTGACTTCTCAGCTACTGGTACGACGCTTAGTCATTTTTTTAACTTCTTTGTTTTCAGCAGCGCTAAGTCTTCAATATTTGATCTTCAGTTTTCAGTTTTCCAACTTCAGTCCGCGATCTTGATAGTTTTCTATTTGAGTTGTCTTTGATCTGAAACTTATTTCAGTATGAGTGGCTTTAGTAATGCTTGAACTCCTTCAGTATAGTGGTTGTCCAAACTGATTGTCCTTCTGCTAAACTTGTAACAAAAAAAAACTAACTCGTAGCAATATTATGTTAAATCAGTAGGACAATCATCAATGAATTTTGAGATCTAATTAAAACACATAGTTGATATAATTTTTTCCCAATAAAATATATTAACACATTTCAAAATTTATCAAATTAGAAACATTTAAATAAATAAACTTAAATTAAGAATATTATTCAAAATATCATAAAAACTAAAAACACAAATTATACTTATCCGTTTAAATAATAGTGTTAATAAGTATTATCTTGTGCAAACTCCTGAACAACGGCAATGATGAGTATATTAAGAGACAAGGTTATTTTTAAATAATATTCGCATGGTAGTTGAATATAATGTCTCTCTTAAGTATGTGGAAATAAAGTGCACTTTCAATATTAAATCCGAAAATAATTTTTGAGGTCGAAGTTGTTGAATATGATTGTCTAGATAGAGAAAAAAAAAACTTTATTATACATCTTATTCTCATGTTAAATAACAATAGTTAAAGCGGAATTCGTAATATACAAAAAAAATTAGAACAATTCCAATTCCAATTCCAATTCAATTCAATTCTTACCAACATTTGAGGCTTTTACACGGATATGATAATTACCTTAAGCACCAAGACTTTTAATTTCTCATCGTCACAAACGCTTAAGTAAATATGTTATGACCATCAACTAGTATGATTTATCTAGCAATCAGTAAAACTTTAAGCAACTCAGAGATATCAAGTCCAGTGTGTGTCTAATGGGGTGTTTGGCTAAGCTTATTTTAGAGAACTTATAAGCTCTAAGAGCATAAGATGTTTCAAACTTATAAGAGTAATGTCTTAAGTGCTTATAAGTTGTTATAGTGTTTGGATAATTGATCTTATAATTTGAGAAAGAATCGTGAGTTAGAGAGAAAATCATAATTAGAGATAAAATTGACGAGATGTGAAGTTGATAGTGTATGTGTAGGAAATAACGAACTATAATAAGGTTATTTTGGTAAATTCATGGTTGCTTATAAGTTTATGAAAAAATAAGTTAGGGTTGACCAACTTATTTTTAGGGGCTTATAATTTGTTGGGCTTATTTTCACGAACATAAGTTATTTAGGAACTTATTTTGTCAAACACTTTGGAATAACTTATAAGCTATTTTAAAGAGCTTATAAACTCAACCAAACAACCTCTAAATAACAATTTCGGGCTCCACGCAATTTATTAATACTTCTACTAAAACTTTGTCTACATCCTTGCAAAATAATGATTTTACTTCATTAAAAGAATATCTAATATACAACTTTATTGACCAAAAAATAAATGCACTCTCAAATCAAACCTATCAAAACTTATTGATTGGTTACTCTGATATGATGCCCTTATAGGTAAGTAATTTGGAGTACTATATCAATCGCAATAAATTCGGGATATGTGAAGAAGAAATTAGACCAGCCAGCTTACAAGTCGCATATTATTATTATTGTTGTTATAATTGTTATTGTTTTTTATTTTTATTTTTATTTTATGGTAGAAAGGAGCAAAGCAATGAGAATTTAACCCAAAACCTCCTCTCCTTTTTAAGGAGATATCCATCATTTTGAAATTTGAAGTTTCTGAAATGACTAAGGGGGTGTTTGGCTAAGCTTATTTTAGAGAGCTTATAAGATGTTTCAAGAGCTTATAAGAGGTAATATCTCAAGTGCTTATAAGTTGTTAAAGTGTTTGGATAATTGATCTTATAAGCTAGAGAAAAAATGGTGAGTTAGAGAGAGAAAATCATAGTTAGACAGATAAAATTGACGATATATGAAGTTGATAGTGTATGTGTAGGAAATAACGAACCATAATAAGGTTATTTTGGTAAATTCATGGTTGCTCATAAGTTTATGAAAAAATAAGTTAGGGTTGATCAACTTATTTTAGGGGCTTATAATTTGTTGGAGCTTATTTTTTTTATAAAATTGTTTAGGAGTTTATTTTATCAAACACTTTGCAAAAGTTATAAAATTTGTTTAAAGAGCTTATAAGCTCAGCCAAACACCCTCTAAGTCAAATTTTTGGAAAGTAAAAATGTTGTGTCCCTATGTTTAAGTAAACTATCTTTTTTACATATGTTCCTCTCATATAAAATTAGTTCATAAATTTTTTTGTCATCTATCTTATTATAATGGGTGAATATCTTTCTAAACCCTAAATTATACTCATTTTATTAAAAATACTTCAAATTATCATAAATATTTATTTAAACCACCAACTATTAATATTGTATCAAAATGTCATGTGTCTGATTTTCAGTACTCGAATTCTTGATGTGGCTCTTCGAATGTCACATCAAATTACGGGATATTTTCACTATTTAATTAAGAAATAACATAAATGCATGAAATTAGGTGGCATCCAGACGAGTCACATCAAGATTTCTTGGGACGAAAAATAGACGTTGAACATTTTTGTTATAATATTGATATATGGTTTAAATAAATAATTATAATAATTTGGGACATTTAAGCATATAAAATTTAAAATTTAACGTGATATTTATCCTATTATAATTTTTGTTTCTTAGATTTTTATTTATTTATTATTATTATTTTTTGTAAAAAAAAAGGCATATCAAATTGAAAACTCTATCTGAAATATGGAGACTCTTAGGCTCTTATCAATTCAAAAGACACCCGTAAAATATTTTTCAACCAAGTTATCATATCAATCCTAAAAAATACATATAAAAAATTGTGAATTAACTACATACCTATAGTACGCAGTTTTCTCTTATTTGAATCAATAAAAATAAAAAGTATTTACAAATTCGATAACTTTTATCAAACTAATATCTTGATATTCTATCTTATAATTTTTAACATAACAATATCTTTATTAAAAATACATCGTATCTGTTACTATATGATTTTCAAATTGAAAAACATATACAATTAATAGAGAAATTGTTATATATTAAAAATTATATGAGGGTCAGGGTGGAGGCGGCGTGGGGGAGCTGGCAGATGAGGTTGATTTTTTTAAAGAAATTTCTATAATCAAAATTACAAGTTCGTTTTCATTAAACGATGTCGTCTCGATTGCTGTCTCGGTTCAATTTTTCCAAGTCAGAATTGATTTTGGGGACAATTTAATCTATGCAAAATCTGATAAATCAAAAGTTTGTGTACTACAATAAAAATAATAAGTATTTAATTTCAAAAAACGGCCAAAATTTATGTATTTATAGGCTGATGTCTCTTTTATAATTTCTCTCGTGTTAGTTTATTGTAATTATTCTCTAACAAACACTCATATATATGATCTTGTGTCCAGAGGTGACAAAATGGGCCGGGCCGTCCGCACAGTGCTATCTGGCCTAAAATTTCAAAGCCCAGCCTAACCTCATGCGGGCCACCGGGCCATTGGGCTTAAGCCCGCCCATAAGATAATGGGATATTTTTATGTGTTATATTAAGTATTACAGTATGATACTTTAATAAATTCATATATCTGTCCTCATAGATATTGTAATAAAAGATAAAAAAATAATATGACACATGTATACATCGTATTAAGTGCAATAATGTGATACTTAAAGATAATAAAACACTTAATATCGTCCTAATATGTATTACATTAACAAAATTCGGACATGCTTTTTGGTTCGAAAACCCGATCATTTTAGCCCCAAAGCTCGATAGATCCATTGGGCTATGTGGGCGATTTTAGGTCCGATTTTTCGAACAAATAATATTGCGATCATAACCCGATCCTATTTGGGTATCCGAGCCGATCCACGGATCGAGCCAATTTTATCGGCTCTGTTGTGTCTCCACACAAATGTCCATGGAACGAAACATCATGCTTCATACCTCCCATTCCCAAACTCAAAACCGTTGTTATTGCTACAAATTATAAAATGCTTCATACCTCCCCATTCCCATTCCCAAGAAAAGAAAACATGGACACGTGAATAGATAGCTATTGACTTCAGAATCTAAAGCATTTTTATTACATGTAACTGCAATAATTAAAATATCACACGCCTCAAAAATCTCAAAAGTTAAACCTCTTTGAATATTAAATCCTCACAAAATGGATATATCAAGTATGTTATTACTACAAATTATAAAATGTTTTCCATAATTTCCAGATGTCTCTAAGCTTGCTAAGCAATCTATCATTGAGTTACAATGGATGAAACACTAAAATTTAATGAAAAGTGGACACATCCTACACTCCACTTCACATTTGAGTTTATTTCTCCTTTGTGTGATTCAATTTGCTTGATTTTAGTTTATTTATTACTCCTCAGTCCACCAAAACGTGCATCTTTTTTGGTGGCGCGGATTTTAGAAAAATTGTAATGAGTGTAAAGTAAATGTGTATAAAAGGTGTGTCGTTGAGATAATAAATGAATATATTAATGTATTGTGAGTGTAAAAGGTGGGCCATGAGTGTTTTTTGTAAATAAGTGGATAAGTTGAGGGTAAAATGTAAAGTTGGTGTTTCTAAAAAGGAAAGTGCACATTTTGGTGAATGGATGAAAAGGAATTAAATCTGGCGTTTTGGTGGACGGAGGAGTACTTTTTCGTTGCATGCATAAAGTTTTCAAAGATAAAAACAATATTTTTTCTATCGTTATATGCTTTTAGAGGTTCGTTTTCATTTAAAAGTTTAATGCTTCAAAAGTTTTTTATCATTTTATGTTATGAGAAGAATGCGTGTGGTTGATTTATTGATGATTAGTTGTTGATGAAAAAATACGTGTTACATACGATATGATCTGTTGAGCATGGTATGCTGAATTTTGGGACTGAGCCTCTAAAGAACTTGAATAAAAAATAAGCTTGAATGAGTTTTGAGCATATGATTGCTACATTTTACGATCTTATTTTTCTTCCTTGTGTCTGAATGTTCAAACATGCTTGTATGTCTTTAGAATTTGCGATGATTTATTGTCTGGGGTTGTGTTCAATGTGTGCTTTGGATTTGGATATGATTTATGGCCATTTTTGTTATGGACTTTATACAAATATTTATCATAAAATCTTCTACGATTTTAATTCACCCTTTTGTGCCTAGATCTTTTCTTTGACTCATCGGTGGTGAAGGGTGAAATTGAGAATAAAAGTATTGTTTGTGATGAAGATTTTAATGAGATATGGAAGAATGTCATTTGAAGCTATATATGGTTTGAGTTGAAATGATACTATAACCATATAGCTCAAGGAAAATATAAAAAAAGGAAAGAAAAGAAAATAAATGGGAGAAATAAAAATTAACTAACGATGCGAATTAAGCAAAATAAAGAAAATAGGGGAAATATATATAGAGGGAGTGAAAATAGGGGGAAATCTAAGAAAAGACTATTCTAGATATTGTATTTCAATGGACAACTTAATTATTCAAAATTCACAAAGATCATGCGTTTACTTTGTCAGACTTGACTTCTTCTAAGACAATTACAATTTTAGTTTAGGTTTCCTCGAAAATTCAATTAAACTGCTGCTGATAACGATAACGTGTAAGTTGTATTGTCTTCGACTAATTTCTAGTATGCAATTCTTACAAGCTCATTGAGTCATATTGTCATCACAACTAATCTCAATTTTGTTGAATTAGTGTCTTGTGTTCTAGATCGTGCAGTAATTCTCTTCTCTCAGTTACAAATTATTACATCAAATAATGATGAATCGGTTGTCAACCCATCAAGCCAAAAAAAAAAAACCAAGAACAAAATCATCTTCACTCTAACCCTATTTTAGAAATAATCTTGCCAATCATGTCCACGATAACTTAAATATTCAAAGAAAAGGAAAGTAATTAAATTAATAGAATCCAGAAACAAGTCTCGTGTCTTTTGAATGCTTCAATCTTGTATTTCTTAATCTTCTATTGTTCAATTTTTCTTCAAAGTAAAATAAAATAAAAAGAATAAATAAAATTTAGGAGACTGAGAATGATAATTCTAATTATATATATAAAGCATGAAGATATTGGGCTTGAAAAAGAGTTAAAAGCATCCAAAATACGCCCAAATAGCCCAAAATTCGAAAATGCCCATAAGATAATGGGATATTTTATGTGTTATATTAAGTATTACAGATGATACTTTAATAAATTCATATATCATCCTCATAGATATTGTAATAAAGATAAAAAATAATATGACACATGTATACATCGTATTAAGTGCAATAATGTGATACTTAAAAGATAATAAAACACTTAATATCGTCCTAATATGTATTACATTAACAAAATTCGGACATGCTTTTTAGTTCGAAACCCCGATCATTTTAGCCCCAAAGCTCGATAGATCCATTGGGCTATGTGGGCGATTTTAGGTCGATTTTTCGAACAAATAATATTGCGATCATAACCCGATCCTATTTCGGGTATCCGAGCCGATCCACGGATCGAGCCAATTTAATCGGCTCTTTGTGTCTCCACACAAATGTCCATGGAACGAAACATCATGCTTCATACCTCCCCATTCCCCAAACTCAAAACCGTTGTTATTGCTACAAATTATAAAATGCTTCATACCTCCCCATTCCCCATTCCCAAGAAAAGAGAAAACATGGACACGTGAATAGATAGCTATTGACTTCAGAATCTAAAGCATTTTTATTACATGTAACTGCAATAATTAAAATATCACACGCCTCAAAAATCTCAAAAGTTAAACCTCTTTGAATATTAAATCCTCACAAAATGGATATATCAAGTATGTTATTACTACAAATTATAAAATGTTTTCCATAATTTCCAGATGTCTCTAAGCTTGCTAAGCAATCTATCATTGAGTTACAATGGATGAAACACTAAAATTTAATGAAAAGTGGACACATCCTACACTCCACTTCACATTTGAGTTTATTTCTCCTTTGTGTGATTCAATTTGCTTGATTTTAGTTTATTTATTACTCCCTCCGTCCACCAAAAACGTGCATCTTTTTTGGTGGCACGGGTTTTAAGAAAATTGTAATGAGTGTAAAGTAAATGTGTATAAAAAGGTGTGTCATTGAGATAATAAATGAATATATTAATGTATTGTGAGTGTAAAAAGGTGGGCCATGAGTGTTTTTTTGTAAATAAGTGGATAAGTTGAGGGTAAAAATGTAAAGTTGGTGTTTCTAAAAAAGGAAAGTGCACATTTTTGGTGGACGGACCGAAAAGGAATTAAATACACGTTTTTGGTGGACGGAGGGAGTACTTTTTTTCGTTGCATGCATAAAGTTTTCAAAAGATAAAAAACAATATTTTTTTTCTATACGTTATATGCTTTTAGAGGTTCGTTTTCATTTAAAAGTTTAATGCTTCAAAAGTTTTTTTTATCATTTTTATGTTATGAGAAGAATGCGTGTGGTTGATTTATTGATGATTAGTTGTTGATGAAAAAAATACGTGTTACATACGATATGATCTGTTGAGCATGGTATGCTGAATTTTGGGACTGAGCCTCTAAAGAACTTGAATAAAAAAATAAGCTTGAATGAGTTTTGAGCATATGATTGCTACATTTTTACGATCTTATTTTTCTTCCTTGTGTCTGAATGTTCAAACATGCTTGTATGTCTTTAGAATTTGCGATGATTTATTGTCTGGGGTTGTGTTCAATGTGTGCTTTGGTTTGGATATGATTTATGGCCATTTTGTTATGGACTTTATACAAATATTTATCATAAAATCTTCTACGATTTTAATTCACCCTTTTGTGCCTAGATCTTTTCTTTGACTCATCGGTGGTGAAGGGTGAAATTGAGAATAAAAGTATTGTTTGTGATGAAGATTTTAATGAGATATGGAAGAATGTCATTTGAAGCTATATATGGTTTGAGTTGAAATGATACTATAACCATATAGCTCAAGGAAAATATAAAAAGGAAAGAAAAGAAAATAAATGGGAGAAATAAAATTAACTAACGATGCGAATTAAGCAAAATAAAGAAAATAGGGAAATATATATAGAGGAGTGAAAATAGGGAAATCTAAGAAAAGACTATTCTAGATATTGTATTTCAATGGACAACAATTATTCAAAATTCACAAAGATCATGCGTTTACTTTGTCAGACTTGACTTCTTCTAAGACAATTACAATTTTAGTTTAGGTTTCCTCGAAAAATTCAATTAAACTGCTGCTGATAACGATAACGTGTAAGTTGTATTGTCTTCGACTAATTTCTAGTATGCAATTCTTACAAGCTCATTGGAGTCATATTGTCATCACAACTAATCTCAATTTTGTTGAATTAGTGTCTTGTGTTCTAGATCGTGCAGTAATTCTCTTCTCTCAGTTACAAATTATTACATCAAATAATGATGAATCGGTTGTCAACCCATCAAGCCAAAAAAAAAAAAACCAAGAACAAAATCATCTTCACTCTAACCCTATTTTAGAAATAATCTTGCCAATCATGTCCACGATAACTTAAATATTCAAAGAAAAGGAAAGTAATTAAATTAATAGAATCCAGAAACAAGTCTCGTGTCTTTTGAATGCTTCAATCTTGTATTTCTTAATCTTCTATTGTTCAATTTTTCTTCAAAGTAAAAATAAAATAAAAAAGAATAAATAAAATTTAGGAGACTGAGAATGATAATTCTAATTATATATATAAAGCATGAAGATATTGGGCTTGAAAAAGAGTTAAAAGCATCCAAAAATACGCCCAAATAGCCCAAAAATTCGAAAATTGTCCGTCATTAATTTTGTTAATTTCAACTCAATTTTGATAAATTCCCCATCCCATTTTTTCTTATGAATGCCTATCAAATCCATTTACAATCATATATTGCTTGTTTTTATTATTATTTTGATATCATTTGTATGCAATTGCATCAAAACAAGCGTAACAAAACAAATCTTTGCTTCAATCATGATTTCTAATCAAAATTGGAATAAAATATTCTCTAAATAATATAGAAAATAAATGTTTATCAATAGTGCAGACCCTTATGATCTATTCGATGTCCTTTTCAAATAGCTTTCAAATTGAAACTTATAATTATTTTCAAATTTAAACTTATAATTGCATGTTACATCCATAACATGCATCTAAAATCATATCAGTTAGTTGAAGTGGATTGAGGGAACTGCAAGGAGGATGCTATAAAAATAATTGGTGCTGGGCATTATTCAAATACATGGAGTATTTAAATATAGAAATGTGCAAATATATGCATCCCTAGCACTGACCAAATTAAATTATCACTAATTGGTATTAGCTGAAAACATAGGACTCATCCTTATTAACTCAAAGGAGTTTTTGATTTTTAATTTGTTAGGAAGAAACCTTTAAAATAGCAATACTGATCTTAAACAAGTGTAGGATCTGTTATATTCAAGCTGAGAACAATTCAAATTGAATGCTAGAAACCAGTAAAATTTGACAGGGTAGCCAGAGATGTCTAGAGTGAAAATATCTTGTTATAAGGCAAAGAGTCAATGCATGCCCTCAATAACAAAAGTTTCAATTTGTTGTCATTAGTAATATGAGGCTACAAATTGACAACCACAACTATAGTCGGTTTTATATCCATTTCGTGACAAGTATTGAAAAGTGACTCTTTGAAAAAACATATGTGATTCCAAGTGTCTTCTTTTCCGCCTTCACGGTTTAGTTGATTAGTTAGCCTAATGAATTTGGAATAACAAAGTTTCTTCTTTCCCCTAGTTGAATAAAAGTTTAATATACTAAAAATAAAATAAAATAAGACATAAGACTCGTAAAGTAAAAGTGAAATTGAATGCAAATGATGTACATAGGAATAGGGATGTCAATGGGTGAGTTTTACCCGGACCGATCCAGAACCGCTCAAAACCGATTAAATTTTAAAGCAACGGTTCTGGTTCCGGTTCTGATTTCAGACCCGCTTTAGACTCGGACAGTTTAGATCCATAGTTTGATGATTCGGTCCGGTCCGGTCGATGCAGTTCGATTACGGTTAGAACTAGAACCAATACTTATTTATTGGTTCTGGTTAGAGGAAAATCCGTCTATTGATAAGCCTAAGTTTAAATAGGTTTGTCAATGAGCTAGTTTTATCCATATATCGATTTGAAATAACTCATAATCCATTAAATTATAAAGCAACGGTTTCGATTCCAGTTCTGGTTCTTGTCCGGTTCTGGTTCTAGACCCGCTCAGATCCGGATCGTTTAAGACCCGTAGTTGATGGTCCGAGTCCGGTCCAGATCCAGTGTCTAATGGGTTGGTTCTAGAACTAGAACCATTACTTATTTATTGGTTCTGGCTCGGGTAAAACCCACCCATTGACATCCCTACATATGACTTCGATTTTGTTGCCAATCAATCACACTTCAATTTCAACCAATGTACATGGAATAACATCTTTTGCACATGAAAGTGTTAATATGTTTGTAGACAAATAGAAAGGAGGCTAATACCAACAAAATTTGTTTAGAAAAGGGTAGAGAAATATCTTAATTTCATAAAAACTAAAGGGGTCGTCAATTCACGGGTTGTTGTCTCATTAATAGCAAAAGTTGCAACTTGATTGTCTTTGTAATCTGAGGCTAAAATTTACTTGAAATAAAGATACATAACCTAAATACAACTAGTCTTGAAAAGTGACATTTTCACATATATGATCCAAATTAAAATATCTCGTACTCACTTTACACTCATTCTCGGTCTTAATGGATAAGAGGACGACAATTCTAGTCCCATTTAAATTTCAAAATATAGTAACTATAATAATTTCTTCTCACAAACTAATCAATGTTTCGTCTTAAAATGTACCAGTAACCCCATGATTAAGAATTTTTAGATATAAATAGTTCATTAGTGTTGGTAATTATTGATGTAAATGTCCCTCCCTACTATTCGAACTCAACTTTGAACCAATTTTCTTCTTCTGTTTGTTATAATTTTGTATGCATGTTTTCCAATTACTTTCTATTTTTTTTAGTGAAACGTCAAAATTATTTCTTTATTAAAATGATAATAATTATTTTCTTACTCCTATGAAAAATAAATATTAAATTATTTCAGGCACTTCTTTTTTATTATTATTACCTTTTTCAATTTTATTTATCTTAAATTTATTAGTAATCAATATTACTATAACATTTTACTTTTTACTTAGATTAAATTGTAATTTAATGTACGACGCACAATTTTGTCATCAAAACTTACGTTCCAAAGTATATATGTCTCATTATTCCTCAACTATTACTACATTTCACATTTATAGAAAATATAGTGTCTAAGACCAATTGACATGTAATATTATAATGGGTCAAGTGTTCATAATCTGTAATTTGGAGACTTTTTCAAAAATGATTTAAATTTTCGTCTATTATTCCTCAAACTTTGTAAAGCTTCATTAATTTTGGTCCGGGTCGAGAATCGGGCATCGAAAAGGTAAATCATCTCATCTAATTTGGATGGAATATACAATAAATGAGATAGAAACTATTGACTTTGTAATTGCAATCTTTCATTTCAATAAGTGTAATTGTATTCATTTATTGTATATTCCACATTTATTTTTTCTTTGTTGCATCATAAAATTATGAAATAAAAGTTGCAACAATGTTATATAGCACCCTCTGAGAGCGTCACTTTACAATTTTTGTGGAGCCAAAAATACGTCCTTATTGTTAATAGACTTTATCCTGTAAAACTGTTTATGGTTACTAACATTATGTCTTGATGTATATACATATATTTAATAATATAGATTGATGTGACAATAAATATCTAGAAACAAGAATGGTGACAAATAAGCAAAAGGGATTAGTCGGTCGGTTTATGACGCAGAGTCGGTTAATTATGCTGGTGAAGGTCGGCTTGTTTGAATGTGTCTGCATTCATTACAACAAAGTACTCTCTCACTCACCGTTGTAGTCTTCTAAATTCTTCCACATTAATATAGTATTTTTAATTCGAGGGGCTTGGATGGTTGTGATGTTAATCAGCAGCTACCCAGCTGAGAGTCGAGAGAGAAGATTGACAGTGAGGGTAGGGGGAGGTTGATGTGGAATTTGCATTCTACTCATTTTTTACTTTATATTAGCTAGCACTATGATAAAATTGTCTGATAATGCCATGATTTTAGTAATACTAAAAGTGGTGTTATAAAAATTTATTATATTTTCAAGTGTAACAAAACTTAACTAAATTCATATATATATTTATATAAATTTATTACATATAAAAACATAAATAAATTTTGTGACATCGTAACTAGACTTAGCTACTAATTAAATTTGTCATAATATCTTTTTTATCACATATGGGTGTCACAATATATATTTTCTCTCTCTCTAATAGACTACTTATAAATTTTATTAATTATAATTATAATTTTTTTAACTTTTTATGTTTTCTTTTTCACTTCTATTGTATTATTGATTATTATTATTATTATCCTTATCAAAGAATTAACTGATATGGAATAATATAAACAGGACCCAAGACCTAATGTGCATCTATCCCAAAATCATGTAGATCTCAAGAAAAGGGCCTAGTAAGGCATATCTGACATAGCTCGGACGTGGAAAATAATTTTACGTACCTAGCCAAGCAGATAGGGGTGAGCAAAAATGAAATCAATATTCAATCCGAACCAAATCGAAATTTAAAATTGGTTCGAATTTTCAGATTTTCGGATCGCATCGGATTGAAATTTTCAAAATTTCGGATTTTCAAATCGGATCGGATTGCATTTTTAAATGCGAAAAATCGAAAATCCGAATTATATATAATTTATATAAAAATAATATTTTATTTAAATATGTTTAAATTTAATATAAATATATATAAGAATTAACAAAAATTGATTTCAGATTTTCGGTTTTTTCATAATTTCGGATTTTTCAGATCGGTTCAGATTTTTTTATAGAAAATTCGGATTTTCGGATTTTCAGATCTTTGGTTCGGATTGGATTTTTTCTTTTACAAAATTCGAATTTTCGGATCGGTTCGGATTAGGCAAAAATCCGAACCGAAATCCGAATACTCACCCCTACAAACAGAGCAGATCTTTAAGCCAAATCTGCCCTCCAACCCTTTAAAGCCAGAGCTTAGAGGTGTTGTCAACATACCTGATAGTACCATATGTCAGCGCATATGGTATAAGTGCTCTAGAGTCAGAACTCACGAGCACTTATAGCATGTTAGCGTCTAGTACGGAAAAGTCTAGTTGGAGACCATTACATGTGTCCTCTCATTACTAATGCTTATTTGCATATTTTAACATACTTGCAAAGACCTCATACACTTTTCGGCGCACCAACCTTGATCCTAAAAACGTGTACAATTTAATTCTAGAGTAAAAAAACCAAGAATACTAGTTAGGTTGTGGTTTTTATGTATAAAAATCGGCGACTAATTGAACCGTATGAATACCTATTAAAAATTATTCCCTTTGTCCAATAAAAGCTTACATTTAATTCATTTTCGATACATCTACCAAAAGTTTGCATTTTTTATTTTTGAAAACATCAACTCCATAATTTTTACCCCCAATCAACCCATTTATTTTTAAAAAAAAAATTACACATGACCCACTTTTATAGTCTCACTCTCATTAATATATTCATTTATTAACTTCATGCCTCACCTTTTAATTCCATTACTCATTAATCTATTCATTTATTATCTTTAGGAGTGAGCAAAATACCCGAAATCCGAATATTCGATCCGAACCAAATCGAAATTTAAAATTCGGTTCGGATTTTCAGTTCGGATCGGATTGGTATTTTTCAAAATTTTAGATTTTCGGATCGGATCGGATTTTATTAATCCGAAAAAATCCAAATATCAGAATTATATATAATTTATATATAATAATAATATTTTATTTAAATATTTTTAAATCTAATATAAATATATATAAGAATTAATAAAAATTGGTTTCAGATTTTTGGATTTTTCATAATTTCGGATTTTTCGGTTCGGTTCGGTTCGAATATTTTTATAAAATTTTTGGATTTTCGGATATTCGGTTCGGATTATTTTCCTCTTAAAATTTGGATTTTCGGATCAGTTCGGATTTGGTAAAAATCCGAATCGAAATCCGAATGCTCACCCCTAATTATCTTCACTCAATTTACAATAGTTATAATTTATTAAATCTCATGCGACTAAAATCAATGGAAGTTTTGGGTGGATAAAGTGAGTATAATTTAATAATTTGTGACTTGGGCTTGAGAGACCACTTTTATAAATTTATGTTTTTTATCTATA
Organism: Salvia rosmarinus; assembly: GCA_036937905.1. Taxonomy (NCBI): domain Eukaryota; kingdom Viridiplantae; phylum Streptophyta; class Magnoliopsida; order Lamiales; family Lamiaceae; genus Salvia; species Salvia rosmarinus. Next base: position 15,399,554 of record CM072815.1, read on the forward strand.
TTTTAAAATATCCATTTTTTTCAATTATATCAAATTTATAACTTTCTTTTGTTGAAGTTAATCATCGGATAATTGGTTAATCATTTCGATTTTAGGTTGACCATTATAATGGTTTTATATTATTATTTTCAACTTTTAGTAATTAACTAAACCGATCAAAAATCATATAGTCAATTTTTTATATGGCAAATGATCGGTTACTCGTGATCACCTATTTCAAGATGATCCCATGCAAGGGAGGGAGCCACTCAGGCTAAGCACAGTATACTAAGCGATCGATCTTAAATTCGTAAGGAAATAAATGCAAGATTTAACACCAAGGATTTCGTGGTTCGATCGTGAATAAGATCTAGATCCACGGGAGAGAGAGTATGTGTATTGAAAGTATAAGTGATTACAAAGAGAGTGAATGAATCTATGTCGTCTCATCTAGCCTCTATTTATACATAATGATTGACCTAGATCTCGAATCCGAGTCTTCTAACTAGGATTCGAGATCCTATCCCTTGGATTAGGATTCTTTAGATACGGTCGAGCTTCTGCGTTCCCAGCTTCGAGATTCTTCATAGGCGAACTTGTCGGGCCGAGCTTGATGTGGGTTTAATTGTATTGGGCACGATGCTTGGGCACGGTAGTTGGGCGTATCTATCACAACCCCCAAAAAGACGCAGTAAAACGAGGTCATCTTTGGATTGGGGGTTGTTGTGACGAAGCGGGTTTGGACGATCTTACATTCTTTTCAATGTTTGGCGTCGTATATCGAATCTTTGTCTTGGCAGATGTGTCTGCCGAGGTCTTGATTGGCTTCACCGACGAGGCGATAGGCGAGGTCTTGATCGCTTCACCGGCGAGGCGATAGGCGAGGTCTTGATCGCTTCACCGACGGCGCTGCCAGCCGATGTCCGTCATCGCTTCACCGACGGCGCGTTAGGCGAGGTCTTCGTCACGCTTCACGGCGGGCGTTAGGTCGAGGTCTTTTGATTCGCTTCACCGACGAGGCGATAGGCGAGGTCTTCGACCGCTTCACCGACGGGCGTTAGGCGATGTCCATTCGGCTTCACCGACGGGCGTTGGTCGAGGTCTTCTGTCGCTTCACCGACGAGGCGCAGGCGAGGTCTTGATCGCTTCACCGACGAGGCGTTAGGCCGAGGCCGAAGACGGGATTTACTGCCGTTGCGGGATACGCATTTAATGCGCATTAAATTGGCAACGGTTGGATTCCCGATAAAGTGCATATTAGGGGAATGTCTTCCTTGATACGCAATATCTCTTATCACTTGCTTTCGCATTTCAAAACCTCTACGCCTTTTGCGAAAAACAACGTCTTCTGCATTATTGACGACTTGAAGCCTCCGTCTCTTCATCGATAACCAAAAGTAAGTAATGGCTACCTCTTCTATTAAGAGTCTTCGATCGTCAAATCATGTCTGTTTCCGTCCGGTTTAGTGTCTTTGCTGTTTTTACCGTATTCATATGCCCGCTTTCGAGTGTAGTCTGCGTTTCCCGATGGGGATTGCTGACAAAGTGTCTTCCTTCTCTTCAATCCTAGGTATATACGAAATTAGGGATATATGTTATCAATATAGTATTCCCCTAGTATCGAGTTCGTTGCCCCGTCAGGAGGACAGGGCTTGTGCCCCCGGATGGTTTTATCACCGTGTACGAGGACGACCTCAAAGCCGGTCTTCGTCTTCCTTTCCTCACGATATCGTCGAGTTCCAAGAGATGTTTGGTCTATCTCGCCCGACTCTCGCCGAACTCATTCCGCATATGATCGCCCTAGGTGTACATGCTATAGCATAATTTTCCTTTGACCTTAGCTTCCTTGCTTTTGCAATTGAAGGCGGTTCGGGTGGTATTATCTATCACCCGTAGGAAATTCAAAGCAAAATTAAGTCGAAGATCTCCAACCGCGGAAGAAGTTCTTCTTACGCTTTTCGAGACAGTGGAGTTCGCATGGCGATCCGACAAGATCGCCCGATGTGTACGTCGACAAGGGCTTCGTGACTTGGAGGAGATCTTTGGACAAAATTGGCCTTGTTGACGAGGTCTTCTCCGAGGCCGAGCTTGCGGGCGGGCTCGGCCACTTATGATCCTACTCCACGGTGGAGTCGGTGAAGGGTGAGGCCTCTTCTCTTCTTCTTTCTTTATTTCATGAGTTATGTATTGATCTTGACCCACGTGTTTCCTTGTAGTGAACTGCTTGAAGGAAAGGAAGAAGAAAGGAAGGAGCCGATCTCGTGGCGAACCGATCTCGGTGGTCGAGCCGAGGTCTCCGACCTTGAAGGATTTCGAGGATCTGCTCGAAATGAATGTGGGGCCTTCGAGATCCCCTTCACCGCAGCCACTGAAGCGCTTGAAGAGGCGGAAGGATGAAGTCCCTGAGTCCTCGGTTGCTGCCGAGGCTGAGTGCGAGATCGTCGGTTCCAAACCAGCGCCTCGTCTCTTTCCTGAGGTTTGTACTAGTCCTTATACTTTGTGCAGTAGTAACCAAATTGTGTTCTTCCGACCGATATATATTTTGTATAGAAATCGCGGACGTGGCGGCGAGTGTCAAGAGTATCCGATCTTATATCGGATTACTTGAAGGCGCCGTGTCGCGGTTTGACGAGGTGGCGGTATGCTCGGGAGGTGGAGGTCGAATACCTCCTTGCTCAAGAAATGTCCGAGGTCAAGCTAAGATCAGGGACCTCGTCGAAGCGAGGCGGCGGATCGGCGGCCATTGAGGCGTGCGCGGCTAGGGCAGTCGGCGGAGGCGGTGTGGCGAGGCGGCTAGGCCGAGGCGGCGGGCCGAGGTTGCCTCGATGAAGGCGAGGTGGAGCAGGTTCGCCGTCGGGAGGCGGACATGGCGAGCTCTCGAGAAAGCAGCGCGCGCCAGCGGAGAGGCATTCTGTCGGGGGCTTCTCGGGAATGGTCTCGGACGCGGCCGATGTGCTTAACAAGCGAGCTGTCTCGGATGCGATCGAAGAGGTCGCCGAGACTACCCAGATCTGGACAAAGCAGTATGGGTGCGAGGAGACCGAGGATGCCTGAGACGGGCCTGCTGATGTGCTCGTCCGCGGCTGAAGGAGCTTCCGTCTTTGCAGAGCCTCGCCTCCTCCTCCGTTCTTTTGTCCGCTGGAGTGCATGCGCGCTGTCCGTGGATCGGGATCCCGACCGAGGCTCGCTGACCGATCATGCAAAGGGGTCGGGGAGATGGCCGATGCCGGGCGTCGAGACTCGGTAGTTCCCAAGAAGCCGAGGTGGGGCTATCCAGGGCCGGGGCGGTGACGTGGACATGGCGAAGCTTAGGAGGTCGGTTGATCCCCGCAATTTTTTTTTTTTTGAATGTAAATGTATAACAACTTTTGCCTGAGGGCATGTTAATAAAATCACTGAAGTTATGTCAAGAAACTTATCTCTTTTTTTTTTTATTCGGTTGTCTCTCGAAATGTTTGATCTTCTCCTTGGTTGAACAAGATCAAAGACACATCACGAGCTCTTGAGTTGAAAGAGGTCGAACTCCTCCATATAAAGGCGGCTTGGTCACGTCTGGGCGAATCGATGTCGGCGTGAGCCGCTCGGGAGGCCGCGACGAGCTCAGGCTCGCCTTTTGGAATTGGAGGAGTGGTTCGAGGTTGCCAAGGAAGGCCAAGGTTATAGCCGAGGAGCATGCCGAGTGAGGAGGTTATCCACCGAAATGGTGGGATGGCGATCCCAAGTAGAAGCGAGGTTGTCGAGGTGCTGCCCGTTGTTCGGTATAGGCGCGAATATGGCGGACCTCTTGGCAATTCACAGGCGATGCAAAGCTGAATTGAAAAGGCTGGGAGCATATACAAAGCGTGATCGCTCGACAACCACAACTCGACGACATACTTGACGGGATGCGAGGCCTCTCTTCACGGAGCTTTCCGTCGAATAAATGAACCACGTTATGACGATCCGGAGTGGCGCGCAAGAGGCGTCTTGTGCTCTTGAGCGTCGTGGACCTCCATGCGTCGAGGCCGGGCGTCATCAAGTGGCGGGCCGAGCTCATGAGCTGCATCGTCAGTGACCGAGGTCGCCGCGGGGCCCGTAATATAGACCGAGGACGAGGTAGAGGTAGGATTAGCATAGATGAGTCTTGAATTCCGATTTTTCTAGGGATTGGCTCACTTTTCCCGATCCGCTCGTCCTCGTAAAATGTAAATGTAACACTTCTTCTATTTAATAAGAATGGTTTTGTTGACTTTGTATTTGAACATGAGGAATATGCCAAAGTAGTTCGTCCCGTGAAATTCCGTTCAAAGAAATCGATCTAAATGCGTAGGGATGGTTCTGTTTTTGCCGAGGTCGTCGGGAGGGTGGTCCCCTTCGATCACATAGAAGCAGCTTGGAATGAGCGAAGGTAGTCGATCTCGTGCGTAGGGATGGTTCACATTTTTGCCGAGGTCGTCGGGAGGGTGGTCCCTTCGCTCACATAGAGAAGCGCTTGAATGAGCGAAGGTAGTCGATCTCGTATGTAGGAATGGTTCTGTTTTTGCCGAGGTTATCGGGAGGGTGGTCCCTTCGTCTACATAGAGAACGCCGGAATGAGCGAAGGTAGAACCGATCTCGTATGTAGGAATGGTTCTGTTTTTTCGAGGTCATCGGGAGGGTGGTCCCCTTCATCTACATAGAGAGCAGCGAAATAAGCGAAGGTAGTCTCGATCTCGTATGTAGGCATGCGTGTTTAGATTTACATTCGTATGAAACGAATGTAATCGACCTCCGTCGAGGAATTTGTCCTCCGTAGAGGGTAAATAATCGAAGATTAATTATCATTAGTGACAAGTAGAACTCATGAAAATAAAGATTTTTATTGATAAAGATGGCGCGACCACCAAATAAGGCAGACTCTAAGCAGGACATTAAAAATATGACCGAACAAGACCCGACCCTTGCCACTTATGCATAATATTTCTTGAGATGGATGATGTGCCATCGTTGGGTAATTGCTCACCGACAATTGAGCGAGCTTATAGGCCCCTTTTGCCGGGACTTGTCGACCGGTAAGGTCCTTCCCATGTGGCTTCCACTTGCCGAGCAGTGACTTTGTCGACTTCATTATGTCGGATCAGGTCGCCCACTGGAATTGTCGGTTTTAACGCTACCGGTTGTAATACCGAGCTACTTGTTGCTTGTACCGAGCTTCCTCGATGTGGCGAGGTCTCTTTCTTCGAGTAGGTCTAGATCAGCTCGTAGATTTTCCCCATTTGCTTGGCGAGAAAAGTCGATAATGCGAGGACTCGGTACTCCGATCTCTGCGGGGATCATCGCTTCGGTTCCATACACCAACCGTATGGTGTTTCTCCGATTCGAGGTCCGGGCGTTGTTCGGTATGACCATAGGACTGGGTAAATTTTCCACCAGAGGCCTTTAGCTCGATCGAGACGAGTTTTAGACCCTTTCGATGGTCTATTGGTAACTTCGGTCGACCATTTGCTTGAGGATGGGCCACCGAGGTGAACTTTGTTGGATCGAACTCTTGACACCAATCTTTGAATGTCTTATCCGTGAATTGTGTTCCGTTATCCGAAGCGAGGATATGGGGATGCCGAGCGACACACTATGTTCTTCCATACAGTTGAGGCGTTCTTGCTTGTGATTTTCGCCGAGGGCTCGCCCACCCACTTCGTGAAGTAGTCGATGCAACAATTAAAATTGGGCGTCACGGTGCTTTACAAAGGGCCCACAATGTCGATCCCCATTGCATAAGCGGCCAAGGGCTCTGACGGAGGTGAGGTCGGTGCAGGGCCTTTGGTACATTCCATGGATTTGACACTTGGACACTTTTTACGAGGTCCACCGAGTCTTGGAACATTGTCGGCCAATAGTATCCCCATCGCATGACTTTCTTTGACAAGGCTCGGGGTCCGATGTGGCTTCCATACGAACCTTCGTGTATTTCTCGTGAAACGTAATTAGCTCGGTTCGGTCCCAAGCACCTTAAGAGGTTGGAGATATGACTTTAGTATAGGACTCACTTGCTCGATTGTATATCGCAGAGATTTGTTAGGGATCCTCTAGCCTCCAACTTGTCGGTCGGGCGATTCGCCCTTCTCCGGTACTCTCGAATGGGAGTCATCAATTGGGTTCTTCATCCGAGACTATGTTGACCTCGGCTCCGTCTTCGCATCGTTTATACTCTGCTTTGGACTTTCTCTTGGCGGGCTCGTTGATGTCGAGGCCAATTTATAAGATGTCATTTCGGCTATTTTGCTCCCTTGGGATGCGAACTATCGGAAGTGTGAGAAAGTCCGTTGCGTGCTTTTTGCTTTTCGAGATACTTCTTCATTACGCCGCTTTTGCCTCGTATTTTCCCAACATTTGGCTTCTGACGACTTGAGAGTCGTGAACTCGCACGGCTCGTATCTCGAGACTTTGAGCGGCGAAGTCTGCGATCGATGCCTCATACTCTACTTCGTTATTCGTATTTTGAATGTGAACCGAAGTGAGTGGCGATCTCTTCGTCGTGCAGGCCTGGAGTAAGATACTGCTCCATTACCTTTGTTTCGAAGCCCGTCGGCGTAGAGTTGCCGCCTTCCTCGGTGTTTCAACCATGGGTTCGGCTTGCATCGTCGTCACGGACTCGGTGGGCTTCGGTTTTCGGCGAAGTTAGACTCGGCAAGAAATCCGCTGGGGCTTGACCTTTGATGGCTGGCGGGCGTAGGTTATATCGTGCTCGCCCGGTTCGATTGCCCATTTCGCGATTCTCCCGATGCTTGGCTTCGTCAATACTTGCGAAGTGGGTGTCGATGAGGACTTGTATCGATGTGCATGGAAACAGACGTAGCCTCCCGCGGCATTTACCAATGCTAAGGCAAGCTTCTCCGGTGATACCTAGTTTCGGCCTTTTAGTGCTCGGTGATGAAATACACCGGGGCGGCGTCCCCTCTTCTCGTACAGGACCGCACTTATGGATTCGTCAGGGAGACGGCGAGGTAGAGAAAAGGACCTCTCCTCTTTGGGACGGATAGAGTGGGGAGCTTGGCAAGTAGCTCTTGAGGTCTTGACGGACACTGCACCTCGTCCATGAGAATTTCGGGGCTTTTGAGTATCTTGAAGAAGGGTAGGCGCTTATCGCGGCTTTTGAAAGAAAGCGCTTAGTGCGGCTATCGACTGTCGACTTATTGTACGTCATGGATGGTCTTGACATCTTCATTTCCAAAATGGTTTGGACCTTGGTCGGGTTTGCTTTTAGCCCTTCTTGTGAAACCCAACACCCTAAGAACTTTCGGACGGATTGCAAATGTGCATTTCGGGATTGACTTTAGGTTGATTTTCGAAGAAGGCGAGGACGATCGGAGGTCGACCACATCGCGCTTCTTCCTTGCTTTTTGACGATGTAGTCTCATTATACCTCCACATTCCGACCTATGTAGGGTGAAATATTTTGTCCACCATCCTTTGATAGGTAGCCCTTGCATTTTAAGGCGAATGGCATCTTTTATATCTGAAGACCAGAAGTCGGTAATGAAGGCTGTCTTGGCGCGTCTTCGTCATCCATCGGGACTTGGTGATACCCTTTGTATAAGTCCAAGCGAAGACTTCGTGCCGACCAGCGTCGACCTTCTTGTCGATGTTGGGAAGGGATAGCAATCCTTTGGGCGATGCTTGTTGAGGTCGGTGTAGTCGATACACATTCGCCATCCCTCCTCCTTTCTTCACCATCAAGGGTTGGCTATCCGGTGGGATATTTGACCTCGAGCGGTATCGTGCTTTTAATAGTGGTTCACCTCGTCATGAATGACTTGGTTCCGTTAAATTGCGAAGATTCTTTGCTTCGCGAGGCGGCTTTGTGTTCGGGTCGATATTGAGCGGTGGTGATGATACTCGGCGAGACTCGGTCATGTCGAGGGGAGACCAAACAAACACGTCTCGGAATTCCCTTAGGAGTTGGATGATCGATCCTTCACTTGGTGTCGTGGTGAAACCAACATGGGCGACCTTCAATGGCTCGTCTTTGTACAATGCGACCTCTTCCACCGATTGTCGGGGAGTGGCGATGTCTTCGGACTCCAACTCTTGGGTTTCTTTAATTGCTATGCTTGTGGGTGTTGGACCGAGGTCCCGCACCTCGTAAAGCAACTTGCATACACCTTGGCTTGCTTACGATCGCCTCGGATCACGGTTTGTTCCCTCGTGGTGGGTATTTTTATCGTCGGTGGTGCGTTGAGCATACCGCCCTTGACGTTCAGCCAATCTCGCCTAGTATGATGTTATACGGCGAGTTGGCCTTCACTCTGACCGCACCACCTTGGTCGAGGTCGTGGTGCTTTCCACCGTGACGGGTAGCTCGATTATTCCTACAGGCGCTCTTCACGGGCGAAGCTTCGAGTGGCGGCGGGGCTTGCGCGGGCGCGTCTTCCACTCCTAGCTTGTCAACATTCTTAAAAGGATGCTCACCGATGCGTTGTTGTCGATGTAAACGCGTTTCACCAACTTATTTGCGACCACTACGGATCACCAATGCATCACGGTGGGGTCTTGTCATGAGCAGGGTCGTCTTCGGAGAAGGTGATCGCCTCGTCCTTCGAACCTCTTATTGGTGGGTTCATCGGTTACAGGACTTCGGCATCGGCCGGAGGAGGACTTCGTGACTCCACCGGAGCCCGTAATAGTGGAGACCACCCGTCATATTGGGGCTCATCATCTCCTTCGCCGTCGGTCTTTGCGCTTTGTTTTTGTAGGGGCACAATTTCCCTCTTCCTCTTTTCTTCTTTTGACTTTGGTCGGCTTGGCGACTGTCCTCGTATTTCTTCGTGGATCCGTCACGAACTAGCATCTCTATTTCACCCATGAGCTCGTTGCACTCTTGATGTCGTGCCGTAATCATTATGGAATGAGCAATATTTATCGATGAGGTCGGCACCTCTTCCTCCCGTCATCGGTCGAGGCTTCTCGAGCAGTTCATGTGAGTCGTGAATTTACGCTCGGCCGTCAGCGGGGTGTCTTGGGGTCGTTCAGGCGTCGCGGACCGAGCACGGACTTTATCGGACGATAATCATCCTGCGCGCCGCCGCCTTGGTTCCGATCTTCCTTCCGTCTCTTCTTCCTCTTTCAGAAGGTCCGCGCTTGTGCGCTTGCGCTTTCTTTTGTCGGCCTCGTCCGCTTTGGCGAACCGGTTGGCTATCGCGCCACTACATTGCGATGACGAGGTTCGTGCCAGACGATCTCTCGGTATAAGGCCCCGGCAATATGCCGCTTTGGAAGGCGAGATGACTAACAGTCGTTCACGTCTTGACCTTCGTGCACTCCTTGTTAAACCTTGTCATGAAGTCGCCGATGGACTCATTACGGCTTTGCCTTATGGTGAGGAGGTGTGCCGATGGCGTTTTGATTACGCCTTTTGGAAGAACCTTGGTGGAAGGCGACCATCAGTCGCGATAGGGCCGATGCTTCCGTAGGTAAAGCGTCGAACCACTGCGGGCGTTGTCGACGAGTAACTCAGGAAGAGTTTACATGTGAACCGGTGAGCTTTTGGTTGATCATGTTGTATTGGAGCTGCGAGAGGAAGTTACGTGGGTCCTCGGCCCGTCATGGAGGCGATGCTTGGAACCGGTATTTATCAGGGAGAAGTGTTTAGTATCCTATTTGAGAACGGGTGACTATCTTCCGTATCCATCGAACCGTCCTCTGGAGATCGGGACGAGTTCGACGATCGAACTCATTTAGGTGACTCGGACCGACTTCGTGGCGGCCATGATGCCTCTTCCCGCGCCTCATCCCACGGAGATCGGGCGAGTTCGTGGATGGATTACGCGATCGAGGCCGGCTTCGCGACGATCTCGACGTCTCTCTCCCGTTGCTCGTTCCTCGCGCGGTCGGTTTGGGCCCGACCTCCGTTGTGATGCCTCGTATCTAGACGAGGCTTGATGATACCGTTCTCCGGGGCGTGGCCGACCACATGCTCACCGAGGCGGAGAAAGCTCTCCTTGTTTTCTCGAAATCCTCGGCGGCGTCGTCGAGGTTTACTTATGAGCCGGAGTTTCCCCTGGATTGTTGCTACGATTGTCTTCGCTATGGTAACCTGCCTCCTGCAGGGCGGGGTGTCCGTGCTCGTCGAGACTTTGGACATGCCCCTCGGGGGTTCCTTCTCCGATTGGGCTCTTCCCGAGTTGAGCTCGGCGTTCCCTTTCGCCGTCAGCGTTGTTGTTGCCGGCGACGGTCCTGGAGGCGTGGCTTCTGGTGTACCTGGTCATGATTACTTCCCTGTAAACAAAGGTTGATCGAAAACACAAAATTTCGGTTCCCACAGACGGCGCCAGTGATCGATCTTAAATTCGTAAGGGAAATAAATGCAAGACGAACACCAAGGATTTACGTGGTTCGATCGTGAATAAGATCTCGTCCACGGGCGAGAGAGAGTATGTGTATTGAAAGTATAAGAAGTGATTACAAAGAGGTGAATGAATCTATGTCGTCTCATCTAGCCTCTATTTATACATAATGTTGACTGAGATCTCGAATCAGGTCTTCTAACTAGGATTCGAGATCCTATCCCTTGGATTAGGATTCTTTTAGATATGGTGAGCTTTGCGTTCCCACCGGCTTCAGATTCTTCATAGCCGAACTTGTCGGGCCGAGCTTGATGTCGGGTTTAATTGTATTGGGCACGATGCTTGGGCACAGTAGTTGGGCAGTATCCTATCACTAACCGAGCCGAGCCGAACACTATCAAGCTCGAGCTCGGCTCGCTTAAATTTTAATGAGCTCGAGTTCGAGGCTCGAGTTCAAATTCGAGTTTTAAATTGAGCTCGAGCTTAGTGCATTGTAAATTTTTGAGCTATAAGCGACTCGAATTCGGTTCGCTAACTACTCATTTATGAGACATTCGAACTCGAACTTGAACTTTGCTCGTGTTCGACTTTACTCGTTTTCGAGCTCGAGCTCGAACTATTAAATTTCTAATTTATTATTAGAATTAGAATTATATTATTAATAAACGTTTTATTAATTCTCAATAAAAATATAATTTATCATTAGTTTTAATTATTTAAGTATATAAAAATAATTTATTATTTCACATGTTAGCGAACTGGCTCGTTTGAGTTCGAACAGAATATGTTCGCGAGCTCACGAACCGAATATCCCTAAACTCGAGCTCGGCTCGAGGCTCGAGTTCGGCTCGAGGCTCGAGTTCGGCTCGTTTGCGAAAAGAACGAATTTCGAACGAGCTTTTTTCAAGTCGAGCTCCGAATAGTTCACGAACGGTTTAGTTTGTTTATACCCTAGCTCGAGCATGATCTGAAATTACATTTTCTTATATTTTTATATAAAAAAATGTAATTTCATATGTTCAAACTTGTTCTCACATACAAAAATGTAATTTCACATTTCTATTTTTAAAATCCTAGCTCCGTCACTACACGCAAGTTTTTGTATGATATAATATAAATAAATGAATTTGTAGAGATGATCCCGATCTTGTGAAGCGCATTACCTAATCAATTCTAAGTATCCAATAAATGTTCGTTTTAATTGGTTTCTAGCTGGAAGCACAAGAGTCTAAGACTCCCTTTGGGTTTGCCCGTGATGTTTTTTTTATATTTTTTACAATCACTTTCTTGAACTTATACATATATATTTAAGTAGAATTTCTAGGTCAATTACATGACATAGAAGAAATGTGATCAATCATTTTCTTGTACTTATACATATATATTTAAGTAGAATTTCTTGGTAAATTTCATTAAATATTTTTCTCTTTACAAGTTAATATAATTAAGGCCTTCCCAAGAAACTCGTTTCTTCGATGTGTTCGTTTTCTTGAATATATACATATTCTTAGATGAAACAAACAGCAGACAGTCATGACTGAAACAAGAGGAACTCAAGATAGAAATTCGAATGTTCAAAATAGAGGTGATATATACACACACACAAGAGTAGGCATCCTGGAGATGTGATGCCATTTGTTAAGAATTTAGTGTGTCGTAGGTAGTCTGTCTCTTTATAAAGACTAACAAAATGATACTTGCAACACGTAAAGTTATGAATTAAAGTAAAGGTTATTGGTATTTGGATACCTAAACTTTTACATGTTTTCATTTATACAATTTTTTGAAATAAGTGAATAAACACACGACGTAAATATTGTTATAATTTTATCATGATTTTAATATTTGCCCAAATTAAAACCGATATATTTTAGTTAATTTTGTTTTTTCTACAAATTGAGGTAGTATCATGTCAATGCCAACTCACACAAATTATGTCACAGGACTGCTACGTCAGCTTTGATTTAGGTGAAAATTCAAATTATGATAAAATTACAACAATATTTAGGTTTGTGTATTTATCAAACATTTTAAAGTTCGTGTGCTAAACAAAATTTGACCTAATTGATGTATTTAAGCGTTATTAACCCTCAAATATATACATACATATATATATAGGGGATGCATGGTTCCTGTGAGAATGGAAATAAGTGTAGAAATAAGAATAAATATGTAAGTCTAGCATATCTTTCATATTTGTGTAGACAATCAATTCTTATGTTGCACGTGTTAGTTTAGCACATATTTCATCTCTTCAGTAGCATATATGCTAAATATATTAGTTTACATCTTTCATATCGGTAGAGCACAAGAAGGGTTCTAGTCTTTGCACATGAATCCGCGTAACACACAAAATATAAAGCGTAGATAAGAAATTAAATCTCAACCATTGATCTAGTGAATCAACGCCCAGGATTCATTCTTATTTCCTACCAAATTATCTTTTCCTATGTCGATCCATCTCCTTATATATATAGGGGATGATTTACGTGAGAATCTGAATATTGGTGAAATGATGATCCATTTATATCTGCTCAAATTCATCAAACTTCGATAAATATATATATATATATAATTTATCGAAGTTTGATGAATTTGAGCAGATATAAAAGGATCATTAATTCTTATCTCATAAAGAAGCCAACCGAGCCACAAACACGAATATTGAGCTAAAATGGAGCCCAACGCATCTCAACCCAGGCCAAACCAGCCCATCCAAAACACTCATATTTAATTTATAATTTAACTTGAAAATTTAAAATTTTAAAATGAAATTTTAAGAGATTCATACCATAAATATATTACTTGATAAACTAAATGTGTAACCACTACGCTACAATAAACCACTCAATAATTATTAGAAGTGCTAGTTGTGTCTTTGTGTCTTGTTCCATAAAAAAAGTAGAAAAAGAAAACATGTAAATTAGATACCAATTGGCCAGACTAATGAAATAAAACAAAATTGAACCGACAAATAAGGAAAAAGATTTCGAAATGCAATAAAAACAAAAGGGAAGGATGCTCTTGTTATTGTCACTTTTTATATATATATATATATATATATATATATATATATAGAGAGAGAGAGAGAGAGTGTTCACGGGCTTCTCTTGACCAGGCAGTCCCCCCAAACACACACACGCATACAGTAGAGTCCAACCTCATCCCAGCCTGCATGCTTTTTGCCTAGAAATTCGTTTACTTTTCTCCATCCCCCGCAAAACCCCAACCATTTAATCTACACTTAACTAGTAAATGCACAGTCTATACCTATGTATGCTTATTAATCCACATTATTATATCTGCATTAGCTGTTTAATTACAGTAATCCAAATAATTAAACTCCAAAAATGATCCACATTATTTAGCTCCAATTTTGTTTACATCTAACGACAACACTGATCCCGAGAGTGAAGAATAGTAAAATTGAAGTGACGGAATCCATGCAGTCAATGATTATACGTGTCAATAACATCATTTAATTTAATTAGTTTTAAAATTAGTCTTAACGGATGATATTATTAGTAGTTTTGTACACACATACAAAGTTGCCACTAAAAATAGCATTTTATGAGTAATGGTAGCTAATATGAACTTGGGACATTGGATTATGGTGATGCATTATGTCAAGTTATCGGTTTATACGCTCAATAAGTATTACCCCCGTCCCACTCAAAATGATCCATTTCTTTTCGACACGGTTATTTAGGAGAATGATATAAAGTGATAAAAAATAGGTAGATTCTATAACTTTTGAAAATATAATTATTTCCTAAAACTGAAACAGTCCATCTTGGATGGGACAGCCCAAAAAAGAATACATGTCATCTTGGATGGGAGGGGTAGAGTAATAAACATAGAATAGTTACCAGCATTAGCGTTTATAAATATATTTCGTGAGATCAAATAATAAATACTTAATATTTAATAAAATATTGTTTCTTTTACATGTATCATCATAACTAACACTATAGATATAGCATCCTATACAATACAGTTACGCATAAACTTGTAATTACCTAGTTAGTTAGACTCTGCTGTTTGATTACACATAATTGAAAATTCTTCGCAACAACGCGACTTGACACATAATTAAGAAAGGTGAGAAGAAAATTTATATAGCTAGTTTATATAGACGAGGAGAAGATCTCCATTTCCCACACTTGTTTAACTTATGCTACATCATCAATTTGGCCCACCAACTCTATTAACTCAAGAATTCAAGGATTTGATGACATAATGAAGATCTTAATTAAAGGTCCGAAGTAAAATATTTGGAGAAGAACTAGAGCTTCAAATAAGACCTAGTATGGGGTCCAGTATACCAACTCACGCTAAGAATAGTGATTTAACTCTAAGAGAAAGGTATGGTGATCTCGATACAACTCAAAAATACAGGCATTTGTGGGGTGAATGGCCTGTTCTCCACGATCGGAATAGGTGGATTAATTCCTTCCCTTAGAACCTCTTACTTGAGAGTTTCCTACCTCATACGACTCCTCAGTTATTTTAGTGTCCCGTTATCATGTCTAACGAATGAGATTTCTCGCGGATCTACCCCTATATGTTAGCCATAATAAACCACTTTGGGTCTTTGCTATATTACTAGCGAAATTATACGTGCAGCACATGGAACTTTTTTATTTTAAATTATACATTATAGATAGATAAATTTTATCATAATTGTTCCACGATTCAAGAATTGCATATGTAGAATGAGTCTTTTCTTATCTATAAACAAATAAAATCTTAATATATATGTATATTAAATTACTATGCTATTCTCAAAAAAATGAAATAAGCTAGTAAGGATATTATAGGTATATCAAAATTCATAAAATTAAATCGCAACATATTATTGATCAGTATTTCATTTGGAAATGGTGTCTATCTCATAATTACATTATGAATTTAATTCAATATGCTCCCTCTATTTTTTTTAAGTGTCCCATTTTGATTTTTATTTTCCATTTTAAAATGTGAGAGTAAAATTATAACATATTTTCTATTTTACCCTTATTTAATATTTTTGGAATTTAATAAGTGGTTGTTTGTATATATTTATAATGGTAATTAACAAGGTCACAAAGATAAATTATTCTTTTTTTTGTACATATAATTTGTCGGTTGAGTATACATAGGGGAAAAAAACGTGTGCGTGTGTTGGCCTAGTGGTAGAGTGGTTAATGTCCAAGACCAAATGTCTCGGGTTGGAGTCCACCGTGACGCAACCTTTAAATTTATGTATTAAATTGACCCAAAAAAAAGCGAGAGAAGTATTCATGATTCATGCCTTGCAACTTCAAAACTAAAATAGACAACATATATGTCCGGTATGTTATCATTGAATTTATTTAAAATAGTTCAAAATTTAATGACACGAGTGCGTGATGTCATTTATTTTGGGAATAAAAACAATTTTTAGTGAAAAAGAATAATCGAAAAGAGCAGTAGTTGTCGAAAAAAGAAATAGTGCATAATTTTCGAAAAGTGGTAAAATTTATTGTGGAATTAAGGAGGGTCCAAACTCACCGCAAATATGAGACTTGGCCACCCTGTCCTGTATTTGTGATGTCCTTTCTCATCTTAAACACCTTAATTTCATCATCTTTCTCAAGTAGGCCCTCAATACTTATGTATATCTTTCTATTAATTCATTCACCTCTCTCCATTTTCTTCTTCCCTTACACCTCCATATCCTTAGAGAGAGAAAGAGACTCTTTCACTTTGTTGGTTTGATCAGATATATCTATCTATATATTTACACCAATTCTTGAATCTTACAATTTTATCACTCTTTTATCCCTCTTTACCCTTCAAACACCAACACCTCAAATAAGACAACTTTTGCACAATCCAGTTGTGTGATTGTACTATAACCCCGTGTGTGTGTTCACGCATAAAACAAGAAGCATATGCATATACATATATAATATATGTGCATCATCAAGCCAAGTGATTGCTCTAATTTTGATTCTTCGATGCACTAGTTGAATTGACTCCGATTGATCTCGAGGGTGTTTCGCCATAGTTTTATGGCCATTGCCGCAGTCATGAACAATCAAGAAGACAGCACAAGCAAGCAAGACGAGCACGAAAACGACGTCGTGATGCCTGGCTTCCGCTTCCACCCGACCGAGGAGGAGCTCGTCGAATTCTACCTCCGCCGTAAGGTGGAGGGCAAGCGCTTCAACGTTGAACTCATCACTTTTCTGGACCTCTACCGTTACGACCCTTGGGAACTTCCAGGTAAACACACACACACCTAGCTTTTATATACTTTCCCAATTTTATTTCAACCACTTTTTGTCTTTTATCTCTTCGTCATCTCAAATCTGAATCCATCGCCTTCTGTTCGTTATAGGGATTATAATTCAAGATTTGTTTATGGCGGCTAGCTAGCTATGCAATTCCTTTTATTTACTTGACTTTTAAGTGTATTGAATAAAATGACAGCGCTGGCGGCTATAGGGGAGAAAGAGTGGTACTTCTATGTGCCGAGAGATAGGAAATATAGGAACGGTGATCGGCCGAACCGCGTGACGACATCTGGCTACTGGAAGGCCACCGGCGCCGATCGCATGATCCGAAGCGAGAATCTCCGATCTATTGGCCTCAAGAAAACCCTCGTTTTCTACTCCGGCAAAGCCCCCAAAGGCATCCGTACCAGTTGGATCATGAACGAATACCGCCTCCCCCACCACGACACCCAGCGTCTCCAAAAGGTTTCATTCCCTTCAACAGAAATAGCTTTCTCTTTTTTGTTTTCAAACAATTTGGGAATTAATTTAGTGCGTGAACTCAAAAAAACAGCTCGCTGACACATGAGATTAATGTCGACTTTCTATTCCTTTGCAAAGATTTCCATAAATATGCTCACAAGATCTTCATGAACTTCAAATTCTGAATCTCATTAAATTTATGCTGAAATTCGTCATTACTGCTGCTATTCAATTTCAATTATCCAATTTTATGTTGATTTAATTACTTATTTTTGGATAAATTTTGATTCTCAGGCGGAAATTTCCCTTTGCCGCGTCTACAAAGGGCGGGGTGGAAGACCACCCTCTCTACCGCGGTGCCTCCCTACGAAGGCGGCGGCATCGCCATCGTCGTCGAGAGGATCACAGCAAGCGCGAAAGCAGCAGGAGACGCCCACGTCGAGAGGCATCGCCATGGACATCTTCCAAGCAAACTACGGCGGATCGCCGCACCAAACCGACGGAAAATTGAGCGAAACAAGCCCTACGAGCAGCACAGACTTCGGCACCTCCATCTCCTCTCGCACCGGACCTCCTACACCATCAATCCATTAGCCCCGATCGTCGCTCCGCCCTCGCCATCGCCGCAGACAAGGACGGCCATTGCGCGATGCTGCAGCAGTCGAAGCAGCCTTGCCCGACGACGATATTCGCCGCCACCTCGAACTTAAACGCCATCGACGATCTCCATAAGCTAGTCCATAACTACTCATCTTCGCAGCAGTCCGCGGCGATCGGCCACGAAAACCACCATCACTACAATCCGGCTAATGCGCCCAATCTGCTCGCACTTCGCAGCTTTGCAGCCGCAGCCGGAGGCGCAGGAGATTAACGTCGTGCCGGCCTCACTTCCGGCGGCCGCCTACTCGGACCGGTTGTGGGAGTGGAGTGCGATCTCGGAAGCGGGCAAGGACTACAGCAATCTGTTCAAGTAACTTTAATTAATTAATGTTATCTAATGTAGTATGCACATATATTGATTTGCGTATACCTCAACCGTATGCCTGCTGATGCTGATTTTATGTTGCTTTAAGCCCTCATCCTTTTTCGTTGCATACTTGAAAAGTTGTGGTGAAAGACTTGTTTGCAGTGGTAATATATTTCGTTTCTAGTTAGGGTTTTCGACTTTTGGTTCAACTGTATTATAAGTTGTTGGAAGCCAAATATATATATATATATATATATATATATAGGGAATGGATCACGTAATAATGCAAATATTGGTGAGAAATAAGAATATATCATTGAACGTATAAAGTTGTTGCACTAAATGTATAAACTTGTTGCACCAAATTCTTGTTATAAAGTGTAACACTTAATATAAAGTTGTTGCACCGCAACAAATTTATACATTTAGTGCAACAACTTTATACGTTCAATGTTACATTCTTCTTTCTCACAAATATTTGCATTCGTACATGAATCATCCCCTATACATATATATCTAGGTTTTCTACTAGTTTTTTTCCAGTAATTTAATACATGGTATGTTTGTCTAAGGTATTCTGTGTAGATAGCTAGCTCTGTGTGGAAAAATTAAATAACCCAAACATGCATTATGAATGTAATTGTACATTAAGGAATATTTGTAAAATAAATCATGATTTGTTTGCCATATTTTGTATATTAGATAATATCATCACTCTTTTATATGTAGAATTCTGACATCCCCAATTTATTTGATAAACAATGGTTTTTCCATTGAAATAACATTGTTTTAACACTGGAGTGGAGAAGTCTAAATTGTTACATATCAAAACTTGATGGTATTAATTATTGCAATAATTTTCAAAAAATCTTGTCAAATCTGTGAAATAGGGTAAAATCATAATCTATTTGACAGTGATCCCATAGATTTACATTAGAATTTATATATGGTATATGTAAATTTTATTTGGACTTATCTGCATCATTCTTAGTTATGACATCAGATAAATACAAAACGTTATTCTTATGGCTACTCATTTCTGATATACCATGCATAGTCTTTGTTTGTGTTGCTTAGTATTACTAATAAAGTGTAATTTCACCGACTGTCAAATTTGAATATGTTAAAGTAGAAGATAAAACACTATTAGTAATCAAATAATGGAACATGTAGTATAGATAGGTACAAAATTTAGAAAGAGAAATCTCTGTCGGTCTCTTCCGCGGCGGAGACCAGCTGTTAGGCATGAGAATGATATTGTGATGATTGATTAGTTATAGGCAAGTCATGACTTGCAGACGACTGCTCAGTGACAAAGGAACCATTACAAGTGTGTTGGACCCCCATTTTTACAAGACAAAAGATTGTTGTCGGAATTCCCAGTACTAATATGATAGGCCAACATCTTTGGAGTAACTAACCCATTATCTATCTCTCCAGTAAAAACAAGCTGCTTTGCCAAATTTTTCCATATCAGTTTGAGTATATAGTACAGAGAAGTAGTTAGCCGCCGCTGATATAGCAATAGTTGATGATTTCGTCATAAATATTATGCATCAATCAGTGAGTAAGCAGCTTCCTAGCGCAAAAATTCGAACGGAGCCGCAGGAGGCGCCCAAGGAAGTGCTTCGTTCAGTTTATTTTAGAAACCCTCACTTCTCGAGTTTCGAGCTCAATCTCGTGCTAGAGCTCATCTCTAAAGGATGCCTCCAATTGATGCCTCCAGTGTTGGCATTGGCATCCTGCTTTTTTGCTGTCACATTAATTTTTAAAATTTTATCTATTTTTTATATTTTTCTTTAATCATATATTTACAATACTAGGTTTCATTACAATATATTTATAACTATACTTATAAGACTGTAATGGGATCCAAAAAAATGAGAAAAAAGAAGAAAAACTTCGCATCGTAAATGTATGGGTGCAATTATGTGTAAAGTAGCAAACAAGGTCGTATTCCACGGAGACTAATACTATATGCTATTATCCCTAATTGTAATCCTCTATCTATACTTAAAAATTCAGAGTTGTGATTAAACACCTAAAAATATAATTAAATTAAAATAATAAAGAGGAGAAAATTAGAGATTAAAACAAATAAAAGAATATCTTAGAGCTTTGGTTTCAACAGATTCAGACAATGAAATCAGTCCAAATCAATCAGCCAATTACATATCCAATTCTTCATAAGACAATCACAAAAATAGTTTAAACCTACTCTCGTATCGAATAAACCGTAGATTACATACAAGACTACTGTGTCCAAATAGTTACTTAAATATGCAACTCCCAACAGAACGATAAGATTATAAATAATCTCACGGATCTCAAGAATCTCGGCTAATATTGAAAATATTGTTTTATGTTCTCAATCAAAAATATTAGTTATCATCTCTTGATATCAAACCGACACAATAAATCATGCAAATTTGATGATCCAAGAACATAAAAAGGAAAAAAAAAGAAGGCTACATTAATTAATCCAAACTGTATCCAACAATCACATATGTTTACTCCATAACCCTAGGATAATAGAAAACTAGTCATACATAAACATGTTAACTAGAAAACTAAAACTAAAGGAAATAAAATCATAAACAATAAAAACCGTAGAGAGATTCATAATAATATCCCTATCTTCAAGCCCTTGATCTTCTCTTCTTTCTTCTCGTCTCCAAAAGGTCCACAAAAATATCAAAGATGTAAATATGTGATAGAATTCCTTTTGTAAAACTTTTAGAAGTATTTATATATGTAGCAACATTGGATCTTTTAAATTGGCTCAAAATAAGGGTAGAAATTCAAAATTTCACCTTTACAAGTAGGAGACTCGATGCCACACGCATGCATGTGACCGTGGGGCTTCTAGATGAATTTTGCATGCCAGCATGATCATGGCACGTGGTCACGTGTTGGTACTATGTGGCCTCTGAGCCTCAAGAACCGATTTTGTTCGGACCAATTCTTCTCCGTTCAAGTACAATTTTCGATCTGTTTGCACCCACGAACTCGTATCGAGATGAAATTCGTTCCTATCATGCTCATTTTCCTTCACTTAATTTATCCTCATTTTTTACAAATGTATCCAAAGTGCAAGCAAATAACAAGTTCTACACAATAAACTCAAATAAGTTCAAATTAGCTAAAAATCACACAAATCCCTACACAAATGACATCATATTGCCTTATAAACATAGAAATATGAGTGTTTGTCAATCCTCCAAACTTAAACCGTTATTAGTCCTCGAACAACACAAAATGAGAAACAAAGAACAAACATGACAAAGTAAAAGCGAATATGATGTTGGCTTGAAATTTTCAAAACACATACACATGCAAACATCATGATCAAAGCTTCACATGCATTAATAAATTCAAACACTTGGTGTCGTCAAACTTTCATCCTCACCAAAAGAGATATAGAAAGAAAAAAGCTATCAACCCTCAAGTGTTTAAGAAAATGACATGTATACACTCAATCTAAAACAAAACATGCAATCGACCATAAGCTTGCAATTGTCTCACCTCTTCATCGTTTAAATATGTGATCCTATAGTAAAGATCAAAAAGGTCTTTTCATTTGGTTGCAATGTAGGCTCTTTGGATAGGTAGAATATATTTAAGCTAAATAATTTCCAAAAAATTTCATCAACAAATGATCAAATAAATCACTCACCTTATTACTCAAAATCAAATAGTTTCATCCGTTTCCAACACCATATTTTCAATATCAATCAATGCCAAAACATCAAACCACAAACAAAGTCCCTTTTATTTTTCATACATGTTTATGTTCAATATATTTTTCTTTTCTTTGTGGAGCTCATATAAGTATATAAATTTATGCTACAATGCTCTCTTTTTAAAAAAGAAATTCAACCCAACTTCATTGCTTCTTCCACCTCATTCAACAATCTCATAATCTTTTTCACACCCAAGACGGCTAGATTAAAGAAAATAGATATTAGGCTCAATGGAATAACTATGATCATATCAAATGTTTGGACAAAAATAAAGATAAAGAAGCTAACAATGATGGCCTTATATCATTTCTAAGTTATTAAGCACCTTCGATATGATCTTGAAGGATATTCAAAACAAGTTCTAATGAGAGACATGTAAGTTTGAACAAATCATACTTGAAGGAAAATAAGACTATGAAATTATGAGTCAAAACTCAAATTCTCACATAAGCTTATTTTCGACTATCAAGTTTTAGAGGTCAAAATATCTTATTCATCAATCTATGCTTGACTCTTCATATAATATTTTACATGCAAATTTTGAATAAAGTCAAAACAGAAATCATCACTAGCTAAGTCATCACTTCTCTATATCATGTTTGTCGTTCTATTCCTCAAGAAGATCAAGTAAAAACAAAATAAAGCAAGCGAGACTCTATTAGCTCTAAGACATAACGAAATCAAATCAATCACTTCACACTTGAACATAGCCCATTCCTCCCCCTCCTCCCCAACTTATTCAACAACAAGGAAGAATAAATTTGGAAAAGAAAGTGTGGTTTGATTGAATTGAACAAAAAAAAAAAAAACTAACCGGATTGGGTTGCCTCCCAACAAGAGATTAATTTAACGTCTTTAGGTAGAAGATAGTGGTGGTACTTAAGGAGGAAAAAATGATGGTTGTTGATTCCGAGCACGGTCCAAAGCAAGCATTGAAGTATGGTCATTCTTGCAATCCTTCCACAAATCATAAGTTTCAATAAACATGGGAGGATCCTCCCTTTAAATTTATGATCTTCATCTTCATTTCGCCTTCTTCTTTATGGATTTGGATAGGATGGTAAGCAGAGAACTTTCGACTTTCACGTTTACAAGTGTAAGTTCTCCTCTCCACATCAATCAAAGCTCTCGTTGCCAAGAATGGTCGTCCCATAATCAACGAGATGTTCTTGTCTTCTACCATGTCTAAGACCACAAAATCACAAGAAAAATGAGATCTCCTACCTTGACCAAGATGTCTTCAACGATCCCTCTTAGATAATTAATCGACCGATCTACCATTTGAAGCATTATCTTCGTGGGCTTGAGATTACAAATTCCTAACTTCTTGAAAACTAATAAGGGCATCAACTTTATGCTCGACCCTAAAACACACAATGCTTTCTCTACATGTGGCTTAGTTCAAGCAAATCACAATTTTGATCTACATGCATTTAATAATCGAATAGCCAATTCATATAGAACCCTTACATAAAACATCTCATTTTCAACATAATAAACAACTGCAAATACCATATGTGACGACTCAATGAGGATTATAGGACAATGTTCATTAAGTCAAACCTTCGAGTTCTAAACCCGAGTATCCTAATGTGATTTCTCATACTCATCACATTTGAGCTTCCATTCGAGAAGCAACATGGAGCGAGAGGAGTAGAGCCCCTTATTCCAACCTTAAGTTCACTTATTAAATCCATCAACAACTTATTCCAACTCTTTTTTTTATAACAATCTTTTTCATATTTTCATAATTTTTTTTTCTGAGATAAGATACGCAATGTGACCATATAAATAGTAACGACAATCAACCACACATATCACTTCATCACAATTTACTTTAACGTGCCCCACGGCAAGACCAATTAACAGTTATCAAGTCAAGTCATGCATCGATAAAATTACTAGAAATTAGTTCGGACGACGCATACCCAATCAAATCATGCTCACTCAACTCTACTCGTATACTAGACGATAAAGCATACTCAAATCCAAACAAAAGGTATAAAAGGGAGGACAACACACCCAAACAAACACAAATCACATGCAAACACACAAAGGCGGAAGCACGCCTCCACACTTTGAGCAAAAACAAAAAGGTAAAATGTAGAAGTGAACTTCCTTGAAATTGGGTGAGCATGTCAACGAGGTACGACAGTGACGACGTCCAGTGGCTTGAGTGTTCATGCTATGAAACTCGCCACAATTCTCATCTCACTTATTTAAAACCTGAAAAGAAAATAAAAGAAACAAAACAGGAAAAAAAAAATAAACTTGTGGGTTGCTTCCCACGCAACGCTCGTTCAATGGCACGAGCTCCACTAATGAAAACGGACTATCCATAGTCCTTCACCGCAGAATACCATCTCACGAGCAGCATCAATAGTAACAATGTAAGCACAAAGGATATCAATGTAGCAAATAATAACTTAATTAAGCTCAAATCATACATCCTATTCTTCAAAGAAAATAGATAACCTCAACTCCTAGAGCACAATACTTTGGTGAATTGGGATGTTGAAAAGCGCAGATGCTACCTCAACTTTATCCTCTCCTCATCCTTGTTGGTTCGGGAAGGTATCGGGTTGTCCATACTTAGTCTCCTCTTGATGAACCATCGACTCTTCACTTTCATCATTTGTCTCCGATTCTCCCTCAACTTTATCATCTTCAAGGAATATGAAAGAAGA
The DNA here is from genome assembly GCA_036937905.1 of Salvia rosmarinus. Lineage (NCBI taxonomy): Eukaryota > Viridiplantae > Streptophyta > Magnoliopsida > Lamiales > Lamiaceae > Salvia > Salvia rosmarinus. The sequence goes on from CM072815.1 coordinate 15,423,953, forward strand.
AAGCGCACAGATGACTCGGCATCTCTCTACACTTTGGTTATGAATCAATTCTTCCACCGTCTCCGCTAATCGACCGACTTGGATCATTACACGTTCGATAGATGCTTCCAACATTTCGAACCTTTGTTGACTCGTCTGTATGAAAGACATCAGTGTGTCTTCCAAAGTTGGCTTCACCGGTTGACTACCTCGAATGAAAGCACGCAATGTATCATCCAATGTCGGCTTCACTGACTGACTCTCTTAAATGAAAACATGTAATGTATCCTCCAATGTCGGTTTCACGGTGACTACGCTGAATGAAAGCCCGCAATGTATCCTCCAATGACGACTTCACCACGGTATTCTTTGGAACAAGAGGTCCCGACTATATGAAGAACTCGAGGATGTCTCCAGAGGGATCATAGGCTTGATGCTCCTGACCGACGGGTATCCTCAAAATAGTCGAATTGGGCTCCTTCTTCGTAAGAAGAATTTGTCCAATCGACGAGCTTCCTCCTCCGCACTGCCCGATCATATTCGTATCATGGTAACCTGCATTAATGAGACACCAACTAAAAAACAAGATCACACGATCCGTTGGAGAAAATAGAAACAAAGAAAAGAAAAGAAAGAAATAAAAGAAACACGGGGAAAGAAACAGAAAACAAAAGGAAACACGAAAACAAAGCAACACAAACCTAAAGCCTAAAGCCTTCCTAAGAACGGCGCCAAAATTTGTTCCGACCAAATTGTTATTTTAAGTCGCCATAATAGTACGAGGTCCTTATAGAGCGGTAAGGTCGACCCAAGTCGAATCTCTCGAGGAAGGCTTAACAGGGCTACAGTTTAATGTCACACACAAAAACAGAAAAGAAATACTAACGTCCTAAAATAATGGGGTTTTCACCGAGCAGACGAAAGGTGAAATAAAAATAAAGTAGGAAAATGGGATGTATTTGGACAACAAGAGGAATTGGCAGATACATGGAATTGGAGACGGTGTTCTAGGGTTCACAAATCTATCATCGCTATTAATGAGTCAAGGACCGGTAAACAATGCATAAAACACTCACGCCTCTCACCTAGTGTTCAACAATAACTAATCTCTCGATCCCGTCAATGTTAAACTCGAAATTAATGGCGGGAATCTCTCAATCCAACCGCCATCAACTACGAAGGATATTTAACTACAAATGCACACGATAGCAAAACCCTATCCACATATATTAATTACTCGAGAACAAATCAATCTCTCAACCCGTTCGTTGTCAAACTTATATCTAATATAAACCGCTCTCGCATTACTTCATAATCGACATAAACACATAATCAACCTACACTATTCTTTCGAACACCATGTATGAAGATCATGAAATAATCAATTTATCGGATAAGAAATTACAAATCATCAACCCAACAATCACGATTCAAGACGAGAACAAATCCAACATTTATGTCGTTACAAATCAATAATTTATCTCATGGTAGAAATTTTCCCCATAGTAATTACATAGACATAATGAAACGAGAAAACCTACAAATCATTCATAGATAAATTGTCTTACGAAAATCCGAATCGCATAATCCAATTGTTAATCCAAGTATAAGAATAAAATAGAAAGGAAAAGGAAAAGAAAAGAAGAAGAAAATGTGTGCATGAGTTGTGTTAGTCTCTCAGAAAAGCGGTTGAGCATCTATTTAAACAACCCTCGAAAAGTCCATTTAAAATGCCAAATTTGGGCCTGAAAAACACGTCCAGCGCCGGACGGGGTGAATCACCGGACGCGAGCGCTCTCTGGAAAGGTCAGAGATATCACCCTAGCGCCAGACGGAGTGGAGCGCCAGACGTCAGAGGCTACTGGAATGAGATCAGTGCGATACCCAACATCGGACGGGGATGAAACGCCGGACGCGTGGGGCAAGGCGGATGAGAATGGGCACTGGGCCGGACGTGGGCGAGGCGTGGGGGCAGTCGCGCACGGCGGCGGTATACCGGGTGAAACGCCGGACGGAGTGCTGTGGATGGAGCATTGGACGCGTGAGGCGCGGTCGTGGCCACGTTGTGCGGACGTGTGAGGCGCGGCCATGGCCGTGGCCCGGTCGTAGCTGCGTGAGGCGTGGGCGTGGCTGCGTTGTGTGGAGTGGGCGCTGGCATCGCGCGGTGCCGGACGAGGCGAGTCATGCGCTGGTTGCACGCACGCACGTCGCGCGACTTTGATGATTCGCCTGTTCTCTCCTCCGAACTCCGAATTACGATCCGCTTACGCCACGAACTTCTATCGAGATGCTCTTCAATATATGACAGTTTTGGTAGATCAATTTTGTACTATTTAATGTCATTTTTCCTTCAAAACATCGAAACAAACCAAATAAGTTCAAATCGATAAATATTAATCAAAACAACGGCATAAATAGGACAAACTACGGAAAACAACATGCATAAAAACATGAAGAATGAGCACAAAATCATCCTAAACACCAATCATATACTTTTGTGATCTTCTACATACTGTATGATTTAACTTTTATATGAGATAAAAGGACAACATATGCAATCAAATAAATAATTCAGATAGGAGATCAGAATAGTAGTAACATAAAATATTATATATAAGCTCAACCAATCTACTTTCAGTATACAAATCCAACAAAAAATGGCTCAATCCCAGCTTTTAAAAATTTGACGACACAAGAGAGTAGTACCTCTCAATCAAGACAAGTGATTTACTGCTTTTATTACCAACATTATCAATTTTTTATAGAATAGACAGACCGTGGAAACATAAAGGTGAGCTTGATCGAAGAATTGAGAAAAAAATTAAATTCCTTACTACAAACTAAATTCATAAAAAATGATTTTCTTTCCCAGGCACACATTAACAAAGTATGTGTTTTTGTTAAAAATAGCAAGGATTTAAAACGCAAAATCAAAATCATTCCATTACATCGAACCTTTTAAAAAATTGATATTTTGCATTTTCTGACACTGTTTTCCTCAATCAATGTTATAGCCAGACCCTACTAATCTAGAAGGACTGCCTTATCGAGGCTACAACTTGGGGTTGGATTAAAGAAACATGAAAGAAAATGGATTTTTGTGTTGATTTTTGAGTCGTGTCCTTGGTAAGGAAATATGAGTAACCGTGGAAGAATAAATGATACAATGGTCGGACAGAAATAATTAACATATAAAGTCAATTCAAGGAGTCTGACCAACAATAGTTGACTACATATTCACTATTAGGATATTCAAAAGCTTAACATATTTATAGAATTCAAAAGAATTTCATGAGTTTGCGTGAATAAACATTTGAGATATGTATATGAAGATGCATTCTCAAGTGAACCAAAAGAGTTTCTATTTCCATCGACAAAATAAATTCGCTCAATTCCACTCTATTCCATCACCATTTCAACATGCTCATCAAACGAATATGTAGGGTGAGTCTGAAAGGACCCAGCAGTACATGCCAAAATATTTTATATTTTATTCACGAAATTATACTGCGCCACCATAGTAAGACACAGGGTTTTGTTTGAAAGGCCTTATGCTCACTAAACATTTTATCATTTTCTCAATATTGGTTGTCAACCGTTTTTGACAACATATAATCCAAGCCGGCTACGGAGCGAGCTAGGAGGAGGCCTCCTTCAACATGACGCACAATTGATTGCGAGCTCAAAGGCTAAGTATACACAATCCAAATTATCATTTCACTAGTAGGATCCAAATTCGTAATATCTCATGTTGGCACGGCCAACTCAAATGAATATATACAAAATAATAAATATTTTGACAGATAATATCGTATTTAAGTATTTGCAATTAAAGAAAGTAGTAGAGCATAAACAGGAAACGATTTTCACAAAAGTCACATTTTATTTTTTTTAGAATGTCCACCTCAAGAATTGTCCTTCTTGAAGTACTTGTCATGTCCTTTGTCGTTTTTTATTTACGTCTATGCCGAAACTTTTCAACGTAAGGAATATAATTTAGTACGTCATTTACTTCATTCAAGAAGCATCGCTAAGAATTAATGAACTCGATAACTTTTAAGTTTTAGAGTTTCTGAGTTTTAGGAATTTCGTCATCGATATGACTCAGTTAACAACTATATTTCATTTATTAGGTTCGTCTCGCCATGATGAAAAATGACACTCCGTCGTCGCATTCTTTCATTCAGTCGATGTTTCTCCGTGTCGTTTCGTGCCGATTACGAATTCTCAGTTCATAACTAATGTTTGTCGCTTATTAATGCGATCAACAATTTTGGGCTCCAACTCATTCATTGCTAACGTTTCTCGCATCGCTTTTCACATCACACGTCCTACTTATTCTATCGAGAAACTCATATTTATACTACACAGTCAATAAATATTTTCTCTAATTCAATCGTCTTCTAATATTCATTTTATAAATTAAAATTATTTAAATAGTAACCCCCCTCCCACTACAAAAAAACACGCGAACAGCGATGGAAAAATCCGTCGCAAAACATCAAAAATCCATCGTAAAAACAGATCTGCGACGGATCTGCGGCGGATGACATATGTACCGTCTCTAAAAGCCTCGTTGTTACGCATACAACGACGGTAAAAATTCGTCGCCAACCTTTGAACGGACTAGCGACCAAGTATCCGTCGTTGATAGATTAGTCGTTTGACTCGTCGTTTGTTACGTTGAATTAACGACGGAAAAGTCCGTCGAATTAACGACTAATTATTTCCGTCGCTAAATTATTTGGGCAATTCCGTCAGAGATCCGTCTCAAATAACGACGGACTTTACGCCGCTAAATATTTCCGTCGTAATTGAGTCTCGGATCCGCCGCAAAATCTATTCGCGTGTCCGTCAGAAAATCGTCGCAAATAACGACGAAATTTTTCCGTCGCTAAAAAGTCCGTCGTAGATCCGTCTGTTACACCACGACAAATTAGGTTGTGTTCGTCTCGTAACCGCCGCAGCTCCGACTTAATTCCGCCGCTATTCCGCCGCTATACTTAAAATATATCAATGACTAGTTTGATTTGGTTTTAAACCACTTTTTACCGCTCAATACATCCACAATCATCACAAATCCATCCACAATCATCCACAATCATCACAAATCCAAATCCAAATCCAACAACATCCACAATCATCACAAATCCATCCAAATCACAATCCAAATCATCACAAATCATAAATCCAATCCAAATAATCCATCCACAATCATCCACAATCCATCCACAATTATTCAATACATCCACAACTGATAATTTACAACAACTATTCGACACGGAGTTATAAATCCAAATCAAATTCAACAATTCAACAATCCAATCCAACAACAACAATTCAACATATCCATAAATGAAGTAAAACGTAAAGATAGGAATCAAAATGGTGGAGGGTGGTCGAGGTCGATGCATCACGCTCGAGTCCGATAGGAATCATTTGGAATGCCTCTGCTGAGCTTCCATCCGAGCTTGAAGACGTTGAAGCATCCGTGCATGCTCACTCTGTTGTGCTTGAATCTCGCCTCGCCTCGCTTCGCGATCTCTTTCTCCACCAGAGTTGCTCACCCATCCGCTCTCTAACCGCATCGCTCCTCCATCTCCGCTATCTGCTCGATATCGGGAGACTCCATACGAGAAGTCATTGAGCCGAACTAGAGTCGCTCTCCATGAATGTACGTGAGAGAACCAAGACCAAACAATCTCTTTTCTTCGATGCGGCGCCCAGGATACCCTTGAGGATCCGAGTCCTATCTACTGGGCTCATCTCTCCTACCGGCTTGAGTCAAAATCGAACTTGGTCCTCCACCGCCTCAGATTTGCAAAGAAAATCGCTTAACTTTCCAAATAGAAGTTATTTTACATCATTACCATATTTAATATTTAATCTACTTACCGCGATGCTACGAGCCTTCCCATCAGATAACTTCCATCGGAGCGACATGATATTTCGAAAAACATCCCTGGACCTCGTAAATATCGACTCCATGTTCTCTCGCCTATTCATTCATTCAAACATTATTAATGCACACGTAGGTAAATGATAATAAGTATTTGTGCATATAATAGAGGTACAACATTGCTACTTAAAAATAAAAAATTAAACAAGCTTCATTAATGATGTTTTAATCCAATTAGTTTGTATGCCTAATAACTTAGCAATTAACAGATTATGATATATGTGAGGCGAAAGCGAACAACATTAAAACCTAAATTGAATTCAAAACTAAATACTTACAATCTTGGTAGCATAATCTAAAGCACATCCGAACCACCCCGTGCTTAACGATCCCGCCCCTCACCATCCGGCTCACATCCTACTCCTCCTAGCTTTTTCGCGCTTAGTCCGCACCTCAAGTCGATTCCAATAATCACGCCACGCAGCCAATCCGATCCGGGAATGAATTGAGGTGGCGTCGTCACTCAGTGCTCTCGATCTTATGAATAAGATCCTTATATCTCACCGCCTTTTGCACCATGCACGTAGACTACTTCAAGAGACAAAGCTGTCGCATCCCCAGTAAATAATTAAAGCATAAATTTGAAAATGATACATTTGAAATGCACATTCATATATATTTTGAATTACAAAACATTACATATATCGATAACCAATACATGAAAGACAAGTTGCACTAAAAATTTCATTTAATGAACTTGACTTAGAAAGACCTCACTTCATGGCTAAACCCCCAAGATCCTCTTTACCTCCATGTTAAAAGCTTTTCAATTTTTACAAGTCTTCTAAAGGTAAAATACATATCCATATATCTTATATAATGTTGTGTCACAATTGTTTCCTTAGGGATCACATTTGATAAATATTATTTGAACCTTAAACATCATTTTCAACAAAAGGATATAAATATTATCAAATTAACTATCACTTAGTCCGAAATAAACCAATATACTTGAATGTAAATCAATAATACCGAAGTCTTGAAAATACACCCGCCTCGATCCTCGTGGACCATTTCCAATCGAAACCCCGATGGTTCATGACCTTCGAACGACTCGGTGATCACATGTGCAACATCATGCGATGGACATAAAATCCTACAATTGAGTTAAAATAATATACATTATATTCAAATAAGTACAATTGAGTTAAAATAATCTAATTAACTATAGGTACCCATTCACAATAGTCAAGGTCTTCTTCCCATCGCCCCGGTCCGCACCCACCGCCGACCCTCTCCTCCACCGATAGTAAGTCCTCCCACCGAGGCGCCAACCCTTCATCCGAGGAGGTAGATGCAGAAATATTCCCACGATCACTGGGACGACCTCTACCTCGTCCTCGACTTGCCATCCGAAAATAGATTTGTACGTTACTTTAATAATTTTTATTCTTCAAAAGTTATCAATTGTCTTTCAATTTGGTTTCGTTAGCTATTTGTTTAAACATTGTCATTGGAAAAGTTACATCTACAATATCTTTCAAGGTAATTCTTGTTTCTTTTCCTATAAAGCTTTTGACAATATGATTCATTGAAATGTGTTGTATCGCAGAGAAAACTTACTTTCTTATGCTTCGTAATGGTTGTTCAACAGATTTTAGCTTATACTTCTAAATTTGCGGTTTGATGTTGTATTCGTTGATGTGTCTTATCGCATGATAATATTTGAATATTTTGCTTATCACCGATGTGTACACATTCATTATCTAATTGTTATATCTAGGTCGAGTATCCATCCTTGACCATGGTTCGAGGCATCCAAATCAAATCTTGAGTAGAGAATTGTTATGTTTTGACTTGTAATGCATTAGTAAAGTGGGAGAAGAGGTAATGGTTCGTGAATTGTTGTGCTATCTTGTTATACTCGATAACCAGAATAGAGAGAAGCAATGGTTGTAGCAAAAAGATGATCTGTTCGGATGGCAACAAAAAAAAGAGAGAAAAGAGAGAGAGAGAGGTCCGAGGTATTGATTATACCTTGAAAAGTCAAATGCATGAGAAGTTCATCACCGCAGCAAAGATAATCGAACCTATTCATCTCCATCATAATCATCATCATTCAATGTATTATCATTTTCGATTCGATAATTCATATGAATCGATTCGACAATTCATCATCTTCGACCGATTCATCATCCGCTTCTTCTATGTCTATCAAAGTGCCGTCGGGATGAACTCGTGTCATGTCATCATCAACCACTACACTTGTAATTAAATGCATTTCATCCTCTTGAAATGGCGAGGTACTATCGAACTAGATGATTCATCCGAGACTTCCACATTAGCTCTCGCTTTAATTTTGCATACATCCCACCAATCCTTTGTAGATTGTTTTAAACTCGGATAAGGACAATAGTATACTTGAACGGCTTGTGGCAAGGACAAACGGTTCATACTTATTATACCTTCGCCTATAATTCACGTAAATCAATTTGTATTCGGGATGCACCGATGTCCCCAATCGTGATGGATCAAACCACTCGCATCTAAACATTGTTACGGTCTTCATAGGTAGCCCATGGTATTCCAACTCACAAACCTCCAGTAATCGCCCATAAAAATCGAGTTCATTCTTGTTTGCACCATAAGTTTCACCTTTAATGCACACACCATCGCTCATGGTGGCTCTTGTGTCCCATGCTCTAACGTGTGAAATTTATACCCATTTATGTAGTACCCTGGATACGTCTTAATCACTGGAGAAGGCCCTTTTGCTAAATCCAATATGAATGGATTGACGACATTGTTGGTATGGTCTTTGACCTAAATCCAACAAATCAATAAACATCTATCAACTGATCGATTAAATATTACAAAAGGAGGTTCGGTTAATGGGATTATATACTCACATATGTATCAAACCAATGTGAGAAGTTTCATCGATTTTCAATCTCGGAGGAGGAGATGTGGATGTAATCTTTTCAAGAAATCGATAAACAAACTTCAAAACAAATAGTTATAATTAGTATTTAAATAGTTATACTAATTGAAAGTTATACAACGTGAAATTATAAATACTTACTTTAAATAGTTCTCCAAACTTCAACGCAATCAATAGCACATATAATCGAGCAAAGATCATACTCACTCGAATCTAGATATCTCTTCGACATTTTTCCAAAAGGCGCCCACCTTGCTTGAATATTGAAAGCATATCCGGAAGTCTTCATGCCTAATATCTCCCCAACATTATAATTGCGAGGCACATTCTTATGTTTCGTTCTTACGTGACCTCAAAATAATAAGAATGAATGTTGATGCTTCTTCTACTAAGCACGCATTGCAAATAGAACCTCCACTCGAGCTTTATTTCTCACGTTGTTTTTCAACTTACGTAAGTATCTATCAATGTATATAAAAAGATTAATAGTTATATGTGTATATTTATACATATGGACAACAATTGTTAAAGTGAACGCTTTACCTTCGAATGGATACATCCATCGGTATTGAACGGTCCGCAATACGAGCTTCATCCGCTAGATGGACCGGTAGATGTTCCATTGAATCAAGAAACTAGGAGGAATATACGCCGAGCTTGCATAAAATGACTGGAATATTTTTTCAAGTTTGCACATGTCCTCAAGTTTGATGTTTCGAGAGGTCAAATCTTTGAAAATAAACTTAATTCCGCATCGCTTTCCAAACATTAGTGGGAGAAGTTCTCGAAATGCGATCGGAGTATACGCGATAAAAACATGGCAATCGTGACTCTTCATCCCAAACATCTTCAATTTGGTCATGTCTACACATCGCCCATATTTGAGACATACCCGTCTCGAAATCTAAGACCTTTCACCCATTCGCACAAGACTTTTTTTCATGTTTGTCAAGTGTGTAAGAAGCTTTTGATACTTGCTGTCGACTCATTCATCTTCAACTCGGTCTATTGCGAAGACAAATTAAGTTCTTCTCTCGATTTGCTCGTATCTTCGTCTTACCGAATATTCATCACAAGTGTTGAACACATTATCAAATACATTCTTCTCTATGTGCATGACATCCAAATTATGTCGAATCAAAAGAGAACTCCAAGACGGTAAATCCCGTAATATACTCCGCCTCCAACAACTACCAAAATATTTGGAAACACTACTATTTATCGCATCACTACCCATTTCACCACCTTCACTAGTCCCATTCCTTCAATCCTAGATAATAGTTCTTCTCCGATAGCGCTCGGTGGACTACTAGTAATCACCGTATTCTTTCTCGAATCCTCTTCTATCCCTTCCGAATTGGTGATCGGATTTAAAACTTTCGATGATTATCAAACCATGACTGTTTACCACTTTTGGTAAAGTAAACGCTTCACTATCCTCCATGCAATGTGGACAAGCTAACCTTCGGTGTGCTCCATCCGCAGACAACATAGAGTACGCAGGAAAGTCACTAATTGTCCAAAGCAATGCAGCACGATCTGAAAATTTTGTTTCAATGAGACATCATAGGTAAGGACACCGCTTCCCACAAATCTACTAACTCGAAATTAATGGTTGCGTAAGAACACATCAATCTTTTCTTTTGGATTACGTGGCCCGCACTAGAATTGAGAAACATATATTGTTCCTTCATACACATCCATGGAGGAAGATTATAAGGAGTAACTATAACAGCCATGAAGAATATTGTTGTCCCGATTGACCAAAAGGTTGGAAACCATCACCGAAGACCCAATCTAACATTACGAATCTCGATTCAAACAAAGGAAACTTCATGTTCAAATGCTTCCATGCAGTGTGTTCACGGATGGCGATGACCCCATCATCATCGACGATGCATGCCAACGATATTCTCCGTTGTAGCCTCGATGCATACAACCTCTCGTGAGTCGAGGAGTAAGAGGAAAATAATACATCTTCTTACATGGAATTTGTGATTTTTTCGAGTTTCGATGCTCGATTATTGCTCTTGAAACGTGGATGCTCACAAACTTTACATCTCGTCAATTCGAATCTTGTCGCCAAGAAATCATGCAATTATGTGGACAACAATCTATCTTGTGCACAGCAATCCCATGCCACGCAATAATTTCTTCGTGGTAGAAGTCATCGTACAAGATTACCATCCGATTTGTCTCTTTCATGAGTTCATTATTTGATCAAACCTTTCTCGATATATTATTCTCGCCTTTCCAACTCGGAAGTCGAGCCACACAGACAATTGTGAATGGTTTGAGCAACCCGCCACAACGGTTTATCGGACATTCAACATGTCGTAAAATTTTCGTGCCTCAAGATTTGGTTCCTCTTCAGCTCGACAAAGTTAAACCGAGGACCAGCAAGATCCATTACCATCGCCCCGACACGCATTTGATTGAGGTTCGGGTGATACCGCATTGCCGGATCTATACTCACATTTGTCTCCCTCGAAAGATCCAGTGTTATAATTTGGAACAAACCAAATTTTGAAACGTGATATCGCACGGTATCTTGTACTTGATAAGGTATATTATTGCACTTCTTACAAGGACACTTGATCTTTTCCCATCCATGAATGATAGTTGATTACTAGCAAACTCAATGAAGTTTTCAAGTCCCAAGAAAATCATGATTTAATCCACCACAGTACTAAAACGCTTATACATCCATTCACGATTCGACTCATCACGAGGAAGTGGAAATGAGATTCGAAGTGAGAGGCAAATGTTCCGTCATGGGAAATGGGATTCTAGAAGTGAGAAGCAAATCTTGGGAGATGAATGTTCGCAAATGTTGGAGATGAAGTGAGAGGCAAATATTCGAGTACCAACTACTAAGCCCGACTTTAATTTGGTTAATGATTTGAAGTACATTTGGTTAATGATTTGGAAGTACATTTGTAAGAGGAGAGAATTTAGGTGAGAGAGATGCCGATAACTCTATTTATTGGTAAATAGAGGTATGCGCATAATTTTCTAATGTTTGGTTATGTTAGGATAATTTTCTAATTTGTTGAGGTATAAAATCGATGCATAAATATAAATCACCAAATAGAAAAAGTTCACACATGATTAGTCTTATTTCTCTTTGATAAAGAGTAGCAATCATAAAAATTGCCTCCCAAACCCTTCACGTGTGGGACATGTGATGTAAATGATCACAACATTAATATATATAGCAATACATATAAAATTAATGGCGTGATCACTTACATCACATGTGAAGGGTTAGGAGAGGAATTTCAGGATTGCTACTCTTTATCAAAGAGAAATAAGACTAATCATGTGAACTTTTCTATTTCAAATATGCCATGTTGTCCGATTTTGAATTTTACGAATATGGATGAAGAAAAGTACTGTTATTGTGTCACAACTCACACGACACTTGCAAAATAACTTGCTTAAGCAACGAGATCCTAAATTCCTCTGGGCTCGACCATTCAAGCCACGAGCACACGATGCTCCAAAATTACAACTAAACCTAGCATGCTTCTTTAGTATACGTAGCACATAAGTTCAATCGCTTTTGTTTCTTTATATTTTATTTTGATGGACCAACCAATCCAAGCACTCTATAAAACTACTAAACTGCTCCACTTGCAAGACACAAGAATTATTCACGGCTCGAGTTATTGAGTTACATACTACTACGACCACCATAGGGTGGGTTTATAAGCTAAGGTCATATCTAGATGTAGAGGGAATGTTTAGACTAAAGACATACTTCAAATATTATAGAATATTTTGTTGAAAATGCATCATTTATCATCGACAAATTGATGATATTGATTTTTACTAATAAAAAGGTGATAAGAATTATCAAACATTTCAATAATCGTTTGCAACTTTTAAAATAAAGCAAAGTCATTATATACTTCAACAATTAATCTGAACAACAAAATGAAAGAGGTCGCCCAATATCGTCCGGTATGTCAATCAATTATCGCATCAATTTTGTTGATATCAAGGAAACGAAATTGAAAAGCAATAAGATAATATTTTCAACTTTATACGATTTCATGAATGAAGTTTCACCTCTAGGCTCCACAATCCAACACATTCCATTCACAAACATATCATACAAAAATAGATTTTATACAAATACATACATATATATAAATCAACAAATATAAATTATTTGTACATATAATAAAACTCGACACAGACGAAGCATGACGGGCGGCGACGGCGACGGGCGAGACGGCACTACTGGGGCGCAGTGGTCATGGGAGGATGGGGGGCGCAGGCTACACGTTATGATCTAAAATTCATCAAAATCGATTTATCTTGATAAAAGGTAATTATGATCTAAAATTCATCAAAATTCAATGCTCACCCCTAAGTAAGTATATGTTCATAAATCCACAAATATGTTCCTAACCCTTATTTGAATTATCAAATGCAACTTCTTTTTACCTCATAGAAACCAACAATTGTTATCTTGAGTGCACTTGAATAAATCCACAAATATACACTATATCGTGCAAACCACACAAAAGTGGTAAATCAATTTGACTTTTCTTGTTGAATCATTCAATTCGAGAATATAGAAAGCATTAAAAGCATGTAAATTTTCTTAACAATACGCCTATATGTAAACCCATAAAATAAAGAATCATAATGTAATATATGATATAAATTTGAAGACTTTGTCTCAGATAATGTTACATCACACTTAAGTTCCATTATCTCATTTGATAATTCAAATAATAAATTATCTCAGTGACATGCCGACCTGCATGGCATCTTCTCGGCTCTAACGACTAAATGATTTGACATGTATATTTTAACATTGCAGCCGTCTCGCATAACATTAATAAATTTTGGCCTTAATTAATGATCCCTAATTTAAGGTCAATAATATTTTAAAGATAGCCACTAGTCGCTAGCTTTTCAATAATTGGAGTTCACGAGATAATCTTGTTTTATTTTTTAATAACCACTAGCTATTTAGACTTATTAGTTACTACCTCAAACTCAAACTTTGAATATTTAAAGTCGACTTTTAACTTTCAATATTTAAACCCTCGGCGGAGAGAGATTTTGTTTATTATATTAAATTGAACTTTTTAATTCCTAAATAGCCTCCAAGATTTTGAGATTGATCCTAAAGTTTTATCAATTCACCAAAAGGATATTCATTTTTTTATTACAAATCACGAATAATTCGTTGAGTAGACATATGAACAAACATACATATTATGTCGCAAATTATTTGATTTCTCATCCCGTCAAGCAACACATGTCATTTTGGTTCAATACCACCCATGCCTCAATCCCTAACCCTCCATGTAGCCCATGAGCACAACGGTGTTGCTAAACATGGGCGGAAGTCGCTATGTCCGACGTCAAAACCGCCAATACATAATGAAATACTTTATGAACAAGAATGCAAGATGTGTCCGTAACAAGTCGACATGTTATGGATACAACTAATTCTTTTTAGAGATCCTAAGGCACATAACTAAAACAACAAAGAAAATTAAAATTTCATAACTACTTGAAGAAAAAGATACTTCAACCAAAATTAATTTCGCTATCTTCATTCGTAATCCATATTTTGTCGAATTAAAAGCATGCTAGTATAGTGTATATTTACAGAGCAAGATTGTATCATAAAATATTAAAAACACCATTTCCGGTTTGTGTCCGAGTGGTTATCTCATGCACCATATCATATGTAACAATGAACTCAGAATTTAAGTCTCAATCACCATTCAAGAAATCATACATAAGTTCGATTCTCTATTGCAGATTGAATAGTGTTCCTAAATCATGATCCATTTAAGATCAAGATTGAGCAATGCATTGATACCATCGCACATAACTATTCTCAAAATCATCATTCTTCCTAATCAATGAAAATTAGAAAATCTATCAACATTCCACCATCAGAATCCACCACCGTAATCCATCTCTATTTTTGAATATTATCTAAAACAAAACATACATTGATGGATTTTGCAATTGATGGAAAACATCACCCATATATATACAAAGCATGTAAACCCATATATATAAATCAACAAATATAATACATACAAATTTATATATAAACTCAAATATATATAAATCAACAAATACAAATACAAATACATACAAACTGACAAGAATAAGGCATGAGCGGCGGCGGCGGCGGCGGCGGCAATGACGACGGGGGGGCGGGCGGCAGGGCGCTGGTCAGAGGCTGGGGCGGAGCGGCAGGCTGGTGGCGCGGGCGGCGATGGGGGTGGTGGCGCGGGCACGACGGCAGTGAGGCGACGGCGACGGGGCGGGGGCGGGCAGAACAGGAGGGGTTTCAAATTAGGCAATAGCGCAGAGTAATGAAATTGGGAAGAAGACGTAGTAATATTATTTAATAGCGACGGATTAGCGATTTAAAATTATCCGTCGTTATATTTTAAACCCTACAATGACGTACAACGACGTAAAACAAATTTTAACGACAAAATAAATTTACGACGGAAACAATCCGTCGTTACAATTCAGCTACGTTAATATAACGACGGAATAAAATCCGTCGTTAATATATAACGATTTAAACAACGATCGATACATCCGTCGTTGTATTTTCAGCGTAAAAAATAAAAAATATTTAATCTTAGCGACGGATATATTCCGTCGTAATATTTATTCGAATAAAAAACTAAAAATAATATTAACGATTTTAATTAGTCCGTCAGAAAAATAATTAAAAATAATGAATAAAAATCCATTAATTTACGACGGATCAAATACGGTTATTTAAAGTGTACAATAAAAAATAAAAATCTTTAATTTAACAACGGATTGTTTCGTCGTTAAAATCAACGACGATCGTAGACGTATTTTCCGTGATTATATGTTCATGTGAAATAATACCGCCAGATTCGCCTCAAAACGCCTCAAGTCCGCGTTAATTTTTTCGTTTGTGTTACGTCAGAACTGTCACCGAGTACGACCCTAATTTTTACGTCGCTAATCCAAATTATTATTCGCGCGTTTTTGTAGTGTCCCCGACCATCTACTTGGCATACTCAATTCATTAATTATATCTATAATTTAATTAAGTAAATTTATAATTAAAAATAAAAATGTATCAAATTAAAGTTCAATAATATTTGATTAATTAATCAAATTAATTTAATTCATCTTAATTATCCACTAATTATGATTTTATTTCCAATCACCGCCTATTTAGAAATTAACTTAAGGTCCATCTTATCGCATAAATACATCATTTAAAAGATAACTCTCAAATTATTCCTTAACATAATAAATTTTATCATGCTATTCAATTTTTAAAAAATAGACTTTATTCAATTATTAGATTGGTTCCATATCTCGATTTAATTATAAGACTCTAATTAATCTAATTAATAATTAAATAATTATTAGCTTCAATCCAATAATTTAAATAATCAAATCCAAACAATTGATACTTATATTATCACTTAGTTATTTAGGATTAATCTCAAAATTCAGTTGTTTAGGATTAAGTCCCATTTTAATTAATGTAGAATAAGCCAAACACTTAATTAATCTTATATGAGCCCAAATCAAAATAAAGTCGGTTCATTTGAAGTCTAGGATAACTGTGGGTCATTCATTAAAAGCTTGCATTCTTTTTTTTTTGACATGACTCTACAAAAATTCTGTAATTTTTACACTCAATCTATTCACTATAAAAAACCACCACTTTAAACTCTTAATATGAAATTAATTCTCCACTCACTTATATATACTACAATTTATTAAAATTTGTGCTATCAAAAGCAATACAAATTTTTGATAAACGGATCAAGTATTATAAAAACGACGAGTCTCGCGTAAGTTGATGATATAATATTCATTATCATGTGAAATCTTGCGATTTCTTTTACTAGATTCCACCTAAAATTGAAATAAAATTTCAATAAAGAAAATGTTAACTAAATTTCTATTGCATGATCGGGAACTGGGAAAAGTAAAAAAACCAAAACAATCGAAACAAGCGCTAGAAAATCCGGGACAAACGGAAAAGTTCCGACAACTAGTTACACATAATATAGCGAGGGAGGGAAAAAGAGTTTTTCCCCATTTCAATTATTTGCTCTGCGCCTTAAAGTTTAAACCATGGAAATAATTGAGCAGTAATTATTGCCTTCAAATCCATTATTTATGTTAGGTTGAGCAGAAGTGCTCATTAAAGAAAGGCTATTATGATCTACAGATCTGCATTTCAAAAGAAAATGTGGAAATGATATTGTTTATGCACTTGTTTCTTTTTTGCTGATTTATTCCGGCGGCGGCGGCGGCGGTGTTGGATTCAGTTGCTGTACTACTATGATGTCAGTTGAAGTGCGTGACGGCGGCGGTGGGATTGATCACCAGCCGAGCAACCTGCATTTGAAGAAGGAGCTGACTCAAATCAGGAAGGCGGCGAGGGTGCTAAGAGACCCCGGCACCTCCTCATCTTGGCGGTCGCCGCCGCTTGGTTCTGCAAGATCCCTCACGAAGCCTCAATACAAGAATGGTTACGCTATTGCTTCTTCCTCTGAACACATTTTGCAGCCGCCATTGCTAGTAGGGAGTAGTAATAGCTATGTTAGTGGCAATCTTAATAATAATGTTAGGGATAGAGGCGTTTCGAAAGCAAAAGAGGATAAGAGGAGGGGGGTGTATTTATATAACTGGAGAAATCAGAAATCTGAGAGTGAGAGGTAGGCAGATTGGTGAAGATGATGATGAGAAGGGTAAGGATGAGGGTTCATCCTCTACTCAAGAGCGGAGTGTCGAGACGGATAGCGTGAATGTTGGTGGAAATGATTCGAAAAGTGATGGTTACACGAGTGATAGGTACGGTTCATTGATGTCAAAATGTAAAGAATCTAACTTTACGCCATCTATTAGGCGTACTATTAAGAAGAAATCGAAGAGGAGTAACTATTCTAGTGCTAGTTCTAGGCATCAAAAGGAAAAGTTGCAAATGAGGATGATATTGAGTAGATATGCGAAGAATGTAGCAGACTGTTCCCCTGGTGTGAGAATGGGGAGGGGTGATTTGGCGAATTTGGTAGATCAGTCTGATGATAATGGTGATTATTGCAATTTTGAGGATTTAGGTAGAGATTCTGCAATATCACCTTTGCTTGCTAGGCTCAAGAATAAGGGTTGGTCTTATTCACCCACAAAGTTGTTGAGGACGCATAGAAAGGAGGATGATTCTGTTTCGTATAGCACACAAGCATTGTCAACAAGCTCTTATAATAGGTATGCCATTAGGAACCCGAGTACCGTTGAGTCTTGGGATGCCACCACGGACTCATTGAATGGTGGTGACGATGAGGTGGATGATCAGTTGGATTTGCCTGGACGTCAGGGTTGTGGAATTCCTTGTTACTGGTCTAGAAGGTCTACACCAAAGTCTAGATATGGGAGTTCTTGTTCTCCATCTCTTCCGATGCTCTAAGAAGAAAAGGAAGCAGTTTGCTTTGTGGAAGTCAGACCATGTCCCACGGAAGACATCATCGCTTGTCTTTGGCTTCCAACAAGAGGAGACTCAGCTCTAAGACAGCAGGTCAAGGCCTCATTCCTCTTCTTGACAATGGTGGTGATGGCCTCGGAAGATTATCCATGAGAAGTGGGAACAGTGATGATGAGCTCTCAACAAATTTTATGGAGCTTGATTTAGAGGCCTTGAGCCGGTTGGATGGTAGGAGGTGGTCTTCGAGTTGTAGAAGTCAGGAAGGGCTTGAGTTAGTAGCTTTGAATGAGGAAGCACATGAAGAAGGTTCTCCTGAGAATGTCAGAAGCCTGAGCCACAAATATAGGCCTATGTTTTTTGACGAATTAATTGGCCAAAATATAGTTGTTCAATCTCTTATGAGTGCGGTTTCTAAAGGGCGGATTGCTCCCGTTTATCTATTCCAAGGTGCTCGTGGAATTGGAAAAACTTCAGCGGCTAGAATCTTTGCTGCTGCTTTGAATTGCATTGCCACTGAAGAGAGTAAACCCTGCGGGATCTGCAGGGAATGTGCTGATTTCATGTCTGGAAAGAGCAGGTATCTTGAAGAAGTTAATGGCTCCAATAAGAAGGGAGTCGACCAACTGAAAACTCTGTTAAGAAACATATCGACGGTTCGTCCCTTGGCACTTCCACATTACAAGATTTTTGTCATTGACCAGTGTCATTTACTGCCCTCAAGAACATGGCTGGCATTTCTTCGACTCCTTGAAAAACCATTGCCGCGTGTTGTTTTCGTACTCATTACAACGGATGTTGACAATGTACCGCGCACTACATTGACTCGGTGCCAGAAGCACATTTTCAACAAAATTAGCAATGGCGATATTGTTACTCGCCTAACAAAGCTTTCAACTTATGAGAATTTAGATGTTGATCCGAATGCATTAGAGTTGATTGCTTCGAATGCAGATGGTTCACTGCGAGATGCAGAAACCATTCTGGACCAGTTGAGTTTGTTTGGGAAACAAATCACTAGGTCCCTGGTGAATGAGCTTGTGAGTTAAGACAACCTGTATTTAAATCTTTAGTCAAATCTTTATTGTCCTGCGGCTCCTGCCTTGTGATTCTGATTAGTCTTTTTTCTTCTGACTTGCATTTGGATGAAGAACTCTTTTTATAATTTTCTTGCCAGTTTTTAGTAAAAAAATAAATAAAAAGATCTTGCTCTTGCTAAATGAAGAGTTTGTATGGTTATCTGACTAATAAAAGTGAATGTGGATAAGCGATTATTTGATTTCCATAGGTTGAAACACTATTGAATTATGATCAATTTTCATCTCATGATTCTTATGCAGATGGGGGTTGTCTCTGAGGATAAATTACTGGACCTTTTGGAGTTAGCAATGTCATCGAATGCTACAGAAACAGTTAGAAGAGCCAGGAATTGATGGATTCTGGTCTTGATCCATTAGTTCTAATTTCTCAGTTGGTAACACTTATTGTGGATATTATTGCTGGGACCTACTCGAATACTGATGCAAAGCATAACTATCTGTTCTTTGGTGGGAGAACTTGTAAGTTCATCTCTTTACTCTGTTTAGCATGCTCACTCGGTCTTTTCTACTGAAAAGATATGGACAAGTCCAGTTTTTCTTTTGGTAGAGGTGCGCTACAATTTGCCTATGCTCGCACATACTACCCAGAAAGATTCTTTCCATCTTTAATTTGGGCTTGCAAAAATCATTATTTTCATTCTGGCGTACATACATGGAAGTTTTCATGCTAAATGACCTTGATTTTTAACTCAATCAGCACAACTTTTCCTAAACAAAATGAGATTTATTGTTATCAATTGAATACCTCATTGGGCTGTGTTTTGATGCTGGCATTGTTATCTAATCCTAGTTATGATTTTTTTAAGGTACAAAAAGCTACTGTTGCGAAAATGCTTGAGTGCACCATATGCTTACCCTAGCATATTAGCCGCTAATTTTGGTTGAAATACATGATTACTGCTGGCCAATATTTATATCAATGCCATTCTTTTTATGTTCTTATGACCAATTTGCAGACATTGTATGCTTAAGTTATATTTAATATTACATAACATGGCTTGCAGAACTTGTCAACATAAAAACTGAAGCTATTAACTTGCAATTTAGTGAAAGATTATAGAAGGGCATGAGGGTGAATATTATTCAACATTAGTCTATTTTTGAACCTAAAGTACTAGTATCTTATCCATAGCCAAAAGTAAACTTATTAGTGCATTTGACACTTTCCTTAACTTTCAAGGGTTTATCATTATTTTCGAGTAAGCATCAGGGTTGTTTTTAACTATGCTTTCTCCTCAGGTGCATTCAGTTTTATAAAGATATACCTGTCGTGTCTCTTCAATTAACTCAACTTATACTTATTTCATTCTAGATTTAAAGATTTATTGTCATATAAAATGCATAAGATTTCAAATGATTGTTTTTTGCCTACATCTCGAAGAAGATACAACAAAAGAATCATTATTGATATGATGATATCTATACATATGTTAAAATAAGTGGTTGTCTATGAATTGTTTTATTAAAGTCATAGCTGCATCAGAATTCAAAATTGCTTTTAGTATAGACAACAGTTTAGCATGTAATGGTTGTCTATAAATTGTTTTTGTAATGGAAACGCTTCCTGTGCTAAACCAATCTGTAGAAGCTCATTTATTTTAATATTCACAATGGTTTTAGGTTATAAATCCTCTTGTCTTCTTTTGGCATCCCATTTTATTTTCAACAATTCTAAAACATGTTAGTATAACAAAAAAAAGGTTTATAGCTATTGAACTAATATCGTGTTTGTATCATAACTCACAAATATTATGAATGTCAAATAAAAAGACAACAAACATTAAAATGGAAAAATGTTACGTTATAATTTGACAAGTTTATATGAGTTCATTTTCAAATATAAAAAAGAACTTTCAATACCAACAATTGTATCTTTCATATTATATAACTTATTGAATTAGAGAACAAGAAGATCAACCAACATATGGATACTGACACATTTTTGACTACTTATGATTCAAAATTTTCTCAAAATGAATCTTTACTCAATGCAAACTCATCTATTTGAGTATTTTTCAAGTTTCTCTTTGTTTATTTTTTCTCATAATCAATATTATTGTATTGAGTGCCATATGAAGAATTTTGAAAACAGTAATAAAAGAGGAGACAAAGAAGTGAAGGTTGTGGGAGTGGGGTTGACGGAGGAGATGACTCAATGATAACATTTGTCGCTTCACATGCTTTCTTTATTAAATAGTTCTCCATATAGTAATTTAAATTAACAATGTTCAGGCTGCAACTCATGGGATGCAATTCTGGTTGTTATTGCATAGCCTATAAATGCCTTCGGTGCTGTTCTTTCAACATGCTGACCCTCTGCTTATTGCATCTGCCATCTGGTGCAATTGGGCTAGCAAATGGTTTCAATTTGTGATGTTACTTTTCTACTTTTATATCAATCATATGCTCCCTGGTCCGCATGCTTTATCCCAAGATTCAATTAATAGAAAATACGAATAAGATTTTAAATAGGTTTTCCTACCTCTAAATTTTTGAAGCATAAAATACTTTACTTATCAAGTACTGGAATCTTAGATGTCTCATAATTTCTAAAACCACTTATGGTTGAATTTTCAGTGACTGAAAGAGAATTGGACAGACTTAAGCATGCATTAACTCTATTGTCTGAGGCAGAAAAGCATCTCAGAGTTTCAACTGAACGATCAACCTGGTTCACAGCAACCCTATTACAATTAGGTTCACTGTCTTCTCCTGGTCGAACTCAGTCCACCAGTAATCGACGACAGAGTTCAAAGGAACTGACGAGAGCACATGAGTATGCTTAGAGAAGCTACAGTCCCAAGCAGAACTCTGAAAATCAGGTTCTCCATCATCCTTTGCGGTTGCTGCTCACTTCAATTCAACGAGCAATGAAAACCAGTCAGACTAATTGCCAAACCCAATCAAAGCCAATTCGTTGATGGTAAAAATCTGACTGGCTCAAATGGTGATTGCACAACTAGTAAATCGACATTGACATGCATGG
Source organism: Salvia rosmarinus (assembly GCA_036937905.1). Taxonomy (NCBI): domain Eukaryota; kingdom Viridiplantae; phylum Streptophyta; class Magnoliopsida; order Lamiales; family Lamiaceae; genus Salvia; species Salvia rosmarinus. Next base: position 15,446,339 of record CM072815.1, read on the forward strand.
ATTCAAAGATGTTGATTGATACCTGGCTCCAATGTATTGAGAAGTGCCATTCAAAGACATTGAGGCAACTACTTCATTCTTATGGAAAGCTTGTTTGTTTGTCTGAAATGAAAGGTAAAATTTCCATCCAAAAGAATTAGGATATTTCAGATCTTTTCTCTTCTGGTTTATAGGCCAACTGTCTAAAGGACACTGCATTGTATTTGTGAATGTTGTGCATGAGTGTCTATCCATATTAGAACCTCCTTCAGGTGCATTATAACACTTAATCTGCTAGAAATAAAATCTTTCCTTTTAGAAATGTACTAAAGAAGGAAATAAAACTTGATATTGATATGATTAAAATTCTCTCCTTTTGGATGTATACTAACTAACAGAAAAAAGATTTATCAAAGCTGTTGATTGATTTATTTACTAAAAGTTATTATGATTTGATTACTTGTAGAGTAACTATATTGCAGAGGTAGGTGGGATGTGGAAGATTTTACTTGAGAGATCGGTGTTTAGCCGGAAAGGCGGAAACTTGAGAACTCTTTTGTCTATTAGTATTTCAATTCTCTTCAATCAATATTTGTGTTGTCTTGTTTGTTATAATTTTGATACCATTGACTCTTATCAAAATCTGGTTCAGAAAACTAAACTTTTGGTTAGGTCATGCATTACTTTATTTGTCTGTGCCATTTGAATGTCTCACTCTTTCTTATATCATTTCCTGGATATCATATCAAACGAGAATAATCTTCATCACCATATATTATAGCATGGTCATTTCAAGTGCATGCTTAAGAGGTTTTGTTGTAACAAAATTTATAAAAAATTATTTATGCAGGTGGTTTTATTGCTCACATTGCGTTTGAAGATAGTAATATCAAGACCAGAGCAGAAGGTTTTCTTAGCAGTATCACTAACGTATTTGAAGTTGTTTTGAAGCAACGTGGAGGTTAAAATAAGTCTTCTGCATGATTGGAAAGTCAGAACTTCCTTTGCAGACATAAGTACCTCAGAAGATAGCATGCCCGATCTTCCTTTATGGAGAATTGAATCCATCATCCACGAGCAGAGATTGGAAACTGCGTGGCTGCAGGCAATGGACAAAGGAGCCACTGGATCATTGAGCCATTTGAAACCTGAACGGAATCAAGTGCTGCCACAGGATGGCATAAATCATCCAAATGAGTTGAAACCTAAGGATTATCTTGATGTGCCCTTGCAGCACTGGGAAGATGAGTTACATCATGAGATTAAAGTACTGAAAATCAATGATGGAATGGCACATCAGAAGGATCAGACGGTTAAGAAGATTGGTCATTACCCCATATCTCCGAGCTTGCTGCATAATAGCAGCTTGCCAGATAATTTCACCAAAGATAATATGTAAGTCAATTTAATAATTTCAAATTTCTGAAACAAGCTTATGGGTGCTCAGTTTCATGTGTAATAGTCCTATTCTAAATACTTGAGAGATATCTTAAGTTTAAGTAGTGAAACACAACCTAGATATATGCAAACGTAGAGAAACCCAGAAAAGGAAAGAATGATCTTCTCTATCGAGCTGTTTTCAGAAATCGGTAGTTGGAATTTGATTACACGTAGCATGAACCTTGATAACGATGACTTAGTGATTTTCTCGTACACAGTTGCTTTCAAAAGCCATTGATGATAATCTGAAAGTGACTTGTGAATTGTGATGACTGAATTGCAAATTAGAGGAAAGTGAGAGAGAATTGTTCCTACCCTGTCATTTTGTCTTAACATTTCCTTTATCCTTCTGCAGGGGATATGAATCTAGTACTGGGGCAGGCGGTTGCAGCGGTTTGTTCTGTTGGAATAACCGTAGACCTCATCGAAGAAGAAAGGTAGGCTGTTCTATTTTGAGTCCTATTACATTTTTACATCCAAAGTATTCCTGTTGTTTTTTGAAATAGACCACATTTTTCATATTTAAAGGTAGTACGCAATAATTTGATGACAAAGTCTGCAGTGAGGACGTCTTCATTTGAGAATGCATAGGGACCACATCCAGTTAGGGTTGATAAATCCCCATCAGAGTTTATTAATCCCCAATTAGGTGTTTATTGACCATAGTCTGATGTAGTTCTCATATGTCCTCGCACGAGACTACCTCTAATTTGATTTCTCTCTCAGATCTAGACCAAGCCCATTTTTCCCCTACCTGTAGTTGCGTTGGCAATCAAAAAAACAGTGTGGCACGTCATTTTTATTATTCGGGTTCGAATGCCACACAGATTGTTGGTTTCCAACGCGCCTATCCAGTACTGTAAAAGTGGGCTCAGTCTGGATTTGAAAATGAGATCAATTTATCTGCACTAATATGTAAAAGTGTGATCTATTTTTGGAAAGACGGGTATATTTGCAAACCATGTTGGTGAAATTGTGTTCCATTTGCAGGGTGTACAAGGCACTCCTTCACGTCCCCCCAAAGGTGGAGGGTTTTCTATATTTGGAGAGTGTGCTAAATCGAGGAGGTCAGAAAACAGATTCAGTAGATGATTATCCAATCCATTGCATTTGATTTTGTATTTATAGGCTCAAGTTAGCCCGCTAGCCTTTGATTTTCTAATGAAGATCGGTAACGGAAATATATACGATGTAAAGTTATTTCGCTTGTGCCTCAATCATTACTCAATTCTACCAACCTTATCAATAAAAATTACAGAGCTCTTTGTAATGTCATGAAACTAGATCGAGCATATGTATTGCAGCAATTTTATTCTGTTTAGTGTCGAGCTCAGTACTTGTATCTATTTATTAGAGCTAATGGGGGCTGATATTGGTTGAACATGGATGAAAGAAATTTAAACTTTTCTTGTTGCAGTCTAGAATTTGCTTCACTCCTGAATATATGGATATTTTGCACTATCATGATAACCATTGGATGAAATCTTTTAGGGATAAAGTGTAGAAATACATTACCTTTATAACAATTCATATAATTTACAACATTAGTCGAAATTGTACAAAATTAAAGATAGTATGGTTATTGGTAGGGGTGAGTAAAATACCCGAAAACCGAATAATCGAATCGAATCAAATCGAAAAATCAAATTTGGTTTGGTTAATTTAGTTATTTCGGTTAATTCGGTAGTTTGGTTTTTGGTCGGTTTGGAATTTTTAACCGAATAACGAAAATCGAATTATATATATTTATATATAATATTATTTATTTATTTATTTATTTATTTATTTATTTAGAATTATAATTTTAATATATCAATATCCTTAATCCTATTATTCTCTCTCTCCCTATTATATCAATATATAATATTTGTAAAATATAATATTATTTATTTATAATATAATACTATCAATTATTTACTTTGTAAAATATTTTGTATATATATAACATATAAAATATATATTTTATATATAAATACCAATATATAATATTATTTATATATTCATTTGAAAAAATTATTTTTTGCTAAAATAAACCATTTTTATATATAATATCAATATATAATATTATTTATTTATTCATTTGAAAAATATTTTTTTCCTAAAATTTGGTTTAACCAAATATATTTCGTTATTTTGGATCGGTTACCGAATAAAATTGGGTTCGGTTGTTTTTTTAAAAATTTCGATTAATTCGGTTCGGTTATTTTTTCGTCCGAAACCGATCGAATAACCGAATACTCACCCCTAGTTATTGGAGAAATATATATGGACTAGCTGTTTGGCTATTTGACATGTCATAACATATGCATATATTATCATTAACTTTACACATCATTTTTGTTTTTAACAAGGCTTATAAATCGATTGCATGTAATATCATCAACTTTATAAATTTTTGCAGTTGATACTAATTTGAAATTGGGTGAAATCATGGTGATGTTTTTGTTTATGTTTTAAATTTATTTTTAATCTATTGGAGTTTATGTATCTTGTGTTCTCACATTGTATAGTTTGTAAAATTGTAAACAGTTATGAATTGTTATTGAAAGTTTAATTTTGCTAGTCAAGATCAAAAGTTTCTGCTCGCATATTTAAACTAATATTCGTTGAATTTCCAACAACAACAAACAAAAACAAAATACATTCACTACTCAAATATCTTATCCAAATTTCCAAACACTATAAAAAACATTATGAAACTATCCTATCGGACTTTGCTCAGTTGGTTAAAAACTAATAGATTTGGAATAAGGGCCAATGATCGAATCCTAGCAGTCATAGTGTGGGAGTTTCACCCTCTTTAAGGTGGCTCATTGTGGGTTAGTGTCAAAATCCTCATGGATTATTAACCGCTAAATCACCGTAATTTACTCCATCATATTTTCATAGGGTTAAGAGTGTGGGTTCCTTGTAGACACTAATCAAAGTCATTCTAATTTCTTATCCGCTGAGTCCCCTCTCATGGGATTGGGATGTAAACTCCTTATGGGTATTAGTCAAATATCTCTTAATTTTTTAATTGCTGAGTCACCGTAATTTATTTCTTTATATTCTCAAGAGATTGGGATGTGGAGACGATGGGAGAACAAGAAAAGAAAAAGAACCAAAATTTGGGATCTGGGGCTGATGGGAGAACAAGAAAAGAAAAAGAACCAAAATTTGACCCGATTATTAAAGAAAAAGAACCAAAATTTGAACCAATACGGAATTTAGCTACGCATAATTAAATTATTAAAGCAATAAATAAATAAATAAAGCATAAATTGAGATAGATAGATAAAACCGTAGAAATCCACGAAGAACAATGTAACACTTGAATCCGAAAGATAAGTCCGAACTATGAATAAAAACCGAAACAACGAACACGGAATAAAAATTGAATACTAAAAGCTAGACTATTGAACTTGAATAAGGAAGAAAAAAAAAGGCAAAGCAAAAAGAATTAAAAACGTTCTGTCAAAATAATAATACTCTCGTGAATGTGTGTGTTCTCAAATATAAAAGCTGAAGCCTCCTGCTATGCGTGCGCCCCAAGTGAATATATATATAAAAATTCAACCCTTACGCTTCGCGATGCGCGCTATCAACTTTCCCCCGCGAAGGAGTCTCGCGAAGCGTCAAAATGCTGAAATTTCGCTGCTGCTCGCGAGGGAGCATCTCGACCAACGGTCGCGAGAGCTTCTCGCGAAGCGTAATTCACTGCGCGCGCGACTTCGTCGTTTCGCTCCGTTCTCTCTCGTCCGGACTCCGAATTGCGATCCGTTTGCGCCTACAGACTCCTATCGAGATGCTCTTTAACATAGTAAACTTTTCACATCCATCTTTATCAAATCCATTTCATCATATTCAACGTCGTTTTCGAACAGTTCTTCTTCTCACGAGCTCGCGACTGGGCTATTGATTCCTCTTTATTGTGATCCACCTTTTTGACATCAAAACCTATGCTAAAATGACATGAAACACACACGGAATAATATCTTCCAAGGTAAACATAAATATATCAAAAGACAGCTCAAAAGATCACTTATCAATTATAAACGAAACAAATATAGCCATAAAAATCAGGTAAAAATGAGGCTTATCAACTCCCCCAAACTTAATCTTTTGTTTGTCCTCAAACAAATCAGAACAAAAGAGAGACGACCAGAGACAGGCAAAGAGTCGAACGACAAAAGCAATAAGCCTCAGAGCAATGAGCAACAAAAGATTCAATCAAATGAATAAAATCACAACATCTTTCGTTAAACTCCACATATCACAATCATTATGAGCACAAGCCTTCTCAAACTTGAATCCTCACAACATGGATGTATATATAAGAAATCTCAAACACTCAAGTTTATCAAAGAGGATGTGTATGCTCTCAAAGTTCAAAAATACATGGAATCTACCATAAGCTTGCAAATCGTCTAATTCTCCATTGCTCAAATATGTGCTCAAGAACTAAGATCAAAAAGGTCTTATAATAGGTTATAATGTAAGCTCTTTGGTAAGGTAGGATATATTTAGGCTAAGTGACTCATAATTCCATAATGACAAACACCATAAGTATCATAAGACACAATTCCCAAACTTTCACAATTCATTTCAAATCTCTACACCAAAAAGTCATTTTTCTATTAAGAACCTCACACTTATCATATAAGTGATATACTCATCTCAAAGCACTAGCTACTTACCCATTTATGTTCTTTTCACACACGTGTGTCAATCAATTTTTTTTTTTTTTTTTGAACTTATATGGGTAAGCAACTATTTTTAATAAACATTTTCTCAACATTTATTCTCTTTCATTTCTTTTTCTCAACTCTCAATTTCAAGCAACCAAAAATTTCACTAACTACATAACTCAACCCACGGCTATATGAAAAAATTAGGCAGGCTCAAACGGGTTCATCAAAGGATAATAAATGAACAGGTTAGTGTTTGGATAGTGTATAGGCTAAGAAAAGAATGCCTAATATCATCTCATAATTCTTAAGCACATCAATGCAACCTCGAAAAAGAACCAGAGCAAGTTCTAGAGAAACACATGCTATTTCACACTATTCACACAGGAAGAAACAAGACTGAAAAGATATGACAGTCAAAAGCTCAAGTCTCACAGGTTTCAAAAATGTGATCAAGTTCTCAAAGGCTCAATACTCACAACAATCATAACATGATTCGTCTCACAAAATCAATTGCAATCAATTTTCTAATAAAACAATTATCATCATCGGTACCGTCGTCATTCAACACAACCCACAAAAAGACACCAAACCCAAACACGAAAAACAAAACAGAAATAGACACAAAGAAAACAAGACAAAAACGAAAAATAAAACAAAACAAAGAAAAACATTGGGTTACCTCCCAACAAGTGCTAAATTTAAATGTCTTTAGCTAGACCAATACTAACCTCGATCAATCAGGCGATTTGGAAGCAAACTTCTTCCCAAATCTGTGCTTGCCTCTATATTTTGCATTGACCGCATACCACCACTGAGTGTGGAAGTGGCCTCCCCCAAACTTGAACAAGTCACTCGGAGTTCCATGCCGAGTCCATCTCTTCTTCCTAGCACCATTGTCAATCGGCGGTTGACATCCAAGCTCGAGATTTGGCTAGCTGCCACAGTAGTGATTGCCTGACACTCTTCTTGCTCTGGATTATCGTGTTGTTTGATGGAGTCATAGATTGAAATTTTTAACTCCTCATCGTTGACACGAAATGTCAAATCGCCTTCCTGCACATCAATTAAAGCACGACCAGTTGCTAGAAAAGGTCGACCCAAGATTAGTGGTTGATGTTTAAATTCAGGAATGTCTAGAATAACAAAATCAGCAGGAAAAACAAAATCCCGAATCCTTACCAACACATCTTCAACTATGACCTTAGGATATGCAACTGACCTGTCAGCCATCATTAATGAAATTGAGGTCTTCTTCACTTTGGAGTGCGAGATCGCCGGACGCAGCCATCAGACGTTGGCAATTGATCGTATTTTGAATCTTGATGAATGGTTATGTTAGCCTTTTGCTGATCGGCATGAATCTTTCGCTTTTATACACGTTAGACAGTACGTGCCGTAATTTCATGTAGTACAAAGTTACCCAGAAATCAAAACTTGGTGTTGGGTTCCTAATTGAATGAGATTTGTTAGTCTGTTATTCTCTGTGCTTCTTTTTATTCATTTCACCTTTTAATCTTCTTCTGAAGGCTACTCGTCACACGGTTGATTATAGTTTGTGTTATTTGATTTATAGGCAAGCATGCCTAAGCAGTATCTTCCACTTCTTGGCCAACCGATAGCTTTATACAGGTGAGTGCAACAACTTTTTCTGCAATTGCTTTTGACTATGCTATATGACGAATCTGATCATAAGATATTTCCATTTTAAATATCAACAGTCAATTCATTTTACAATAATACGACGAATGAGTTTCTCCATTTCGGTAAACATCTTTTTGTTGTTGAACTGCATTATTCTATATCTTGCAGTTTCTACACTTTCTCGAAGATGCCTGAGGTGAAGGAAATTATTGTAGTTTGTGATCCTTCGTATAAAGACATTTTTGATGGTCTGGATATGTTGTCTACGTAGTACCTAAAACAATTACTAAATTCAACAAGTAATCAATTCACTGAAAATGGCTTAGTTGCTACCTCTTCTATAAGACAATAAAATACTTGCTTCTGTGGTGTTAGATGCCAAAGAAAATATTCATATTGACCTGAAATTTGCATTTCCTGGGAAAGAGAGGCAAGATTCTGTATACAGTGGATTAGAGGTAATCTACTTGTCAGTTGTTTGAATCTATTTAACTCAACCGTGTAGAAACTTGTCCCTTGTGTACATTTTCCCCTTTCCTCTTCAGTCGTCATGAGATGAAAGCTTTACGATTTAATTTACCACATTACCACTGACGCTCTTTCCAAAAATGGTCATTCTGAAAAAGAACTTATCAATTTCAGAATCAGCACAGCACCCAAATTCTCTCCTTGTATGTTGAATTAGTGCCTGATCTGCAATGTCTGCACTAAACTCTCCCACTTAAAACGCATTATAGAAATTATCCCTAATTTGATGATGTGGAATTATTTGGAACAGAGCCCATACATTTATGTGGCAAGAGAAGAATAATCTTTAAGCATTCTGTAGAAGATAAATATTGGAAGAAAGCCTTTAGTTCAAAGTTTGTTATGAGATATGTTTAGTTGCTATTACTCAGTTTTCAACAATTTGTTTCCCCTTCTTTGGATCAAGTAGAACTTTATTGAAGAAGTGATTATAACTCTTCTTTGTTTCAGGCTATTGATTTAAATTCCGAGCTAGTCTGCATACATGATTCTGCAAGACCTCTCGTCTTAACTTCAGATGTCACAAAGGTATGGTAACATCTTATTGTTCATCTCAATCTTCCTCGTTTTGGTGTTAGTTCATCATCACTCTCCCTAGGTGTACAAAAATCTATTTACATGTCCAATTATCATTAGGTTTTCAACATCCTATGTGCTGTTTAAAGTGAGCAGGAAGCCATTTTAAAGTTGAATTTTGAGAATTGTATCATATGTACATGTGTGAGACTGGTGGCTGCTGACGTGAACAAAACTATCGCTTGCATGTGATGCTGCTTATCCATATCCTAGATAAAGAGAGTTAAAAAGAGATCTGGAAACATGAAATGCTTTGGCTTGGCTTTTTATAGTATATGATCAATGGGAAAGACGGGTGTAATATGAGCTAAGAAATATGTAACTGTACAAAAAGGAATGAACTTGTATTTTAGTTTATAAGTTTCTATCCAATTTACAGTTGTATCATTGAGATCCTCAATAGCATTAGTAAAACGCAAGCTAAAAAATTAAATTCTGCTTTTTATTCAATTTTAATTTACTTATTTTTTTATTTCTGTCACTAATCCTCGGTTTTGTGCTTTAACATTGGCAGAAAATAGCTTTGTATGCGCAGGTTAAATTCCAATGGAAGACCGCTCATTTGTTAGTTGATGCATCTGAAAATAAAGTTAATTTCTGTCTTGGTGCTTGATTGTTAGATTTTTATAGCCTATTTAAGATTCTGTACAATGACCTTATTCTTAGTTTGTTTAATTGATACTTAATGACTCCAGATAATATTAGGGTTTGGAGTTACAAGTATAATAAACATAGTTAAGTTATTCGTTGGCTTTACCAGGTTCTGAAGGATGGCAAGCGAATTGGGGCAGCTGTGCTAGGTGTTCCTGCTAAGGCTACAATCAAGGAGGTGGACATTTTAATTCTGCCTCCCAATACATATGCTTAAAGAAACTAAAACCCGTGTGTGTGTGTTGGCTTACCAGTGACAGAGTGGTTAACGCTTGGAGGTCAAAGGTCTCGAGTTCGAGTCCACCGTGACGCAGCCTTTAAAATTTTCAGATTAATGACCAAAAAAAAAAAACTAAACCCTTCAATATAATTTGTCATTATCAAGCTCAAATTTTCCTATGCATGAAATTTTGGGAAATTAATAGTTGCTCATGATCAAATTTTACACTGGAGACATTGGTTGGTTAGGCCTCGAGTGTAGTGAAGATTCTTATCCTTTCTAATATTTATTAATACCAACTAAAAAGATGTCAACTTAGAGGGTGTTTGGCTGTTATATGTTCTTCAAAACAAATTTATAAGTTGTTTAGGAGTTTATAAACTATTGCAAAGCGTTTGACAAAATAAGCTCCTAAAGAGCTTATAAGTTGTGAAAATAAGCTCCAACAGCTTATAAGCTCCCCTAAAAATAAGTTGGTCAATTCTAACTTATTTTTTCATAAACTTATAAGTAACCATGAATTTACAAAAATAACCTTATTATAGTTCGTTATTTCCTACACATACACCATCAACTTCACATCTCGTCAATTTTATCTCTCTAACTCATGATTCTTTCTCTATCTTATAAGATCAAGTATCCAAACACTTTAACAACTTATAAGCACTTGGGACATTACCTCTTATAAGCTCTTGAAACATCTTATAAGCTCTTGGAGCTTATAAGCTCTCTAAAATAAGCTTAGCCAAACACCCTGATAAATCTAGTTAAATGAGTGTGTGAGATTTGTGTAAATGAATAAAGAACACCAAGGCTTTTACGTGGTTCGATCGTTAATGAGATCACGCCCACGAGAGTGTTTCTCAATACTTTCACTATAATGCGGTGAGTGTAGTTACAAGCTCTTAGTATTCGATAAGTTGCCAACCCTTCTATTGTCGCTTTCCTTCTATTTATACAACCCCGAGCTCAGAATCGGGCGTGCTCAACCTCTCCATTGGTCGTGACGTGACTATTCTCTGGCGTGCCCTCCATCGACCGGAGCAGGACACTGCCGCCACGCGCGCCACGTGGAGGTGGCGCCCGACCTTGGTTCCGGGGCGGTCCTCCATTGGTCGGTCACCTGTTCCGGGCGTGTCCTCCATCGCCGAGGGTGGCGCTCACTCGCCTGGGGCCCGCCTCCATTGGCCGAGGGTGGCGGTTCGGGGCTGGGTTTTGGAGCCGATTAGGGCTCGCCTTGGCTCAACCGCACGGGCCCGCTATCAACGTTAGGCCCACTCGTTTGGGCTGCAGTGGTGGGCCTAATCGGTTGGGCCATATCCCATCATAGCCCCCGAATAGCCGAGGGACAGCGATGCCGAGGTGGAGTGAAGAGCGCCGCCGAGGCGAGGTGTGGCTCGGTGAGTTGTTTGTCAAGGTGTTGTTTTGATGTGAGGGTTTATTCGCGATCCGTGCCGAATCGAGTCAGCGGTCTCTGTCCGCCGCTGGAAAAGATGTGGTACCGGGAAGTCGAAGTCCGACACGGATATCGCCCTGCGTAGGTTACGCCGAGGTCCGATCCGAGTGGTGTTGCTCCGTGGTGGGCGCCGATGTCCGACACGAGACCGCCTCTCGGGGATGTCGGGGTGCGCTCGGGCGGCACCGAACTGGGGCCGGTTTGCCGAGATCCGACCGGATGTAGACTTTCCGTAGCGGGCGAAACCCGCTGATAGGACGCCAGGTCCGATCTGGATCCCTTGTTATTTGTGGGAAAGACGGGTGCGACCGAGGCCGCCATCCGGAGGACGCCGGGTCCGTATGATGATTGCTAGGTCGATCGGGCGGTCTATCTTATCCTAGCGACGCCATACGCGCCAGGTGTAGTTGGGCACTCGAACCGCGTGCGCGTGGACTCCACATCCAATCACGTGTAGTGCGTGTCGGGTTGAAACGGCAATTTTAGGCGCTTAGTCTTATAAATAGCGCAAAAGAGGCAACTGCTCACTTTCCTCTTCGACGCCTAAAAATTTTGAGAGAGAAAAATTTCTTAGAAATTTTTGACTTGATCCCGATCTCGTTGAAGGAGCCGTATACTCGCGTGAAAAGTAAGTATGTTTTCTCCATCTTCTTTCGCCCGAAAGTTCCATTTCGCCGGGTTCGCCGTGAGTTCCCGACATAAAAGATTATTTGTGCTATAATGGCTCGGTAGGTCCATAGATCGAGTTCTGTGGTTCCGGTATCCTCGGTATGGGACGGAATGAGGGTGGGCGTGGCGAGATCGGGCTTGACACCGAGGAACTTTTGAAGTCGTGAGGAATCTGGGATCCCGGAGGATGCGTGGTGGTGCCCGCCGTGGCCGGATGATAGGCGATGGCGGTCTCAGGAGGGTTTATTACCGTTTATATAGATAGTTTGAGGGCGGGTCTTAGGTATCCTCTGGCCCCCGTTTATCTTAGCCTTCAAGAGTATTTCCAGATCCCCATTTGCCAATTGACCCCGAATTCCATTAGGTCGTTGGTGGGGCTAGGGCTCTCTTGTTATGGCATTGCCGAGGAGTTCTCCTTCGAGGTACTGATGCGCTTTTTTAGTGTCAAGACCATAGGAGGGGTGTACTATCTGTCTCCCCGGCTGAAATTTAAGGTAGCAGTCCCCTCCAAAGTGTCCCATGGCGTAATATGTATTTTTCTCTCGGGTGAGGGCGCCGAGGTATGAGTGGGGCATCAGACGGTGGCGGACACGAAACGAAGCCTTGGGCCATATGGAGGAGGTGCCGAGCATTTTGGTGAGATTTTATCTATAAGTTACACCGAGGACGACTGAAGAAGGTCGGGGTGAGTATTCTGGTCGGAAGCGTCGGGATCGGGTCCGGATGGGGTGAGGCATCCCATCTTCTTAGTCCTTATACGTCCGATTTTGTGCTAATGTGTCTTTCTTCCGTGATGCGGTGAGGTTGGTTGGCAAGAGGCGGGCTCACGATCGCCGAGCGCGAGCCGTGAAGAAGAAGTCAAGCGGTGGACCTACCAGGGTCCGGAAGAAGGTCGACAAGATCGGCCAATCGATGAGTGGGCCTCAAAGGGGTCCACCCGACATCGAGTCTCGCCTCAGCCCGCTTGAGTACGGGTACCGCCCAAGTTTGGCCGCACCCTCCCCGAGGTACAAAGGTTCTTTCATACTTAGATTTGTTCGCTCTGCGATCCGTTATTAACTTGTGCCGCTTTTTCGTGGTGGGAGCTCGGTGATGGGGTCCCGCAGCGTGTTCGGGGAGGCTGCAGGTCGCCGCCGGCTTGCTGGCCGAGCTCAGCCCGATGAGGCGCTGGAGGCGGGAGCTTGCAGCCGCGCTGGCGGAAGTTGAGACCGCCGTGGGCCGCGAGGGCGGGAAGCCGAGGCCGCTTGGCGGCCGAGGGCTGGAGGGCCGCCGAGGCCATACGAAGAAGAGGCACTGGCGCTGGAGGCCGCCCAGGAGAGGTCGAAGAGGTTAAGGAGGAGTTGGCCGGGGCGAAGAAGGAGCTCGCGGACGAGAGGTCTGGTGGCCGACCAGGGGACCCTGCCGAGGGCCTTTGCAACAGGCTCATCGAGTCGGAGAGCTTCTCGGTTTTATTGCCGATCTTGCCGCGTCTTTGAAGTCGAAGGTGGTGTCGATCACCGGGAAGTGGCGGTCGCCATGCCCGACTTCGATAAGGTCAAGCATGGGTGGACCGAGGTCGACCTCGAGAGCGGACAAAGCTTACGCCCGGGTGATCTTCGGGTTGGCTCATTCCGGTCTTGGAGGCTTTGGCATCCAGCCTCTACCCTCCGATCGCCGAGGTCGCCGCCCGGGCTGAGGAGGACGAAGATCATGAGCTTCGTGGAGCTCCTTGCCGAGGCGCGGGTCCGAGGGAGGAGGAGGAGGCGGGCGGAGGCGGTGTTTGAGCTCCCATTTGGAGGTGGCCGGCCGCAGGAGCATCGAGGTCGGCGAGACCGCCATAGCCCGAGGTCGGTGGACCGATGTAATAGCTTGAACTGTCGGGGTCGATGGGACCACAGGTCCTTGTAATAATTTCCATTTTTAAGTAATAAACGCAACATTTTAAAATTTGTGTTGTCTTGTTTATTTCTGAGACTCCACACCGAATGGCTCGGACTTGATCATGAATTGTTGACCAAGTTAAAAGAGGTCGGGCGCCTGGTGAGAAGGACGAAGAGGTGGTTTTTGGAGGAGCCGGTCGCCGAGTCGACCCAAGTTTTGGTCACCATGGATGTCGGCTCGGCGTCGTCGCGAGCGAAGAAGAAGTTGGACGAGGTCGATCGGGAAGTGGCCCGCCCCTAGCCGAGAACGAGGCCCCAAGTTGAGGATCACACAGACGGAGTCCGGGGCGGACTCATCTGCCGACGCTATCCGAGGCGTTTGATGCGGTGTGAGGCGACTCGAATCGGCGCGAGAGGCTAGCTCGGGTGTCGGAGGAGCATGCGAGTACGAGAGGGCAATCCGCCGGTGGTGGGACTACCATATCCAAGTCGACGACCGAGTTCGAGCTTGGCGCGAGGGTATGGTGCTTGAGGATGAGGAGGGTCCAACGCAGAAGTTCAAAGATCGTGTCAACTCCGTCGTGAAGTATATGGAGATGTATGATATCGTCTCAGAACGACGATGCCCCGGTCCCGCAGCCGAGGCCACATCGGGCTCCACGACCCGATCATAGAAGAAACCGCGGAGGAGGCGGCTACTCGATCATGCCGGTGTTCGGCTGATGGGTCCGCTAGAGCGGATCATTCGGGCGATCCTCTGGGCGGACGGCGACCGGGACCTCAGTCGACGGGAAGAGCGGCGGGTAGGGGGCGAGGTCGTACTCCCGGTCCGGTGTCCGGTCAGGGGGGCCGGGGTGTGACCTCGGGTTCATCCCCATTGCCCGGAATGCCCGTGTTGGCGCTGCGCGCCGCTTCAAGTGTCCTGTGAGTGAAGGTGACCCCGAGTCGAAAATTCGGCCGGGCTGTCCCCGAGCCCGTACCGAGCGCTTCGGGAGTAGGCCGTGGTGATTCCGACCTTATCGACTGGGTTGAAGGCACCGAGTTCGTTCCAAGCATACACCGTCGGTCTGGAGATTTTGTGCAAAATTGGTGCAGCTTCGGCAAGTCCTGGCGAGGCGGAGCATGGAAGCCCGAATGAGGTTGTGTATAGTATAGGACTTTGTATGTAGATATAAATGTATTTAGACTCGTTTCGAAGTGTATATTTTCCCCCTTGAGAGGTACAAACATAGCTTAGGTCTTCGTTTTGATCGTAAATGTATTTATACTGTATACAAAAGTGTGTATTTTCCCAAATAAAGGAGTATAAACGAGCTCGGAAGCCCGGTTGACTTGTATATGGCTTGGTACTTGGTTTATAGTCGTTAATGCATTTAGACTTTGTACCGAAGTGCATATCTTCCCAAATAAAGGGGTATAAGTTGGCGAGATCGGTCTGGATGTCGCGTGCATGTAGACGTCCAACTTAATGGGTAATCTGTATGCTTTGCATGTAGACGTCCAACTTAATGGGTAATCTGTATGCTTTGCATGTAATATGCTTTGCATGTAATCTGTATGCTTTGCATGTAGACGTCCAACTTAATGGGTAATCTGTATGCGTTCCCTACTTGGTGGGATTTTCATCTTCGTAAGGGCGTCCCCTTGTGAAGGTTTAAATGTGGTGTATCCAAACAGATGTTCACATATGTATGAGACGAAGTGAAATATTCATTAGAAAAACAGATGTTTTATTGAATATGCAATCAACATCGTACTTTGGCAAGACAATTAAGGGACTAACATGATGCCGACCTTAAATCAAAGCTATGTAAAATACCTCCTTAAATGAGTAATGTGCCAAGTTCGGGGGATAAGTGCACCGGACAGGTGAGCCAGCTTGTAAGCCCCTTTGCCGAGGTCCTCGTGAACGCGGTATGGGCCTTCCCATGTCGGATCCAGCTTGTTAAGACGCCGGCTCATGGCTTCATTATTTCGTAGGACGAGGTCGCCTACTTGAGCCGCGGAGGCTTTGACCCTTTGTTGTAGTACCGTGCGACACTGGCCTCAGCTTGGCCCGTTTATGAAGGCGAGCTCGCTCTCCTCGAGGCGTCGAGGTTGGCCCGCAGTCTTCCTCGCCCCGGCCCGGTCGAGTGAAGAGTGCGCGGGCTTGGCGCGCCGATCTCGGCCGGTATGACGGCCTCGGCACCGTGAGACCGGCCGAAAGGGTTTCTCGTGCGAGGTCCGAGGTGTTGTCTGTGGGACCAGAGGATTTGAGGAGATTTTCAGCCCAATCGCCTTTAGCTCGGTCCAGCCTCTTCTTCAATCCTTGTGACGATCGTGCGGTTCGTCACCCTGGCCCGACCATTCGCTTGCGGTGTGCAACCGAGGTGAAGCGTTGACCGATCTGAAGCTCTTCGCACCACCCGAAGTTTTGTCGACGAATTGGGTGCCGTTGTCCGAGATCAAGATGTGCGGTATGCCAAGCGGCGCACTATATTTTTCCACACGGGTCTCGAATCCTCCCGCCGTGAGGTTCGACAAAGGGCTCGCCTCGACCCATTTTGTGAAGTAGTCTATGGCTACGACTAAGCATCAAGCCGACCGGTGCTCGATCGAACGGACCAACAATGTCGATCCCCATCGCATGAAAGGCCACGGGCTCGCAGTCGCTCGGATCGGTTTGTGGTAGCTTTTGACCGTGGAGTGGGTGGCATTTCGGTACTTTTGACGAGCTCGACCGAATCTTGAACAAGGGTGGGCCGAGAATATCCCGATCTCAACGTCTTCTTTGAGAGAGCTCGCGAGCCGATGTGACTTCCACAAGACCCTCTGTGGATCTCATTGAGCACGTAGTCGGCCTTTTTCGGCCCGAGGCACCTCAGGAGGGGCTGAAGGTAAGACTTCGACAGAGCGCTACCTCGTGTATGAGGTACTTTTGGGATTTCGCCATCATTTTTTTGGCTTCGAGCCGATCTTGAGGTAGTGCGCCCTATTCTAGGTAGGTCTTTATGGGAGACATCAAGTTCGGCCCATCTCGGTGATGATGCCGATGCGAGACTCCTCTATGCCTCGAATGAACCTCCTCCACGGGAGGACTTGTTGATGACGCACTAACTTGTCGAGAACGCCACCTCATTTCGCCCGTGGGATCCGATGAATGCCGGAGTACCGAACGAGGCAAGCATCTCTCGCCTTCTCGAGGTATCGCTCATTCGATCCTCCTCGCTTCAGATTCGCCAGGACCCGGTTTACCACGACACAGGAATCCCCAAAGATCCGGACATGGTCCACTCATTCCTTTGCAGGCGGAGTCCCGAGATCGTAACCATACCCACCTCGTTATTGGTGGTTGGGAAGGTAAACCGGAGGCGAGGTCACTTCTTGATTGTCCGGGCCGAGGAGGAGAATGCTCGCTCACGCCTGCTTTGCATGAAGCTCGCCCACGTACATCCGCCAACAGCTATCGGGCGGTGCGGGGATGGAGTCCTCCACGGTGGGGCGGGTGTTGGGCGACCTTGGCGGTAGAACCGACCTCGGTGAATTTGGCTTCCACCGGGAAGTCGGCGAGCTCCGCTTTTATGGCGGCCTCGGGAATACGAGATGTCGTGCTCGCCGAGCTCCAGTGCCCACAGCTGCGCGTCCGGATGACTCCGGCTTGGACAAGACTTGTCTCAAAGGTAGGTCGGTTAATACAGGACGAATGAGCCCGAAAGTAGGGTCGAGGCGCCGCTTGGCGCCGACGTGCAAGTGCTACCTTTTCGGTGGTGTACCTTGTCTCCGGTCCTCGAGAGCTCGGCTAATGAAGTAGATGGGAGTTGTCGCCCTCCCGCCTCGCACTCAGATCAAGACCGATGGCCTCGTCCGAGGCGGCTAAGGCTGAGAGAGGATTCACCTTGCTCGGGCGGACAGAGGTCGGTAGGTCGGCAGGTACTCCTTCACCGTATCTGGCGGCCTGGTGTTCTTCCCCGCCAGCGAAGTCCCGAGCTCTCCTCGGGATCTTGAAGAAGGAGCCGCTTCTCGGCTCGAGATGTAAATCACCGAGGCGGCTAGGCACCCGTGAGTTTGTGGATCTCACGGATGGTCCTGGCACCGCATGTCGAAGCACCGCCTTCCTTGGTGGGATTGGCCTTCAGCCTCCCGAGAAACCCAGCATCCCAATAACTTGCCGGTCTTCACCATAAATGTACATTTCTGGGGGTTGAGCTTGAGGTTGGCCGACCTGAGGAGTTGGAGGATAGTGCCGAGGTCATCGGCGCAACTCTCCGTTTTCTGACTTTTGACTACGATGTCGTCGACGTAGACCTCGACGATCTCCCCGATGTGGTCTTTGAATGTTGCATCCACCATCCTCTGGTAAGTAGCCCCGTTTCTTGGTCGAAGGCATCTTTCGATGACGCAAAGACGCCAAGTCGGTGATGAACGCGGTCTTGGGCGTCCTCCGCTCATCGATTTGGTGGTACCTTTGTATAGATCCGAAGTCGAACATCTCGTGGCCCACCAATGCCTCCACCTTCTTGTCGATGTCGGGGAGGGGGTAGCAATCTTTTGGGCAGTGCTTGTTGAGGTCGGTATAATCGACGCACATGCGCCACCCTCCCTGGCTTTCGGACCACGAGTGGATTAGCCATCCAGTCGGGTAGTTGACCTCGAACAAGATCTTGGCCTTGAGTTGAGTCACCGTCCCTTACGACCGGCTGCGCCGCGAATATCCTTTTCTTCTGCCGGACTGGCTTGGTAGCCGGGTCGATGTTGAGGTGGTGAGTTATGAGCTCGGGCGACACTCCGATCATATCGAGCGGGGACCACGCAAACACGTCCCTGTATTCCCTCAGAAGTTGTATGACACGCCGTCGGATGTCAGTTGGGCCCTGGGTGCCGACCTGGATGACCTTCGAGGGATCGTCGTCGCCATAGTCGAAGGCCCTCGGTCAGTCGTCCCGGACGTCGGCCTCAGGGTTCTCAGAATTGCTATGCCGGACGAGGCCGCATCTTGGGTGGAGACTCGTAGGCATTCTTTTGCTGCCGTTTGGTCGCCCTGGATGCTAAGCACTCCCACCGGGTGGAAATTGACGGTGAGGTGGTAGACCGAACAGACGGCCTTGGTGGCGTATAGCCAATCTCTCCTGTGATGATGTTGTACGGAGGGCCCGACCAGAAAAATTTGATGGCCTTGGTGATCGACACGGGAGCCCGTCCCACAGTATCGGAAGGGTAATGACGCCTCGGGTTGGACCGCCTCTGGGTGAAGCTCCATAGTTGGGACGGGCGGAAGTACCGAATACCTCCGACCTCGAGCTTATCCAGCACTCAGGAAGATGATGCCGACGGAGGCCCCGATGTCGACATAGACCCGATGGACGTTTTGTTGCCCACCACGGCCGTATGGTGATGGCGTCCCGTGCGGCATGATTTTGGGTACCGGGTCCTCCTTGAGAACACTATGTCCTCGTCGTCCCGAGTCGCTTGTTCTTTGGCTCCCGCTGGTCGGCCTCCGAGCTTCGTTTTTAACGACGACCTCGCCGCTCCGATGGGCAGTCCGGTTATAACGTAGACCGCTTATAACATTGGGACCTTCGCCTCGCCGCCTTCGTGTCGGGTCGTCGTCAAGGTCGGTCCATGATTGTTGCCCGTTATTCTTCCCCCGCTCTCGCTTCCCGACCCAGCCCGACCGAGGTATTTCTTGAGGGCTCCACCTTTGACGAGCTCGTTTATCTGCGAGTCCAGGTTCCTGCAATCCTCGGTATCATGACAATACCCTTGGTGATAGTCACAATACTCCTCTGTGGACCTCTTCGATCCTCTTTTCATAGGAGCGGGCTTCGGGAAGAGCTCGGCGTGGAGCTCGAATATTTCCGTCCTTGATTTGAGCAGGGGAGGTGCTCTGCCGCCAGGGTTGGGCCGAGGTCCCAGCACCGACTCCGATGGTCTCTTTGATTCTCGTCGGCGGCTTGACGTCGTCACCGACTTCATCATCCGGCTTTTCTCTCGGACCGCCGTCCTGCATTTCCTCTTCTTCCGATCCGACTCGTCTCCCTCGACGAAGTTGTCCATCAGTTCAAAACTTACTCGCCGCCTTTGGTTTCTCCTCGTAATTTCTTTGTTCGGTGGCCGGTCGGATCCCGCTGAACGCGTTGATGATGTAGAGGTCGTTCTTTGTCGTCAATTTTGAGCGACTCTTTGATGAACCTCGAGACGAAGTTCGACATCGTCTCGTCCCGCCCTGGCGGATTGTGAGCAGGTCGGAGGAAGGGCTGGCTGGGGTGGCATCTTCGATAGAAGCGCCATTTGAACTGATCCATAAGGTCCTGGAAGCAGTGTATATTGCTTACGAGCGCGAGGTGAACCAGCGTCGTGCGTTGAAGATCAGCACCTCGGGGAAGATTTTGCACATGTGAAAATCTTCCATTCATTGATTCGCCATGTTGGTAGTGTAGGCGAAAAGGAAGTCGGAGGGGTCTCCTAGGCCATCATAGGCAGCTATATTGGGTGCCCGATACCGCTGGGGCAGGGGCGTGTCTAGAATCTCCCTGGAGAAAGGGGAGATGATTCTCCCGCACCGGTCGAACCCCGGGAGATCGTTGCCATCTCTTTCTGGAGGGATGGGGGATCGATAACGACGCCGGTCGTCCCTCCGAGGGGAGTTCGACCGCCTTTCTTCCTCCTGCTTCGCTCGGCTCTCTGGTCGGCATGACGAGGTGGAGAGCGGCTTCGCGAATGGCGAGGGGGCGACCGGTGGCGGCGGCTCGTCCGCGGTGAGCGGCTCCGCGAATGGGGACGGTGGCTCCGCACGTCGGGGTGATGCGCGTTCTCGGCTCTCACGTCGAGGTGGCGCCGGTCATTACGGAGGGGGGAGCGGCCTCGGGCAGCCGTGGTGTTCATTCGGGGCCCTTGAGGGGCCCGCCTTTGTCCTCCGCCGAGGAAGCTCGAATTGGCCAAGATTGGCGTTGAGGAACTCGGTCACGGCCGGCCGAGGACCTCGTGGGACTAATGAGTTGTTTGCTCGCCCTCGCTGAGGTCGGCATCTTCCCCACGCTGGGGAGGCGGTCCCGAGGGTGTATGGAGACATTTTCCATGTTGCCTCGAGTGTGAGCGCTTCGTGGCGTCTCGCGATCTCCTTCCCGCGACGCCGAGTGACCACCGTCGCCCTCGGCACGGTTGTTGCCAGTGGGCGGCGGTTGTGCGTGTTCTTGCCATTAAGTTGTAGAGGAAACGAAGCTTTCTTGTTCGGGGTTTCCAACAGATCGCGCCAATGATAAATCTAGTTAAATGAGTGTGCGAGATTTGTGTAAAGCAATAAAGAACACCAGAGCTTTTACGTGGTTCGATCGTTAATGAGATCTACGCCCACGGAGGAGTGTTTCTCAATACTTTCACTATAATGCGGTGAGTGTAGTTACAAGCTCTTAGTATTCGATAAGTTGCTAACCTTTCTATTGTCGCTTTTCCTTCTATTTATACAACTCCGAGCTCAGAATCAAGGCGTGCTCAACCTCTCCATTGGTCGTGACGTGACTCTTCCTCCGGGCGTGCCTCCATCGACCGGGAGCAGGACACTTCGCCTTACGTGCGCCACGTGGAGGTGGCGCGACCTGGTTACGGGCGTGTCCTCCATTGGCCGAGGGTCACCTGGTTCGGGGCGTGTCCTCCATTGGCCGAGGGTGGCGCCTCACTTTGGCTCTGGGGCCTGTCCTCCATTGGCCGAGGGTGGCGGTTCTGGGGGCTAGGGTTTTGGGAGCTGATTAGGGCTCGCCTTGGGCTCAACCGCATGGGCCCGCTACCAACGTTAGGCCCAGCTCGTTTGGGCCTGTTAGTGGGCCTAATCGATTGGGCCATATCCCATCACACTCCCTTAGTCTGGTAGCTAGATATTCAATTTCATCAAGAGACGATGCTTGATACTAATGGAACAAGAAAACTTGACTGTAGGGTTTTTCAAGATTATTTGTAGCGTGTGAAGTCCACTAACATGTATTGCGTGTACATGTGTAAAACATATAACTGGATTCTAACATCATTTAGCATATATCATGAAGGAAACATGTTCTAATTGACTCTCGAGAAGTGCGTATGTTGGTTGAACGATAGTCCCCAGCTATTCCCTTCATGTCTGCCTGATATTTTTGTCTGTCATGATCTATTACTTTGGGACAAGAGAAAGATATTGAAATCGACTTTCTTTTTTCCCCTTTTCTTTTGTTGGTTTTTACTTTACTGTCTCCATCTGCTTTGCTATTCGAATATGGATGATATTTTTCCTGTCTTAGTATAGTTCAGTTTGAGTGAAATTATATATGGGAAGTGACTATAGATAAAGGATTCTGGCTATTGTTAGAGGGTATTTGGCTAAGCTTATTTTTGAGAGCTTATAAGTTCCAACAACTTATAAGATATTTCAAGAGCTTATAAGATATAACGTCTCAAAAGATTATAAGTTGTTGATGTGTTTGGATATTTGAGAACTAGAAAGAGAATTATAGAGAGATGAAATTGGAAAGGTCTATGTTGGAAATAACAACTATAGTAGAGTTATGTAAATCGATTGTTGCTTATAAAATTATGAAAAAATAAGTTGTGATTGGGTAACTTTTTTTTAAGGAGCTTATTTTCACAACTTATAAATTGTTTAAGAGCTTATTTTGCCAAACATTCCTCAAGAGCTTTTAAGCTCTAAACAACTTATATAAGCTCAACCACACCCTATTAGTTGCTTCTTCTACCAAATATAAATAAAATGCTTGTATCCTATAATCAGTTGCTAAGATTCAAGGATGTGGAATGATTAATTTTTTTTTTAACAACTTGTACAAGTGGAAAGACGAATTTTCATTTCAAATAATTTCGTGTTGCTTTTGCACATGCTGAAGTGTTTTCTTTTCCAGGCAAATAGCGAATCGTTTGTGGTAAGAACACTGGACAGGAAGACACTGGGGAAATGCAAACCCACAGGTTCCTTGCTGTGCATTAAAACTTCATTCAAACTAGTGGATTTTCTCAACTATTCAAGAAGTCTTTACGTGCAACTGATCAACTACGTGTGCAGGTTATCGAGCCGGGCCTGCTTAAGAAAGGTTTTGAACTTGTCAATAGGTGATTCCTAGCTGAACTAATCTTCTATATTTCTATTTTATATGAAAACACAAAGAGTGGTTAGCCTTCTTAAAGAAAATGAAGCCAAATGATTCTAACTGAACCAATACCCTACTTTATGTAGCAAGATGTTACACAGTTCCATATGACTCAGAAGATATAAAGTACTTGAATTTCATACTTTTTCTTGGTCTCTTGTGATTTCTGCAGAGAAGGACTCGAAGTTACCGATGATGTTTCGATAGTGGAGCACCTCAAACATCCAGTGTACATTACTGAAGGATCTTACACTAACATCAAGGTAATGAAACACTTTTGGCACTCAAGTTTTTTGAAATTTTTTACCGGTTATCTGCAGTAGGGATGTCAATGGGTGAGTTTTATCCGGACCAGAACCAATAAATAAGTAATGGTTTTGGTTCTGAATCCGACCCATTATACACTGGATCCGGACCAGGACCATCAACTATGGATCTTAAACGGTCCGGATCTGAGCGGATCTGGAACCAGAACTAGACAAGAATCAGAACTAAAACCGAAACCGTTGTTTTATAATTTAATGTGTTATGAGTGATTTTGAATCGATATGGATAAAACTAGCTCATTTATAAGCCTATTTAAACTTATGCTCGTCGATAGATGAATTTTACTCGGACCGTAACCATTATGGAGGATACGTTAGAACTGGGGGCCCTGGCCCCCAAAGATTTTTAAGTATTAGTATTATATATTTAGTACTCGGATAAAAATTTCATTGTAGTTCAGTTGGTTGGGTTGAATTCCTCTTATTTGACGACTGGTTCGAAAACCCAATGTGTCTTTGGTTTTCTTGTACCTTTTTCCTTTCCTTTTCTTGTAATTTTGTTCTCAAACCCAGCGCTTGTAATTTTATTCTCCTTCCCTTTTTTTCCTTTTTCTTGTAATTTTGTTCTCCTTCTCTTTTTCCTTTTTTTCTTTTCATCTTTCCTCTTTTATTTTTCATTTTCTTTTTCTGTAATTTAATTATATTTTCTTGTCTCTCTACTTTGTGTTCTTTCTTTCTTTCCTTTTTTCTATTATTTGTATTATGTTGATAAAATAAAAAATGTATGCAAAAATATAGTGGTTTATATAACTAATACGATCAATCTAATTTCTAATTTTTTATGATAAATTATTCTAACAACAACCAACTAAAGACCTCTAAGTTATTTAAATTCTTATTTTAAGCATCTAAAAAATTTGTTGATGATAAAACAATCAAAATATAGATAAATTGAATATATGATGATTATTTTAGAAATATATGTTGAACCAAACTATTGAATGAACTTAATTTCGTACATTGAAAATGATGTGTTTATTAATGCTATCAATGAAATTATTATGCACGATTTTAGAAAATGAAGAATATAAGATAAACTAATTATGATGGTGATTGTGTTTAACTTTTATTTTTCTAACATTGTGATGTAATTTAAATAATATTATTTACTTTTAATTTATTTTTTAAAAAATGGGCCCCCCAGTGTAAAATCTTTGGCTCGCCACCCACCGTAACCAATAAATAAGATTGGTTACGGTTCTGAACCGAACCGCATCCGCACCGGACCGGATCATCAAACTATGGATCTAAACGGTTCGGGTCTAAAGCGGTCCGAACCGAACCAAACTAGAACCGCTTTAAAATTTAATGGGTTTTGAACTGTTCCGGATTGATCCGGATAAAACCCACCAACTGACATCCCTAATCTGGAGTATACGTTTTACCATTGGATCAATGACCTCGACACGTAGACCATAAGCTCCGAAGAGAAACTGATATGAATGAGATTGAATAAAATGCAGGTTACGACACCAGACGATTTATTGCTTGCTGAGAGGATATTGAACCCTGACGATTAGGATTCGTACGGTGATCCCTTAACTTCTTTGGAGGTTAAATGAATTCTCTGGCATGTCGATGCTGTTGAGTCATTCACATGGCGAACTTGAGTTTCATCCTAATCTGTATTACTAGTAAAAGGTACACATCTTGTTATATGGACAAACTGTGATCACAATTTTGAAAGAATAACAAAATGCATGTACTTCACTATATATATGCAGAGTGGGGTTATAATAAAAACATATTTTAAATGCGACCTACGAATCAATGTACGTTACGTATAAAATTAATGCATTTTTCCTATCAAGTTAATTCACTACTAGGTTCTGCTGAAAAACAACATTATTCACGATACTATTGGAGTTTAGTAATTTTATATGTAAAGTTCATTGGTTCGTAGATTTGTACGAAAAAATAGATTTATTACCCATACCTATCATAAACTCGGAGAATTTTCATAGAACATGTAGGTGTATTATATCCTCTCTCATATGATAATATTTTATTAATATAATTATATTAATAAAATATTATCATGTGAGAGAGGATGTAATATACCTACATGTTCTATAGAATTTTCTCATAAACTCATCACAAGTACTAGCTTTATTAACCACACCCATCCTAAACCCATATAATAATACCCTCTAATTACAAGCCCAACTCATTTAATTTATAAAATATATAAATAATCAAATACGAGTTGTTATAGCAATTGATTTTTTCGTTGCAATACAAAATTGAAACTACAAAATAAATATTAATAACAATTAGTAGAAGTAATGAAAGATAATAAAAAAAATGAAATTCAAATATAACACTAGAAATTGTACAAAATTAACTCTAATCAATACGTTTAAAACTAGAAATTAACTTTAATTTGGCATATATCCAAAATAATATTATAAATTATCAAAACAAACTATAGGTGATATTTTAACCCTCTCATGTACAATTTTTTTTTTTTAATATTGTAACTTTCTATAAGGAGGTGTTTACTTTGCATGATTAGGTTGGATAGATAAAATTAATCCAATCTAATCAAGTGTTTACTTTTAAGGATTAATATTTGAGGATATCTCAAAGCCCGGGATTATTTTAATCCTTTGAATTATTCTTCATTAATATTAATCCAACCAATATAGGTAGGATTGAAATAATCCTCCAAATAAAGGGAGAATTACTTATCCCAATCTTAATCCTTCACTAATCCTTTGTAGTAAACAAAGGATTGATAGATAAAAATTATCTTATCACACATTTAATCCATCAAATAGTCAATCCTTCAAAACGATAATCACGCAAAGTAAACACCACCTAAATAGGTTCGGATAGCAAGTACTTACAAATGATTTCTCAAACAGGTCCCAAACACATTACAGAAACTACTTTTATTACCAAAATTCGTCCAAATAGTTTTAATACTTATCTAGATCCATCCTTTAGAATTTAGTAAAATCAGGAAAAAACACCGGCTCATCGTTGCCCTACTGACATTATTGAAGCTGTTTTAATTAAAAATATTATATCGATCGAGGCCCAAACAAGGCTAAGCCGTTGCCAGTGTCCATGCCTTTTGAAGCCCACTCCACTTCCATGAGAGATCTAAACGACGCCCCATATTTTACTCTCCATTTCTCATTTGATCCTCTGGTATTTGACCCAGACAGAGAAGCAGAAGAGAGCATCGTTAATGGCGAAGCCACTAGGAACAACGGGAGAGTTTTTCAGGCGGCGCGACGAGTGGCGGAAGCACCCGATGCTCACCAATCAGTGGCGCCACGCCACACCTGGCCTCGGCATCGCGCTCGTCGCCTTCGGCATCTACCTCGTCGGCGAAACCGCTTACAACAAGATCTACGCGCCAAAATCTCATTCTCACTCCACCTCTTCGGCTTCTCACTGAAATTAGCCACCTATTTCCGGTCAGACTCAAAATCTCGTCCTCAATTGTTTTTAAGAAGTTTGCGATTTCTCGCTTTCCATTTGTCTATGATATTGGCCTGTCAAATTAGGTTTTCATGCGTAGTTGGAATTTAGTGTTCTCTAAACGTGAAACTCGAAGTTACATTTTGCTTTTCCCTTGTCAATTTCATGGATTCTTTGAAATATGTATAGTATGAGATCAAAACATCATGAATTTGAGCGGAGATGGATTCCTTGATTCAGCTCCATCTTGTTTTTCGCTCTCACGCACAGTGTCAGTATACCTTTGTTTTTGGTAGCTTACTATCTTTCTTTTCTTTTATGGGTTAATGCTTTTATTGCCTTTAACTATGAATGAATCACGTAAATATAGGAACGTTGCCCTTGTAGTTCAATAAGAAAGTTTTGTTGGCCTGGTGGTATAGTGTTTAATGTCTAAGGAAAAAGGTGTCAGGTTTGAGTCCACCGTGACAGAGACTCATGTTGCCAAATTATCTAAATTAAAGTTAAGGCTTAGCGCAGGTAGGTCAAATTGAAGTGCAAGTGTTGTCTTTGTTTGCCCATTGAATCTTCAGCTTTTGATTGTGGGCAGTGTTGATGTTTTTTTCTAGAGAAAAAAAGGAAAGAGGTAGAAACTAGCAACTAAATGAGATTGGTGTGTGCAGTTTTTCGACATGATAATGACGGAACCAAATGTTTATCTTTACCTTTCACTATTTTCACCTTGCATGGTCTAGTTTCTGCAGCACGCATTTTATGTTTTTCGGATTTGGGAAGAGAAACTTGTTTCCTATTTGTCATGCCCATATGAAGTAAATTCCTTGGAATGCTTCTACTTTAATGCAAAAATTTCTAATATAAAATTATCTTGAACTTGACCTCTCCCTATATTTTGATGGCTCTGTGTGACTGTAATTCCAAGTCTGGGTATTTATTTCTTGATTATGCTTTATATAGAACTATAGAAGAAATCATTTTTAATTTGTAATTGCAAATAAAGATGATGAATTAGGAGTCGGTTTAAGAAGCACATGTATTACATCTTCTGATCTCCCCAGCAAAACAGAGTGTGGCTTATAGTTGACTTTTGATTTCGTGTTTCTTCCTTGCACCCTTTCTCCTCTACTGTGTTGGGTCATATAAACATACTTCTCCTCTATGCCTTTTATTTTTTTCCTGCCTCCATCTCCCCACACCAGTCCAAGAGAAAGGAGGAAGCATAAGCGAGAAGAAATAGAAAGAAAAAAAAAGCCATGTGTTTTACTATTTAGATTAAAATTGCCATCCTCCACCCCAGTTGTCTGTATCCAACTCCTAGCCCATGCTGTAAATTTTTAGCTCGTCGTGGAGCTAGTTCCATATTTGCAAGAGTTTAATGCAGTTTCTTTTTCATGCACTTTTTCGTCATATGAATTATTGCAGTTGCTTTTTGCATACAAAAATCATGAAACCTCCCAATGTTAATATTTGATGTGTGCATATATTGAATTTGCAGATGGAAGGGTGGTGTCAAAGAAAGGAGCAATATCCAGCTTCTCAGTTTCCTTCATTATTCTGAGTGTTTAATAATGCAGTGTTCAGACTTGTTTGTTGAATAGCAGTCTTCCAAAACTTCAAATTTGTAACCATGTGAAGAATCATAATAACTTTCAGTGGTTTGCGTATTACTTTTAACGAGTGTTTGGCTCTTTCGGTGTGCGGGTTCAGGCGCTTATGGTTTAAATGATAACTTGTTCTCACTTCTCACTAACTAGAGGTGTTCAGGCCTGTCGGGCCACAGTGTAACCATAGCGGGCCAATAGAATGAGCGAATTTGGGCCGGTTGACTTCCGGGCCTGATGATTCATCACAGTTATGAGGTTCTACTCGTGCATTTTTGGGCCTTTTTTCCCGAACATAAAAGAGCAATTGAAATGTGAATGATGTAACAAATATGCTCAAGTTACAAGATTTACTAGTGAAAATTTGAAATTTCTATTTCATGAATAATTTTACAAGCTGAAATTTATTACATATATATTTTGTAACATTGTATACAATAAAATTTCACACAACCAACAGAAAAGTTCTCAATTTTAAGCTTGCAAAATAAAAGGGAGGAGGATTTAAAGATTATTAGTACAATATTTCAACTGTTTTATTGACACTGCATTTATACAAGTACATAGATGAGTTTTAGACTACAAGTGTTGAATGGACAAGTGATTACCAAACATTATATTGCTAAGAAAAAGATCTTTAGTTGTATTTTCATTATCTTTAAAAAGTTGGATTAAATCATAATTTTCTTTCCAATAGAAGGCAACAAGTGCTGCTCCTTTTTTATTTCATTGCTTTTCCTCCAAGTTTACCCAGTAGAGCTGTGTTACTACAGCTTGAGTACCTGGATTCTTGTCAGTTGCAGCACTTATCTTGGAATTCATTGTCTTCTTTGATGCAGAGGGCTCGACCTCAGTCTGATCACCAGTTTGATTGATAATTCCCTCGTTTGTCTCGAGTATCTTGATAGAATCTTTGCTATTCGATCACCAATTAGTCCTTCCTCTATGATAAATCCCAAATGAGTGATGCGTTGTCTATACATTGTAATAGAGAAAATAACAGATTATACTATATTTTAACTTTTCCATAATTGTATTTTAATACATATACTATCATTATATATTGTTAACAATTTGATCATATATATCATTAAAAAAAGTGGACTTTCTTTTCTTGCAGTACCAATTAACATCGGTTGCTGAAATTGAGATCAAGACCACGAAACCCTAACTCCGCTTACTACAAAATCCTCATACTAATTTGATAATCGAGTAATGGTTTGATGCTGAAATTCAACCACTGAACCCTAGCTCCACATCATCATTACTCCATCGACATACCTTGGACGATGACATTGAAAACTTGGAACGGACAATATAGACCAGATGGACTTGAAATCCTCAACAAAGTTTCACTTTTAACATTGAAACCTGAACTTCAAACTCACGTTAAAAATCCTTACGCACAACTTTGTGTCACTCAAACTTTGCCGGCTAAATACTCCAATGTTCGATGTTTGGATAACAATGTCATTGGAAAGCTATCATTTATAGCCTGAATTTCGTTATAGCAGAGACAACCAAAATATGAATGTGGTACGATAGAATTGTTAACAACAATAATTATATATATACATTAATTTGTAATTTCGTATACACTGAAGCACAATTATGAAAAAGTTGAAAGGTGATGGTATAATTTAGTAGTAATTTTTCCTTTTATGGTATTAAATCAAATTCAGGACTCATTAATCTAGTTCACATTTTTCTTCTTTCATCTCTTTCTTTTATTGTTATATTTTATACTTTAGTGCCACAGGAGCAAATAAAAGAATACAAGTTGATGCAAAAAGATATGCATGACATGATGCAAAATGTTTGTGTAACTCCATGTGCATACTTTGTAAGAAACATTATGAATTATTCAATTAAGAGAAAAGAAGGTGCGGTGATGATTGTGAACATATAATTAAGGCATGCACCTTCTCTTTAGTTTCTTTATGAGCTAATGCTGATAATAATTGCTCGTCTACAAAATGCTCCACACCACTCCTTTAATGGTGGGCTGGGAATGCTTTCCTCATTAATGGAAAATTATTGATTAAAAAGCTTAACCCCTACATTATGTACTAGTTAACCACGAATTATCTAAACCATGAGACATAAATGTTAATGCTTTTATGCAGATTCGATACTGTTAGTTCAAGATCATCATATCGCCAGAGAATGCATGTTCAATAATTTAATTAGTAGCTTGAATTTATCGGCCCGGTAAAGGAAATCTTTCTAATTTATCCTTTCTGCTCCTATTTATTTAGGTTTTAATCTTTTGCAAAGTGGAGAGGAATTTCGGTGCTTTTACTATCGTGGAACCTGCAACCGCTAATTTTGAGGCGTACTTAATAAATCACTTCTTCTATGGAATATCTCGCAAACTACACAAGAGAAAAACTTCACTTGAAAGCATATCACTTTGTGCGCACTAAGTAAACCACCGGTCATGTGGAACAACATATATTGCAAACCGCACATGATAGGTAAATCACACTATAAAAATTTGCTATGACAGACTTAGACCTACATATGTGTTAGTGAGATTCGAACCTAAATGTTTAGCTTCGGGAATCCACTCTACCACTAGTCATCCCCAAAGAGACAATTTATATGCTTTTGATATATATTAATATATCTTCAAAAGAACTTCAAATAGGTTGTTAGGCTCAAAATATCATTTAGAAATACTGAATGGAAAAGTGTCATTTTGATGACATTCAAACGGTGAGACTTCTTTCATTAAAGAGTGAGGTGATGAGTTTAATTTTCACCATCACCCTTTCTACTACTAGAAAAAATACTGAATGTTAAAATACAAATTTAGAAAATATTTGATAACAAAGAGAAAATGACTATATTTTTCGAAACATTTTGTGTAGGCATACTAATTTACATCTTTTTAACTATTCAAAATTACTTGTATAACTATCATAATATAAATAACTAACTGGCAGTGTTTGTTTAATTATGACAAAAAAAATGCTCAAAATCTACTTAGCAAATATCCAATCTCAATCATTCGTACATTTGGTATGGTAATAATGTATGATTGTAATTTTCTTGTTTTTTTTAATGGGACATTCATTATCTTTTGATACGTCCTATGTAAACATATATTTCTGTATAATAATATGCATACCATACATAATGGATAAATCATACATTGAAAACTTGGAGTTACCGATTCAGACCTACATAAACTTTTGTGTGTATATCAAGGTTTTTTATGTTAGATAATTTTCTCAAATATTTGATCATTTCAAAAAATGATGGATGCATAAAGAGAGGTATATATTAGTTTATCTGAATTTTTAAATGTGTAAGACGAATCTTATTTTTCATGATATACTTGAGCTTTTTGATTTGTTTCCTCAATAGCCAATAGGTCATTGACCTCCTATTTATTTCAATAGACACTTAAATTGTAGTAGCTCTAATAGGTTCCTCTAATCTACCTGTTTCACTATATAGAACTAGTAATTCCAAAATGTCTTCAAACTCTATTTGTTTCAATAAATCTCTAAATGATATATTCATAAAATCAAGTGAAATGAATAATTTTACAGGAGAGAGTGGGAAAACTAAAAATTCAGAAGTGATGAAATTTCTGCAAGTTTAGGACCATATGGTCCATATCTCAGTTCATCTTGGCCACCTTAGCCTTACAATATTGTGATTTGGCCTTAGAATCAGTTCCATCCAAATAAGGGAAGACAGCTCCAATTTAGTGTATTGATAAGTTTCCAGCTCTTATTATTTCGGGCTATTATGTAATTGAAGTATGGGGTGGTCTCGCGCACAGTGAAACCCAATCCTAATTAATTTTAAATTAATTTTAATAAACCTTAATTATAAAGTAATACATTATAATTATGAATTAATAAAGCATAATTTTTGAATTAATAAATCTTAATTTTAAATTAATAAACCCTAATTGTGAATTAATAAACCCTAATTTTGAATTAATAAATCCTAATTTGGAAATAATAAACCCTAATTATGAATTAATAAATCATAATTATGAATTAATAAATTATAATTAAAAAGTAATAAATTTAATTATAAATTAATAAAATATAATTATTCTTACTTATCATAATTAATATATAATTATTTTAATAAAAAATAAGGGTGAGCTCACAGTGAGATGGAGTTCACCTAAGTTTTTATCTTCAAGAGTTGGTCTCTTATACGCTCTCCCCGTGACCATGGTAAACAACAGTGATTTATAATAGTAAATAACAATGGTTTATGGTGCGCACATTTGTATTATTTTAATCCTATTATATATTTTTCGTTTCAATTTGGTGGTGTCGAATGATACGACAATATGACTTATTGTCGCATCATTCGACACCACCAAATTGAAACGAAAATATATAATAGAATAAAAAATACAAATGTGCGCACCATAAACCATTGTTATTTACTATTATAAATCACTGCTGTTTACCATGGTCACGGGAGAGCGTATAAGAGACCAACTCAATAAAGAATTGACCGGAATATAGTTATTATATTATATATATTGAGTGGAGTTGGTAAATTACTCTATCCATTTTTGATAATCTTTTAATTTGATTTTGATCTATCTATAAAAAATATTGATTTTTCTTTTTTTTGGAAACACCAATTGTATGATTTTTACCCTAAATCTACTCATGTATTTACAAGAAAATCATATATGGCCCATCTTTTTATTTCACTATTCATTAATATATTCATTTATTATCTCTATGACATATCTTTTAATCCCACTATATATTAACCAATTCATTTATTATTTTCACTTGCTTTATATTTATTATAATTTATTAAAGTTCGTACCACTAAAATCAAATAACGTATTTAATGAACAGATGGAATACTGATTATCATTAGTTAACCAAAAGAATATATATTTCCAATAATTAGCGGTCTCACAAATACATCTAGTGAAATATATTAGTATATATTTAAACTAATTTTATATATTTATCCGTAGTTTCATAAAACATACTTACTCTATCTATTAAGAGTGTGTAACATAGTGGATGACATGAATTTTAATAAATTTTGATAAAAATATTTTTTAAGTGGATAAATGATCTTACTATAGATGCTTTTTGAGTTGAGTGTTGGGATAATGTACCCCAAAAAAAAGTGACACTTTTTATGAACACCGAATAATGTAATTGTGACACACTATTGGTGACGAGGGGAGTACATGGTATGTATATTATATTATGATCTAAGAATCCTATGATCCAACAAAAGTTTCCCTTTCTATATAAGCATTCATTTTTCATTTTTTTTGAATTCATGAAGAATCTCGTTACCATTACCTTGATGTGCACTGTGCTCATATCTATAGAGATTTTAATGAGATTCGAATTTATAATATTTTAACCATGTGAATCCATTTTATTAATAAACCATCCCAAAAGGGTAGAATCACTCATTTTCATTTCTATTCTTATCAATGTACACACAAAACGATAATAACATTATAAATATGTTATCATATATAAGACCACTATTTGTCTACTATGGAATAATCTAATGTCCCATAAATCCCATACGAAGATAAGAGACACATATAAATTATGATTTAATTTTTATTTTTATTTTGTAAGAATAAATTATGATTTATTGGAAATTCAATTTCGATTGACTAAACTTTAACGCCCATGTGGGAATCCTTTTAGAGGGTGTTTGGTGAGAGCTTATGTTCTCCCAAAACAAAATTTCAGCGAAAAAAATTTTTTTATAATTTGTTTTATGGAAATTTTATGTTTCACCAAACACCCACTTAGAACAAATCATTGTAGTAGGCCGTTTATATAAAAATTAATCGTCAATTAATCCAAAAATGAAATTTTAATCCGATACTTGAAAGTTCATTTATATCATCATCTTTAATTTGGTATGAAGTTAACCTTAATTTTCTCCTATAACGAAAAAATTGACTTATCGAAGGTAATACCAACTGAATCAAAAACACTGAGATCGTGCAATCATATTTTGGTGATGTCGGCTTTGACGAGGCATGTCACGTAAACTCTCCAACCAAAAAATCTAAATATGTTTATTTTGCAAGAAATTAAAAAATAATGATATTATTACAATATTTCAATATTCGTATACGAATTCACGAATTAACACTATATAAACACATTTTTTATATTAAAAATGGAATCTTTTCAATGATCAGTCACGTTTAACATATATAAAACCGCCATGTTGTCATCTGTCGTAAGACAGAGATACACATACATACACGTATATATATGCACACATACGTAAAGAAAGACGCAAGCATCGCACACTAGAGGTCCTCCTCTTCGAGTCTGTGAGGGCGAGCACACAATTATTACGCTGATCATGGAAGATTTTCTGGAGCAATGTCAACAGTCCGGTGATGCTGCCTACAGTGCGCTACGATCACTCCTGGAGCGGCTCGAGGACCCGAAAACCCGAACCGAAGCCCGGATCTTCCTGTCGGAGCTCCAGAAACGGTTCAGCTCCAAGGAAGACTCCGACCGCTGCCTCCGGACTTACCATTTCCAAATTCAGGACATCTACGTCGAGCAATACGAAGGTATACATTCTATATACATCTAGATGTACATGTATGTATTTGCTGTACGTATACATCATTATAGGTCGCTGTGATTTTGAGTGAGAATTTGTGCGCGAAACGTTTAAAGAGGGCCAGAAATTTGGATATTGTTTTCAGGAAAAAGTCAATTGTGAACGTCGACGTTGTGACTGTTAATTAACTCTATGCATTTTTGGAGTTTACCAAACGGTTCTTTTTTGGGGGGGTCATTTCTGACCGAAAACTGAGATGGAACAATTAGTAGGCT
Source organism: Salvia rosmarinus (assembly GCA_036937905.1). Lineage (NCBI taxonomy): Eukaryota > Viridiplantae > Streptophyta > Magnoliopsida > Lamiales > Lamiaceae > Salvia > Salvia rosmarinus. Next base: position 15,481,336 of record CM072815.1, read on the forward strand.
GACGAAATTAACATACTTCCGAAAAAAAGAAATTATGGTTTTTTGATTAAATGAGTCCAAAGCTTTGATTTTTGGTATTGTTGAGAATTTAGTTGGGATTTTAATTTGGCGGGTCAAGCTTCTCGGTTTTCTGAATTTTGTCTATATTCTGCTTGAAACAATCTATGAACATATTATAGCCATTCGTATAATGCAAGGATTAATGTGCTACAGTTTGTGACATTTGCTAGTGCATCAAAGCAAAAGAAATAGCGTGATTCAGAAAGCTCTTTTTGTAACTGTAGTTGGAAATAAACTCGAGATTTCTTGTTGATGATGAGCTGCTGGAGACAGCCCTTTTTATAGTCATAGAGCTCTTCTGCTTGAGTGAGGGATGATATTGTAGAAAAATGACTTTGAATGTGAATAGAATCTTAGGTTTATTTTAGCCACAAAGGAATGTAGAATGCTATTCATCTTATTCCAATGATGGAGAAAATGTTAGGAGTCCTCATTACGTTGTATTTCTTTCAATTGTTGTATTCCCTTATTTATTTCCAATTTCTCGTGGTTTCTATTTTCTCTTTCATTACCACTGAATATGGATGAATCAAGGACACTAACCTGGAGGAGTTTTGAGTCTATTTGATGGAACTTGAACTTATCATCATTTCTTAATCACATATTGCAGGTTTCAGAAGAGGAAGAAACTTACAATGATGGTGATACCCAGTATCTTTATACCGAGGATTGGTCCTTCACTTTCTATGAGGGGCTCAATAGGCATCCGGACTCCATTTTTAAGGACAGGACAGTAGCTGAACTTGGCTGTGGAAATGGATGGATATCCATTGCAATTGCAGAGAAGTGGTTACCCTTGAAGGTTCATGATCCTTGATCTTACATTCTAAATGTTTATCTCGTTGTTCAATGAAGTCTCTTTCTTGTTATGCATATATTCTTACATTTGGTTGGCACTTGGAGATCAGGGAAATGAGGTCTCTTAATGTGCTTCAATACTATTTCAGGTATATGGGCTTGATATCAATCCAAGAGCGGTGAAGATATCCTGGATAAACCTATACTTGAACGCTCTGGATGGCAATGGCCAGCCTATTTATGATGAGGAGAATAAAACTTTACTTGACAGGGTTGAGTTTTATGAATCTGATTTGCTATCTTATTGCAGAAATAATAACATAGAACTTGAGAGAATAGTTGGATGCATACCACAGGTATATAGATAAATTATAATATGCTTCTGTAAATTGTGTGCATGATCATGCTTTTCATGTTCACAAAATACAGCATAGTTATTATTTTCATACCTTGGGATTTTTATAAGTGATATGGAGACTCTTTCAGATGTTCTAATCTTCCTCTTTTGTGCTTTTTTCTTTTCAGATTCTGAACCCTAATCCAGATGCAATGTCCAAAATGATTACGGAGAATGCTAGTGAAGAATTCTTACATTCTTTAAGCAACTATTGCGCTCTTCAGGTCACGTGCTATATCATGTCATGAAGTTCTTGCAGATTACATTGTCACATTGTGTTTGTGATGTTTGTGATTTCTTTATCAGAGTTAATTTTAGCCTTGTACCATTTCGTTTATCCTCTTTGCAATTTTTGGACAGAAAACAATCTGTCTGTCAAATGCTGAGATACTTTCATGCCTACTATGCTCTTCGTCTATTTAAAATGCAAAAAGATCTGTCTTCACTTGTTCATTGAGCTAGTATTTGTTCTCTTCAGGGCTTTGTGGAGGACCAATTTGGTTTAGGTCTCATTGCGAGGGCCGTTGAGGAGGGGATATCTGTAATAAAACCTCTGGGTATTATGATTTTTAATATGGGTGGTCGCCCTGGACAAGCTGTATGTAAACGTTTGTTCGAACGCCGTGGTCTTCAAGTTGACAAGCTTTGGCAGACTAAAGTTCTTCAGGTTCTACCCTAACTTTGAACATTTTTAAATACATGCAAGAACACAAGTTTTAGAGATCTTTCTATTGCAGGCTGCTGACACAGATATTTCAGCGTTAGTTGAAATTGAAAAGAATAGTCCTCACCGCTTTGAGTTCTTCATGGGACTTTCTGGAGATCAACCAATTTGTGCCCGAACAGCATGGGCATATGCAAAAGCTGGTGGCCGTATTTCTCATTCTTTATCAGTATATAGTTGTCAACTCCGACAACCTAATCAGGTTTGATATTATCTTCATGATTAAGAGTTATAAGTAATATAGACATACACAATCATGGATGCTGTCCTGCTAGGAAAATGAGCCTGAAGTTGATTTGCTGCTTGACAGGTAAAAAAGATATTTGAGTTTCTCAGGGACGGACTCAATGATATCAGAAGCTCCTTAGACCTGTCCTTTGAAGAAGATTCTGTCGCAGATGAGAAGATTCCGTTCCTTGCTCATCTTGCTAATGTTCTAAAACATCTCTCATTTTTTCCTTATGAACCACCAGCAGGAAGTAGACGTTTTCGTGGGCTTATTGCCAACTTTATGAATACATACCATCACATCCCACTTACTGCAGAGGTAAGGAACCTTATCACTCTCAATCTTACTACCAGTACATCAAAGGTCTTGTTCACTGTGGTTAAGGCTACCTAAGATCATTTGAGATTCTTTTGTTCTTTCTTTGATTGAAGCCTTTGTGGGTTATTTACTATAATTTCTTCCCTTCTGTGCAAAAACCAACTAATCTTGAATTAGTTGAAAACTTGAAACTCAATATGAAAACCATAACATGAATACTCATTCACAAAATCACAATTCCTTTTGCATGATTGATTGGTAGTGTACGTTGTGGACTTTAAATTACTCAAATTATAGTAACCAATCTTCTTGATAGTTTTTCAACTAAACACAATGCCAAACTCTGTCCTGCCAGAGGTGGAAAAATGTTTCATGAAGATGGTAGCTTTGATGCATTGAACTAGTCAGTTCTTTATATACTCTCTCTCTTCTCTCTCTCTCTCTCACACACACACACAATTCTCCTGGTGATTAATTACTGAGTATAAAAGGATTGAAGGAAAATTTCTGAATACCCGTTGAATACATGTGACCTGTAGAAAGCTGTTACGGGGAACCACTTCCATGGGAATGATAGAGGAGAGATAATCTGTTCTTTGCACCTATTTCAGCTCTTAGGCAATCGGTGCATTACATCCCATAATTTGTTCTCTGCACCTATTTCTGCTCTTAGGCAGTTGATGCATTACACTCACCATAATTTTCCAACACCAAATACAATTGATACAAGAAACCAGTTCTTCAAGTTCTTCTGGAGGGAAGCACATTTCTTAGATGGTGGTGCTTGTTGCTGCATTTCTAGAGGGGGATCATAACCCATTTTTCCTGATATATATGGGATCCTTAACTTGAAAGCTGACATCTGAAGTACAGACTCATAGTTCTTTCACACTTTCACAGCAGAGGTAGGTAAATTGACATGCACCTTGATATGTGACTATAAGCAGACATCTGAAGTACAGACTCATATAGTTCTTTCACAGGAGAGGTAGGTAAATTGACATGCACCTTGATATGTGACTATAAGCAGACATCTGAAGTACAGACTCATATAGTTCTTTCACAGGAGAGGTAGGTAAATTGACATGCACCCTTGCTTAAGGATATCATGATGGATGGATTTATGCATTTGGCTTTTCATTGTTAAAGCACAAAAAATTAGTGCTTCATTTTGGGTTTTGCTTGGACTTTGAGCTCAATCACATCACAGTAAGGTAAGCAATTGTACCCTGTGAAGCTCAAAACATATCTTAGTCCTCCAAGAATTGAATAATTAGTAGAGAAAAAGATTAACTATAATATACCCCAAAGAATCTCGTTTTACATATGAGCACCAAAACTATATTCTTGCCTATAAGTCATTATGGGAGGTAGGAAAAGCACTTTGCATTAGATCTTAGTGAAATGTGTACCTTCTGGACTTCGAGGTTGACAAAAGTATATATCTGGACATTATGTCACTTATCACGTATATGGCTCTTTTGCAAATCTCTTTTGTGGTTTGAATTTGACTTGGTCTTTCCAGGAAAGACGAAAATATCTGAAAACAGCCAAATTTGGTTATCTCAAGTTTATTAAATTAGTATGTTGGTTGCACTCCAGTGTATTCAACGCTGGCTTTTATTTTCGTAAAATTCTTGAACACGATTGATAACCTATGGATATTGTTTCTCAATCTAGAATTGTATTATTCGCCATTTTGCACTTTCCTAAGTTAAACAAGGTTTCTTCAATATACAAGTAAAAATTGTGAAACTTTCCAACTATCTAATTTGTTTTTCTGTTCTTTTTCTTACTTTGTGGGCTAGAATGTTGTCGTGTTCCCTTCAAGGACTGTGGCAATTGAAAGTGCTCACGTTTGTTGTCTCCACACCTTGCCATTGTTGATGAACAATTGTCGCGAAATTTACAAACGATGGCTAACAAGCTTAAAAATGTTGAGGTATGGTGATGCTAAAATTATTTCGCATTCTTTCTTTCGTCACTTTTATCATTATGTTTTGTGTTTTCTTCTTAGTTAGGTTTTGAGATTTTATTGATACGCCTATATGTTTAATCCATAACTTTGGCTTCTATACTAAAATAAGGACAAATCTAAAACAAATAAATTTTCAATGTAAGGAGCAATTTACTCTAAACTGGTGTTTCACTACTAATAAAGTTTCTAGAGTTACACACCATGGTTAATCAGCTGACCAATTGAAGATTATCCCTCTCTCTTTGTTTCACGTTCAAATATGGATTTCATAATTGTGCCCTCAACAACTCAATATCTATCAGCATTTTTTTTCTTCACATGAATAGTCATTTAACTTATTCCGAAACTGGATACAGAATCCATATCTGAAAAAGGCTTACATATTGTAAAATCTTGTGCAGAGAGTTAGGCATGCCATTCTACACATTCTGTATCTTGGCTAGGAGTACAAGACTGTTAATGCCTTTGTTGTTGCTAAATAATACTCCCTCCGTCCACAAAGAGTGTGTCACAATTGCCTTATTCGACGTCCACAAAGAGTGTATCACTTTCCTTTTTAGGACACTACCCCTCACTCAACTCTTATTATTCAACCTCATAACCACTCATTTTTTGCAAAAAAACCACATTACCCGACAATAAACTTTTATTGTTCAACCTCGTAATCACTCATTATTTACCAAAAAACACTCTTTCTCCACTCAAAAAGCATCTATGGGGGGACCTTTTATCCAATTAAAAATTCATCTACCAAAATTTATTAAAAACCGTGCCATCCACCAAGTGACACTCTTGGTGGACGGAGGTAGTATATATTATTGTATCTGGTTATATTGCTTTATGATCGTTATAAAGTATATATGGTAGATGCACAATTAAGTTAGCCTTTACCTTAATTAGCTTGGTAACATTTGTATATATAGGTGTACTCTTCATTGAATAAAACACATAGTTATACCCCATCTCATATGTGATAACATGGTATCGAGCCCAGGTTCTGTGGTTTTCAATTTGGGGTTGGATTTTAGGGTTTTCAAATTTCGATTTTTGAAACTAGGTTTCGCGACCCATTTCAAATTGGAGGCTCACCGGACGACACCTCCCACCTGTGCAGCTTCCCCACCTCCGGCGCACCCACGGCCACGGTCCGTCGCCGGAATCGGCGCGTGAACAGATAACGCGCCGCGCGTGAACAAGTAACGCCGGCAGCCTTTCCGCGCGTGAAGGTGCGTCGACGTCCGATTCTGCTCCGCCAACGGCGTTCGCCTCGTCTCGTCGTTCGGTGAGTTCTAGCCCGATTCACCGATTCATCATCGTGCGATTTTCGTCAAAACAGATTCGTTTTTAAAGATTTGTGCCGATCTTAGTGTTTGGATTTGCTTTGGTTTTGGATTTACGCTTTGTTCGGTTATTAATATGTCCGAGAAAATAAATCTATTGATATTGTGCCCGTGATGTCGAAAATCACGGACCACAAGCTTTGTTCTACCAATTATCGGGATTGGCGCCGACGATTGAGTTTCTACTTGTTGAGCATCTCTATGGATGCTCATTTGACCGACGATCCACCATCGACACCACGCAGTGAAGGCTTGGTTTCGGGAGGATGCTCGGTTATTTCTTGAGATCGTAATTCGATTGATGGTGAGGTTATCGGTCCGATTACTCACATGAATGATCCAAAACTCTTATGGCGTATCTCGAGTTTCTATATTCCGCAAAGGGAATGTTTCTCGATGTTTGATGTGTGTCAAGCTTTCTACAAACCGCGAAAGGTGACAAAACCTTCTGATTACTTTATGGCATTCAAGAAAACTTATGAAGAGTTGAATGCACTACTTCCATTCATCCAGATGTCGAGTGCAACAGCTCGGTAGCGAAAAGATGGCGATTATGAGTTTTGGTGGACTTTCGTCCGAATTTGAGACCGCTAAGTCTCAAGTTCTTTCGATACTCAAATTTCTTCTTTGGAGAAGCCTTTAGCGACTTCTTCAGATCGAGCGCCGTTGACCACTTCTTCGTGCCTTGACGGTGCTTTTCTCACCAACTCCTTCCTATGCACTGCAAGCCACCATACAAGACCGGTGGTTCTAAGGGTAGTTCGGGTGGCAACTGGCAAGATAGCATGGAGTGTCGTTATTGCCATGATCTCGGGCATATCAACGCCATCGTCCGCGGCTTCGATCCGAAGACTCTCCATCCGCTTATGTTGCCGGCGTAACCGTAATACTCTCGATTCCATCACTATTTCTGGCGATGAGTATGCAAAGTTTTGCAACATCGAGAATGACTTCCCACTTAGTTCTACCACCGCTATTGTCGATTCTGTAATCCTATCACCGCATAGCTTCCTCGCCCACCAACCGGTTTATTGATTCGGTGCCATGAGACCATATGATGTGTAATCCTAGTTTGTTTTCTAAATTGAGTCACATCAACATACCCATCCGATTACTTTGCCGATGGTTCACAATCTCTTGTTAGTGGATCGAGAACCGCCCAACCCACACCGTCTTTATCCTTATCATCTCGCCTTAGTCTCCCACTTTCTCCTTTAATTTATTGTCTGTGAGTAAACTTACTCGCAATCTCCATTGTAGTGCCTCATTTTTTCCTGATTATTGCTTGTTTCAGGATCTTACGACGAGGCAGATTATTGGTAAAGGACATGAATCAGGCGGCCTCTACATCCTTGATACGCAACCACCGTCTTCAGTAGCATGTGCAGGCACGGTCACTCCTATGGATGCGCATTGTCGGTTGGGTCATCCATCTCTTCCTTTGTTAAAGAAACTGTGTCCGCAGTTTTCTAGTTTGTCTTCTTTAGATTGTGAGTCGTGTCGGTTTGCTAAACACCATCGTGTTAGTTTGAGTCCACGAGTCAATAAACGAGCTGATGCTCCTTTTGAGTTAGTACATTCTGATGTTTGGGGTCCTTGTCCCATTACATCAAAGACTGGTTTTCGGTACTTTGTTACTTTTGTTGATGATTATTCTCGTTTGACATGGCTTTACTTAATGAAAAGTCGTTCGAGTTGTTTACCCACTTTTCGCATTTTGTCGAAATTAAGACTCAATTTCGTGTGCTCACAAAATCTTACAGTGATAATGCTAAGGAATATTTATCCGACACCTTTTGTCGTTTTATGAGGACCTATGGCATCCTTCATCAGACTTCCTGTGTTGACACACCGGCTCAAAACGGAGTTGCCGAAAGAAAAAATCGGCATCTTCGAAATGACCAGAGCCTTACTCTTTGGCATGCAAGTTCCTAAATGCTTTTGGGCGATGTTGGTTCATCGCTGCTTTCTCATAAACCGTATGCCGTCCTCCGTCCTTTCTCGGTTTGTCACCCTTTCATGTCCTTTTCCCATCTCGATCTCTACCCTATCGAGCCTAAGATATTTGGTAGCACTTGCTTTGTTCGTGATGTCCGACCTCGTGTCACTAAACTCGATCCCAAATCATAGTGCATTTTCAGGCTATTCTCGGTCCGAAGGGTATCGATGTTTTGCCCCGCCTAAACAAATATCTTGTGTCTGCTGATGTAGCTTTCTCCGAAAATACGCCCTTTACTCCGGGTTCCTCTTCTCCACCTGAGGGGGAGGAAACTGAGTTCTTGGTATATACGGTTACATCGTCTCCTCCGTCCCCGTCTGTCTCTGATATGCCTGATCCTCCTATCCTACATCACTACACTCGCCGTCCTATCACTACTCGTGATCCCGCCTCGCCATCGCCGACTTGGTCCCTTCTCCGCCTCGATTCGCATTCTCGATGATCCAATTGCACCGTCGTCTGATCCTACTCCAAGTGATGATCTTCCTATTGCCCTCCGAAAAGGTAAACGTTCCTGTACTTATCCCATTTCTGCTTTTGTGTCTTACCATCATTTGTCTCCTTGGTCTCGCTCATTTATCGCATCTCTCGAGTCTGTTCCTAAGACTGTTGCTGAAGCTTGGGCCCATCCTGAATGGCGCAAAGCTATGATTGAGGAAATGACTGCTTTGAATGCTAATGGCACTTGGATTTTGGTGGACCTTCCTGAAGGTAAACGACCAATTGGTTGTAAATGGGTGTTTCTGATTAAGATCAACTCGATGGGACTATTGATCGTTTGAAAGCTCGCCTTGTTGCTAAAGGCTATGCTCGATTTATGGTGTTGATTATTGTGAGACATTCTCCGTGGCCAAGCTCACCTCTATTCGGCTTCTTATTTCGCTAGCAGCCCGTTATCACTGGCCTCTCCACCAGCTTGATATCAAAAATGCTTTTCTTCATGGTGATTTGGCTGAGGAGGTTTATATGGAGCAACCGCCCTGCTTTGTTGCTCGCGAGTCTCATGAAGGTATGTTATCTTCGTAAATCAGTATGGTTTGAAACAGAGTCCTCGTGCATGGTTTGGTACTTTGCTCGTACTATTGAGACATTTGGTACGGCGAGTAACTCGATGATTCTGCTTTCTACAAAACGCCTCAACTGGTATTATTTTGTTGGTCGATATGTTGATGATATTGTGATTCGGTAGTGATTTCAAGGCATTGCTTCTCCGAGAGCTTTTCTCCCTACTCAGTTTAATACTAAAGATTTGGGAGAGCTTAAGTATTTTTTAGGTGTTGAGGTAATGAGAAGTAAGAAAGAAATTCTTTTGACTCAAAGGAAATATGTGCTTGATTTACTCTCGGAGACAGGAAAGTTGGGAGCTAAACCATGTAGCACTCCAATGGTTCCTAATTTACACCTTACTAAAGATGGTGTGTTATGTGATGATCCCGAGAGGTATAGAAGAGTGGTTGGAAAGTTGAATTATCTGAGAGTGACACGACCTGATATAGCTTATCCAGTCAGTGTGGTGAGTCAGTATATGTCTTCGCCAACGGTTGATCATTGGAGAGCAGTGGAGCAGATTTTGTGTTATTTGAAAGGAGCACCTGGACGTGGAATTTCGTATGGTGATCATGCTCATGATAGGATCGAGTGCTTCTCCGATGCCGATCAAGGTGGTCAAAGGAAGATATAAGATCTACTTCAGATTTTGTGTGTTCTTCGAGGAAACTTGGTTTCGTGGAAAAGCAAGAAACAGAGAGTGGTTTCACGATCAAGTGCAGAGTCGGAGTATAGAGCTATGGCTCAATCAGTCAGTGAGATCATGTATATACATCAATTTTTACATGAAGTGGGTCTACCTGTTCCTATTCCAGCCAAGTTATGGTGTGATAATCAGGCTGCACTTCACATTGCATCCAATTCCGTCTTTCATGAGCGAACCAAACATATTGAAATTGATTGTCACTTTATTCGTGAGAAGATTCAGCGTGGCCTCATCTCTACTGGATATATGAAGACCGAAGATCAGTTAGGGGATCTCTTTACTAAGGCCCTTAATGGGGTTAGAGTTGATTATCTTTGTAACAAGCTTGGCATGATTAACATCTATGCTCCAGCTTGAGGGGGAGTGTTATAAAGTATATATGGTAGATGCACAATTAGGGTTAGCCTTTACCTTAATTAGCTTGGTAACATTTGTATATATAGGTGTACTCTTCATTGAATAAAACACATAGTTATACCCCATCTCATATGTGATAACAATGACCATGTAAAACTTAAAATATGAGAGTCAACAGTACAATTTAATTCATATGTGTTCTAGCTAATTAGAAACTGCACTGTCTATTGAGAGCTGTGAACTAGTTTCAGCTGCTGTGAGCCTGTGACTGAAGAAGGTGCACTAATTTATGCATGCTTAAGCTGATCATTACAATGTAGAATAGCCAAACAAATTTTCCACTGAGCTCATCCCCAACTAAATATATTCTGATCTCTTGATGGTTGATTGCAAAAGGAGGAAGAGACGAGCACTAGCTCCTTTGATGGATCATGAATCTTAATATGCCTAACTGATTATAGAAGACTTGCTAAATATAGTTTTGTAGCTTGCTCCTACTTCTGATTTATTTGTGTTGTATTTTCATGATTCCTCTGAGTTTGTTACATACATATATAAATACATAAATATAAATATGTATATTCATATTCTTATTACCTCTACATATATATTGGAATAATGCCGTAATTTGTCAGTTAAAATTTATAAGTAGCCTTTTCTACGGATCTAGGTTAAGATCTAGTATGATATAATCATGTTTCTATTTTTCTTTTTCTGGATTTATTATGACATTTCTCTTAGGAGATAGTTGAAGGTGGTGGTTTGCACTGGTATTCGGCTGCATGATGGATGACTTAACCTCTATCTCACTACATTACTTGTAACATTTGTACTGCCAGTTGTGGAATGCATAGGTTGGCGATCTCAAGATGGTTGATTGAAGCATTATAACATGATATGTTTGTTAACCTGTTTTGCTGTGGTATATATTGCAGGATAATTAGAAAGAAATCTGGACAGTGATGGTTTCAGGATTGTTCTATTAGTATCAACTTTTCCTATTTCAAATTCTTGAAGTTTCTTTGGAGGCTTTTCCGAAGTTCTTTCAATTGTCACTAATTATGATAGTTGCAGCAGGCTTCTCTTTCTTCACAAGTTCTTTTTCATTTGCAGAAGACAGAAACCGGAGAAAACTCAGAGGAAGTTATCACAGTAATTGAAGCACCGCGCCAGTCAGACTTGATGGTTGACATAATAAAAAAGTTACGGCCAGAAGTGGTTGTGACTGGGATGGGTCAATTTGAGTCAGTTACTAGTTCAGCTTTTGAGCATCTGCTAGATACGACAAGAGAAATTGGGTGTCGATTGTTTTTGGATATATCTGACCACTTTGTGCTATCCAGCCTTCCCAGTTCCAATGGAGTCCTCAAGTATCTTGCAAGAACTCCTCTGCCTCCACATGCAACAATTGTTTGTGGCTTACTGAAGAATCAGGTAACGTATATGTAGGTGTTGAGTGTTAAGTATCAATTCTGAAAATGTATAAATGTACTCGGACTCTGAATGATGCTTGATGTATCTGTTTTTAAAGCTTATGCTTGTCGTTTGTGATGCATCCTCAGTAGTGATTAATAAACTGGTAATATCTCATCCGGCCATTTCTTTTATCTGGAATACAGGTTTATAAGGATTTAGAAGTGGCCTTTGTGATATCAGAGGATGAGGAAATGTTCAAAGCTCTATCCAGGACAGTTGAACTTTTACAGGAAGTACTGCAATAATTAGTCAGTTGTACTATGGTTGTCTTTTCCATGAGCTTCTGGCGTTTCAGCTTGCTGATCGACACCCGCGTGCACAGGTTAGTCTGCTCATGGTTAAGGATCTTCATCATCACATTCAAATATTTCGTTTGTGAAAGATAACACTAGTGAAAAGAAAACTGACTATATGTATATTATCCAAGTATTTCTATCAATTTACAGTTAGAAAGCTGCAATGCAATTTTGCAGACTTCTAACTATTTGGTGTCTCATGGTCATATGAACCTTACGAAAAGCGGTAGTAGCATTGTTAGTTTATAATACACACAGATATCTGAATTTTTCTTATTATGTACTCCTTGACGACTTGACCCAAGGATTTGCAGAGAATCACCGCATTTATAGCCCTTAAACCTGAATCTGTATAATATAGCTAATCAAGTAAAATTTGGTAATGGCACAAGCCGCTTCCTCTTAACAGTTAAACTAATACGAAGAAATAGCAATTAATATCTTATATCTTCAACAGTACATATCACAATCTAGGATTATCTAACCAAGTATTGTACCCGTTGATTGTCTTTAGAGAAATGCTGAGAAGCCAGGTGCTACCAAGGTTAACGGAGTTTCCAGTTTGACTTACCCAGTACTTGATCATGCTGAGTTATCAATCAATGAATCTGATGAGTCTTCTCTGGTTCACATGGATGTCGACCAAAGCTTTCTGCCAATAACTACACCAGTTAAGGCTGCCATCTTTGAGAGTTTTGCCAGGCAGAACATAACTGAATCTGAGACTGATGTTACAGACAGCATTAGACGTCTAGTTAGCAGCAGTTATGGCATTTCCTCTGACAGCAACACGGAGTTAATATATGCTGGGTCTCCTGCAGAACTTTTCACTAATTTGGCAATCTGTTGTGCTCAAGAGGGTGGAACTCTATGCTTCCCGACTGGTTCAAATGGAAATTATCTATCAGCTGCAAGATTTTTGAAGGCTAACATTGTAACGATCCCAACAAATCCAGAAGTAGGGTACAAACTGACTGAAGAAACGCTTTCTCACACCTTGGAGACTGTTAAAAAACCATGGATCTATATATCTGGTCCAACTATCAATCCGACTGGCTTGCTTTACAGTAATGAAGAGATAAATAAGTTATTGTCTGTATGTGCCAAATTTGGAGCAAGGATAATACTGGATACGTCATTCTCAGGAGTGGAATACAACTCTAAGGGATTCAATGACTGGAATTTGGGAGCTACACTAGAGAAACTCTCATCTGCTAATCCCTCCATCTGTATATGTCTACTTGGGGGATTATTTTTCAAGATGCTTGCTAGCGGGCTTAAATTCGGATTTCTTCTCATGAATCAGCATTCTGTTGTGGATGCTTTCCATAGCATTGGTGGAGTAAGCAAACCCCACAGCACTATCAAGTACACAGTGAAGAAATTACTGGATTTCGGAGAGCAAGAAACGCAGGATCTGTTGAACGGCATAGCAGAACAGATGGAAAATCTAAGAAGTAGATTTAAATCTTTGAAGCAGGTAAATCTTTCAAATATTCATTCATTCACAGCGCATATCATAAGCTATGTTGCATATTCATTTACAAGTTATGTTGTATTAGCTAAGCTAATTTTGTTGTGACAGACGCTTGAAAAAAGCGGTTGGGAGGTGCTCGACGCTGAAGCAGGTGTCTCCATTGTAGCAAAGCCATCTGCCTACTTTGGCAAGACCATCAAACTGGAAAATGGCGCAGGAAACCGGGAAATCAAGCTCGACGACACCAACATCCGAGACGCAATGCTCACCAGCACTGGTTTGTGCATCAATAGCGCTTCGTGGACTGGAATTCCCGGTTACTGCCGCTTCACCATTGCCCTGGAAGATAAAGATTTCAAGCGTGCACTGGATTGCATTACGCAGTTCAAAAATTTGGTTTATTGACTGAAAATATGTACTCTTGTTTTGTGAGGTAAAGTTACACACTATGTTGTTTTGCAACTACATTGTTGTGTAGCCCTCAAAATGAATGGAGTACAAGCTATATGTTTCGTGTGTACTATAGCTGTACGCCAGAAAACGTAAATTACAATATTTGTGATGATTTTGTTTATCTCGTGTTTGCTGGCTACATGTAGGTACATAGAACTTTACGGTCAGTTGAATTGTGCCATGTGAAAATGAAGAACAGTAAATCTTTGTGGCCACATTGTGGTACGTACACACCTTTTTTCACATATTTCAAAAATATTAAATTATTAAATTTAAATTTAAGTTTAAAATTTTCATTCGATATGTGCAAAATTGTAATTCCATAAGATAGTTTTAATGTGAAACTAATTTTTAATAGATCAAAAATTAAATAAATGACTTTTTCATTTAATAAAGTTGATTGCTACGTACCATATATTTACCGAATAAGATCACTCAATGAAGAATGAATAATTCCTGAATTAAGTGAACAGAAAACTGATATTTGATAAGAAATTTTCAATAAGGAGTTGTCAGGTGTTGTGTACAAAAATCAAAGATTTGATGTCGTGCAATTTGAGATTGTGTCATCGCAACACTAAAATCCCTGAATTCTCTCTCCTTAATTTATATATGACAAAAACTTAGGTGAGTTTCGCTTCATCGTGAGTTCATCCTTGATTTTTGTTAAAATAATTATATATTAATTAATATAAGTAAGGATAATTAGATTTTGTTAATTTATAATTAAATTTATTATTTTTTAATTATAATTTTTAATTCAAAATTAGAATTTATTAATTCATTATTATGGTTTATTAATTCATAATTGAGGTTTATTAATTCATAATTAGGGTTTATTAATTAAAAGTTAGGGTTTATTAATTCACAATTAGAGTTTATTATTCAAAATTATGGTTTATTATTTCTAATTAGGGTTTATTAATTCAAAATTAGGGTTTATTATTCAAAATTAGGGTTTATTAATTCCAAATAGGGTTTATTAATTTAAAATTAGGGTTTATTAATTCATAATTAGGGTTTATTATTCACGATTATGGTTTATTAATTCACGATTAGGATTTATTAATTCACCATTAGAGTTTATTAATTCAAAATTAAGATATATTAATTCAAAATTATTATTTATTAATTTACAATTAAATTTTATTAAACTAATTAATTTTTATTAGAATTAATTTAATTTAATTAATTAGTCCCTTTATAAATAGAGGTCATGGAAGAGGTATTAAATCATGCTTAAAGTATTATCGACAAATTAAAGCGCATGGAAATATATTATTTCTTAATCATATATGCCTAAATGGTGCATAACACTATATTCAGATTATACAACAAATTTACTATATTTAGCACGTGTGTGCCTGCATTATGCCTACAAGCATTTGAATCAAAGTGTAGCGGCCTACATTATGCCTTTAAGCACTACAGTCAGTGACTCGGATTATACGCAACATGTATGTCTATCTACAAGCATTACAACAAGAGTGGATTATGTCTTCATCATGTGCCTCAAATTAGATTCTGCGACATTAAAATAAAAGTTTGCGACACATATTCATGTCGCAAAAAGTCATTATTCTTGTAATGAGACTCTTATAAATGCCACATAATTTGGATTACTTTTTCTTAAATAAAATTAACTGGATGAAATGTGTATGTAATCAAGTATGTGATTATTACGATTAAAAATAAGCTACATTCTTATGTTCATTGTAAAGTATAGAACATCAATAATTTTTTATTGTTAGAGTCAAATATAATGTATTGACTTAAAATCAACATTTTTATTCATGCTCATAACTACAAATAAACTATTAGTCAAGAAGTCAAAAGAAAAAAACCTAAACTCTAATACAATACGTGAGTATCATTGTACTTTTGCATTGCAATAAAATAAAAACAAATCCAAACTTGCATAGAGCGTTATTTCTGATTTCATTTCTTATTTGCCATAATTGTCTTTTTTAATAATCAAGTTTAAGAAATATGATTTTATAAATTATTTTTTATTTTTATATATCTATAAAAACAGTCATAAAATATGTGCTCAAACTAAGGTAAACTAAAAGATATAGAATTAAATATATTACATCAGCAAAAATAGTAATATAACACCATTTATTAATATAATAACATTTTTACAAAACATATAACACCAAATTTATTAATATGTAAAAACATCTTTAAAAGATACTCCCTTCTTCGTTCACCATATTTTTTCTTTGATTTAGGTGCATGAATTTTAATAAATTATAATAAGTGTAAAGTGAGTGACAAATAATAAATGAATAAATTAATGACGGTGAGATTAAAAGATCGGTCATAGAGATAATAAATATATTAATGAATAGTGTGAGTAAAAAGATGGATTATGAATGATTTTTTTTTATAAATAAATAGATAAATTTAGAAGAAAAAATAGAAAGTTGATATTTCTAAAAAAATTATAGATAAATTAAATAAACATATTTGATGAATGAAGAAAGTATAACTAAATTTTTACTCAATTTATTAGGTACGTGCACCGTGGATACTAGTTAGGCCATCTTCAATACGCAACACTAAATTTAACTCCATTTTGCAGTAATTGTCCCATCAAACAGTAATTTATCTCCAACCAACAAACTCAAATTATAACTCAAAAGAATATTCTCTATATATTCCTTCTCATTTGCACATTAAATCCATTAAAAATTTCAATCAATAATTAAATATGAAATGAGCTAGTATTAAATAAATTAGTTATTAATAAATAAATAAAATAAAACTAAATTATTTATTCATTAAATAAGAAAAAATTACATAACTTCATTTCAAATTCATCATTTCATATAGTATAGATAGATATATATTTTGGGCTCTTGGTTCGGTTTAATAAAATTAATTTAATAGCCTAAAATATAAAAAGTCCATATTAAATTTATCAGATATTTAGTAGTGTGGTTAGAGTATATGTCTCTCTAGAGTTCCATAGTAGAAATCCTATCAATGCAGAAATCCTTTTTCTTTTTATTCCTGAAACAAACAGATACAAATGTCAAACGACATACAAATCACCAACACAAATTCCACAACACAAAATGAACTAACTCTACAGATTGCAAATCTAGTGCGAAACTCCGACAACGTTACTCTCGGATTCAAATTGGACGGCAACAATTATCCAATATGGGCTCGCCTCATGAAAGTAGCCATAGGAAGCAGAGGCAAATCAAGTCACATAACCGGACAACCACCTTCACTAAATAAAACAGACCCAACTTATTATCAATGGGAGGAAACAGACTTATCTGTTTTCTCATGGATCATACAGAATATGGAGGGGAGTTTAGTCACAAATTTTGCACAACATCAGACTGCAAAGGCTGTGTAAGATAGCCTAGCAATCACATAGGGGAGTGGAGTAGACCCGTTTCAAATTTAAGATTTGGAAGTTAAATCCAACAAAGTCAGTCAAGGGCAACTTACGTTAGAAGATTACTGGAATGAGTTACAAACCATATGGCTCACCATCGACCAAAGAGAGTCGAACCCCCTCAGCTGCTGTGAAGAAGGGATAAACAAATACAAGAAATTGATCGCAAACCGTTAGATACCAAATATGATGGTATCCGGTGAGACATCCTCAAAGAAGCCCATGTTCCCTCAGCCGAATCGGCGTTCTCGAAGGTGAGAAGGGAGGCCGCCCGGCTACAAATTCTACAACCGACAACCAACCCCGCCAATTTGGTTAACACATCATCGGGAGCAATAGGAACCGGACTCGCCGCTCGCTATACCGTTCCACGACTAGACGACTACCTGTCACAAACCACCGTCAGAGGACCTCAGACTCGCTCCGAAAACCCGTCATCAGGAAAAATGATGGACAAATCGAAGCTTTTTTGTACGCACTGTGGTATGCAAAAACATACCAAGGAGATGTGCTTCCAACTCATCGTTTATCCCAATTGGTGGGAGGATAACCACAAAATCACACAGGTAAAAGGCAAGACGGCGATTGAGATAGACGGCCAAGAGGTGGTCGAGTCCGCGGTTGCGGTAAGTGGCGCAAGAGCAGACGGCAGAAGGAAGGTGGCGGGGGTAGGGTTTTTTTATCCGAAGGCAGATGAGAGTGAAAGGGCGAGTAAAGGGGCGACGATTGACGAAACAGGTATAAGGTTTGGTGGTTTACCACTAAACCCTTCATTTTCTCCCTATTTACAATTTGACCCCTTCCAATTTCAGATTGCTTCGAAATATGACCCTTTATTCCTAAATAAATCAAAAAATGACCCTATGTTATGTCAAAATCTCTCCACAGTTTCTACTGCCTACCAAGCCTTATGTGATAAAACTGATAGGGATAGAGGATGGATATTTGATTGTGGAGCCACGGATACAATGAATTTTGACAAATCTGATATACTTGAGTCATCGAAATCATTCCGAACACATGTTCAAACAGCCAATGGTGACTTAACTCGAGTGGAAGGAGCCGGGATTATAGAAATTTCTCCCACTTTAAAACTTTCAAATATATATTCCGTCTCTTTCTCATAAGTTAATGTCAATTAGCCATGTTACAAAGGAACTCAATTGTACCATGCTAATGCATCCTCACTGCTTTTCTTGTGATATCGTGACGGGAAGATTATTGGGCAATCGAGCGGAATGGATTGTATTATGTGGATGAGATAGCTCAACAAGACAAGGTGATGCTGGCTCATGGAACTGCAAACCGGGAAGCCTGGCTTTGGCATCGGCAGTTAGGACACCCTTCCATAGGTTATCTTAGGATTTTATTTCTGAAATTAGTACCGACTGAGACATTAACTTGTGAAACTTGTGTTTTGGCTAAAAGCCACAGACAATCTTTTAAACCAAATAATACACAAGTTAATTCTATTTTTTCCTTGATTCATTATGATGTTTGGGGTCCTTCACCTGTTGTGTGAGGTCAGGGTTTTAAATATTTTTTGCTCTTTATTGATGATTACACTAGGATGACATGGGTGTATTTTTTAAAACATAAATCTCAAGTTTTGAAAAATTGACTCATTTCTATACTATGGTTCAAACCCAATTTCGAAAAATATTCAAACTCTTAGAACCGATAATGTGGGATTTATCAATTATTCTATGAAAAACCTATGCCAGCAAAAGGGAATTATTCACCAAACCACATGTCCTCATACTCCCGAATGTAATGGTGTTGCCGAACGGAAAATCTGATTCTTCTAGAAATGACCCGGGCCATGATGATTGAGTCTCATGTCCCTACACATTTTTGGCCTGAAGCTGTTGCCACCTCTGTCTACCTTCTGAATCGCCTCCCTACCAAGATTCTTCAACTTAAAACCCTGTTACAAAAATTATCAACTCTGGCCAAAATACCTCTCGCCCTCACTCTCGAGCCTCGGCGGTTGCTCTGTATTTGTCCATATTCCCAAACATGAAAGAACCAAACTCTCTCCTTGTGCTATTAAATGTGTGTTTGTTGGTTATGGTGTGAACCAAAAAGGATATAGATGTTATAATCCAAAAACCCATCAAGTCTTAACAACCATGAACTGTGAATTTCTCGAAACAGAATTCTTGCTTGCTAACCACCTTAACAGTCAGGGGAAGTGTGAGAGGGAAAGTGAGATCGACCTGCTAAGTTGGTTGCCAATGCCGTAACTGTTACAATGCCGAACCTAAGCGGTCCCAACGTAAATACTTAACCTTGTCATTTGAGCATGTCTCAAACACTCAAGAACAATCTGAGCAATCTGAAATTCCCCTGCCAGAACTCATGTCTCCTCCACCACTGATATCTGAGGAAGAGAATACAATAGATGGTGATATTGGATTATATGTGCTACCACCCAGGAATAATCGGGGTGTTCCTCCCAAGCGATACACCCCAAAAAAGACCGTGCGGAATACTCGGTATTCAGTTGGAAGTATTGTCAAGGAAAATTTATCCAAAAGTGTTATGGCCTATGAAGCAGCTTTATATGAAAAAAGATCCCACAAACCGTAGAACAAGCCCTCAAGTTCGAACATTGGAGAAACGCTATGAAAAATGAGATAAGTGGTTAGCCCGGAACCATACATGGGAGAAATGCAAATTGCCAAAAGGAAAAAGGCATGTAAGATGCAGATGAGTTTTTACAATTAAACGGAAATCAGATGGATCTATTGAACGGTACAAAGCTCGGCTTATTGCAAAAGGATACACTCAGATGTACGAGATAGACTATATCGAGACTTTCTCACCAATAGCAAAGATGAACACTGACAGAGCTCTTCTCTCTATTGCTGTCAACAAGGATTGGGTTCTACGTCAATTTGATGTTACAAATGCTTTTCTTCATGGGGAGTTAGAAAGAGAGATCTATATGGAAGCACCCGTGGGATTCTCAGATGAGTTTGAAGATGGAGAGGTTTGCAGATTGAAGAAAACCTTATATGGACTAAACAGTCATGATTTGGAAGATTTACCACAGCTATGACAAGTTTGGATACCAACAGAGCAATTCAGATCACACCTTATTTCTAAAAAAACGAGGTAACCTGATTACCTGTTTGGTTATCTATGTGGATGATATGATCATAATAGGAGATGACTCAGAAAAAATTAAGAGATTGACAGAAAACTTGTTTAAAGAGTTCAAAATGAAGGATTTAAGAAATCTAAAGTACTTCCTCGGAATTGAAATACTCAGATCAAAGAAGGGAATCTTCATTAACCAGAAGAAGTATACTCTAGATCTTCTAGCTGAGACAGGAATGCTAGATTGCAAGCCAGCTGAGACGTCCATTGTTGTGAATCATGGGCTGCAAATTATGGAAGAAGCCGAATTAGCAGATCGGGGGGAATATCAACGTCTGGTAGGGAAACTTATTTACCTTTCTCATACTCGACCTGATATTGCCTATGTTGTTGGTGTTGTAAGTCAGTTTATGCACCAACCTCAAGCTGATCACTTAGAAGCCGCGCTAAGAATTGTTAGATACCTAAAGGGAACGTTTGGCTATGGATTGCTGTTTAGAAAATCTGGACATCTAGAAATACAAGTCTACACAGATGCAGATTGGGCTGGAAATCCAATAGACATAAATCTACAGCTGGGTACTTTATTTTTATTGGAGGTAATCTTGTCTCATGGAGAAGCAAAAGCAAAAGGTAAGGGTTCTCTCTCACCAGTTCGAGTTTAGAGGAATCAAGAGTGGTCTAACTGAAGTCCTTTGGTTAAGGAAATTATTGATGGAATTAGATCTTCATTCAGCAAAGACATGCCAGATGTTTTGTGACATCAAAGCAATTTATCAAGATCCCCGAAAATCAAGACAACACGACGTAATCGAAACATGTCGAGGTTGATAGCATTTTATTAAAGAAAAGATCGAGGAGGAATTGTGGCATTGCCATTTGTACGATCCAAGATCAGCTTGCGCACATCATGACTAAAGTCAGAACCCAAGAGTTTTACAAAGTTCTCGACAAGTTGAGTATCGGAGATCCCGCCACTCAACTTGAGAGGGAGTGTTGGAAGAAAGGAAAAGAAATCAATTAGCAGCAATTAGAAGATTTAAGAATCAATCCAAGATCTTTCCTTATACAAGATTTTTCCTTATACAATTGTTTCTAACCCTATAAAAGGGTATCTGTAATGATAAATAAAATACAACATTTTCAGCCTCTAATTCCTTTTTCTGTTCTACAATACGTTTAACATGTTTTAACACTTACAATGTCGATGGCCACCTTGTTCACCGCGGCGGCGTTCCTCCTGCCTTCGGGAGCCACCGGCCTCGTGCCTTACAGCCCACGCTCCTTATGGGACCTGATGCTAAATCCTCCCGACGACCCGTTCAAGATCCTGGAGCAATCGTCGTTGGCCGCGGCCAGAGGCACGGACGGACTGGAGGGAGACGGCGGAGGAGCACCAGATCTCTGTTGACGTCCCCGACATGAGGAAGGAAGACATCAAGATCGAGGTGGATGAGAGCCGCGTGCTCTGCATGAGCGGCGAGAGAAGGTGAAAGGCGAGCAGTGGCACAGGGTGGAGCGGACGGTGGGGAGGTTCTGGCGGCTGTTGGAAAATGTGTACAGAACAGTACAACTTGTCGAGCGTATTACAACTTGAAACAGAAATGTAGGAGATGATCAAAACTAACAATGAATTAAAACAAGAAATAACAGTAGAAAATTGAAAACCGTATTCTAATGCCGAGTCGAGGAGGCCTCTTTCCGCAAGACGAAATACGCCCCGGTAGTGCTTTCGGTTCTGGCGTATCGTCCCCAAAGATGAAACGGCAACGTCTCGTAGGTGGCAGCATCGCAAACCAACAAGCACTGGTAAACTGGACGGAGGCGAGAACAGAGCTTGGACACGAACAATGTATGAAAAAAGTGCTCTTGGAAGATGCTGGAAAGCTTTTGACAGTAGGTCGCTTATGTTGGGGAGACATATCCTATTTATAGGCGTCGTCCCCCTCATGGGGGGCATGCTGGAGTCAACACCCGCATTGATGTCGGGTGTTACGAAGTTATGTCCCCCATTGAGTGCAGAGGGTTTACGCGGTGGTTTCTGGAGACAACTTGGGAGTTACACTCACGTTTCCCGCAGAGCCATCATGTCGGAACGTTACCGACAGTTACGATAAATCTGGACAACGCGTGCGTCCAGGTTCATTGGACGTATCCGGATATCTCTTCAAGTGCACAGCAGGCCCAACGGATTGGGCTACACGAGTTGGGCCATACTCAACCTCCTCGAGGTATCTTAGGAATCATTAAGAGTCAACGACTCAACCTCACCACTAGGCAAGTTTTTCAACACTCATTTATTTTCTAGGGAACAGACTACTTGAGTGTTTACACACGAACTCTTATAGCTTAGTTCTCCCATTGAACCAAGTTCTTGGGATCTCCAGTCATCATGGTTGGGTTACCACTATGATTGTTCTTAAGATGTGGATTTTAATCCCATTCCCTCTAACAACTTGATCATTTGATCTCGGTTCAACCCTTTCGTTAACTGATCCGCCAGATTATCTATCGACTGACATAGTCAACCGAGATAACTCCACTTGAGATCAAATGCCTCACGGTATTATGTCGCCGACGATATGTCGAGACTTACCATTATACAAAGCACTTTTCGCCATTCCAATAGCCGCGGCTATCACGTTGAATCATCACCGTGGCATGTTTAGACCAACATGGAATATCTTCCAAAAATTACGGAGCCACTCGGCTTCCTCACCGCCTTTATCCAAAGCTATGAATTCTAAATCCATGGTGGATCGGGCTATACGTCTATTTCGTGGATCTCAAGAAACAAAGACTCCCAATCGTGAACACGCACCACTTGTAGAAAGTGAATCTTTCGTGTCGATATCCACTGGCATCACAAGCACCCTTCAAGTCACGGGGATATCTCGTGAATGCAGCCCATGATTTTGAGTATACTTCAAGTACCTCAAAACTCTCACTAAAGCCTTCCAATGCTCCTTGCTTGGATTGCTCGTAACGACTCAATTTGTTCACGGCAAGCTATGTCGGGCGGGTGCAATTTGTAAGATACATCAAACACCGATGACCTTAGATAGTCTTCTTGCCCAACGTGTTCACCCCTGTTCTTACTCAAGTGAACATCTAGCTCCAATAGGGTCTTAGCAGCAAACTATCAAACGCGTTGAATTTCTTAAGCACTTTCTCGACGAGTGAGATTGTGTCAAGACAATTCCGTCTCGATCTTCTTAGAATCTTGATTCCAAGAATCACATCGCTAAACCCATGTCTTTCATGTCAAAATTTCTATTTAACATGCGCTTTGTGTAATTAATGACTTGAGTATTGCTACCATGATCAACATGTCATCTACATACGTACACACTATAACATAACCATTATCGTTGTTCTTAACGTAGACACATTTGTCACACTCGTTGATCTTGAAATCATTTGCCAACATTACATTATCAAATTTCAGTGCCATTGCAACGACGCTTGTTTCAAACCATATAGAGACTTCACGAAGTTTGCATACCTCGCCTCTCGACTGGTACAACAAACCTTCGGTTGCTCTATATATACCTCATCCTCGAGGTCACTATTCAAAACGCAGTCTTAACGTCCATTTGATGAATCTCAAGATTGTGCAAAGCAAAGAATTGCGAGAAGCACCCTAATAGACGTAATCCTCGTCATAGGTGAATAGGTATCAAGAAATCGTACCTTTCTCTTTGTTTAAACCCTTCGACAACCAAACGGGCCTTATACTTTTCCATTGATCCATCGCCTGTACTTTCTTTTAAGGATCCACTTGCATCCTAAGGGCTTACAACCTTCGAAAATCAACCAAAGACCCAAGTGTGGTTTTGCGAATGGAATCAATCTCGCTAACCTCTCTCGCCGAGCATTCCGTCTGGCCGAGCATAGCTACTTTGATCAAGTTGGTTCTTCGTCAACATGAACGCAATATAGTCGGACCAAAATCCTTTGGCGCTCGACTTCATCGCTTGTCTCGGTTCCGACCCTCCGGATCGTGACTCGATCGCTATGCGATATCGGTTCTTCCTCCAAAGGTTTAGAACTCGAAGCTTCACCATCGCTCTATTGCTAGAATCGGCTTCATTTTTATCCTTGTCTTTCTGAGGATAAACACTTTCAAAGAATATGGCATTCCTCGACTCAATCGCCGTCCCCACAGTCATATCCGTACCTCGACTGAGATCGAAACGATAGGCCGCTGCTCGATGCCTACCCCATAAAGATACAATCGATCGTTTTAGGTCCAATTGTAACTTGTTTGGAAGAGGCACCTCAACCTTCGCCAAACACCCCCACACTTTGAGATATTTGTACGATGGTTTTCTTCCTTTCCACAACTCGTAGAGAGTGACATCCTTACTCTTGAGTGGAATCTTGTTCAAGATGTAGTTGGTCGTCAAAACATTTTTCCCCACAAGTTTCGGGCAACCTCAACTAATCAACAAAGCATTCATCATCTCCTTAAGTGTTCGATTTTACGCTCAAGAATGCCATTAGGCGAGGTGAATAAGGAGTCGTTTGATGTATTATACCACTTTCATTGCATAATGCCTCATACGGAGCTACATATTCTCCCCATCTATCACTCGACAGTCTTAATTCGACAAATTAGTTGATTCTCGGCTTCGTTCTTGAAGTTTTTAAAAGCTTCAATAGCATCGTCTTTACTTCTTAGAAGGTAAAGATAACAATATCTTGTACACCATCAATAAACGTGATGAAGTACTTTTACCACCTCTAGTTTGTACAAACTTTAAATCACACACACCAAAGGTGAATAAGTTCTAGAGGCTTAGTGCTCTGCTCACCGAATGAAACGGTAACTTAGCCATTTTGGCTTCCACACAAACCTCACATTTCGTTTGGTATTCACTTCATTTAACTTTAGTAAATCTAAATTTACTAATCTTTTATTGCATTTAGATTAACATGTCCTAATCTACAATGCCATAAATCGAGCACTCATCAAGTAAGAGGAAGTAGATGCATTTTCATTCATCATAATTTTTGGTACACCAAGACAAATTATTACATTTAGTTTGAAAAGACCCCGGTGAGATAACCCTACCAAGGAACTTTCCAAACTTAGTCAAGACTAACTTGTCCGACTCAAAACTAGTCTAAAACCCTTATTAACTAGAATAGAGCCCGACACTACGTTTTGCGAATGTCCGGGACATGCAGACATCCTTCAACGTGATCTCAATGCCGAACGACATCTTGAGCACCACATCACCAACTCCGCAACCTCGCATTTAAGCTTGATTCCCCATGTTGAGCTTCCTCCTCAACGCCTTGTAGGTGGAGAAACGCATCTTTCGGCGCAGACGCGCACAGTTGCACCAATGTCGATGAACCATCCACCGTGATTCTCGACGTGGTTGACTTCTTGGTCACCAGCAGCCAAGTCATCCTTGTCCCATTTTTCAAGTCCTTCGACAACGTTGGCAACTTGTTTAGCCTTATTCTTCTTTGGTCGACGGCGATCCTTTTACGTGTGGCCATGCTTGCCACAATTGTAATGAGCCCCGTCAAACTTACGGCAACCACCTTCCTTTGCCTTTGTCTTTGACATTGGGATTTAACACGCTTGTTGGAGGATAATCTCTCTCCAACAGTTGGCTCGCGATCGATCAAACCTTTCGCTTTCAAATCTCGCTTCTTCACATCGACTCGATGCGGTTTGATGATCAAGTCTTCAAGCGTCATATCCTTTCGCCTTGTGCTTAAGGTAGACCTTGAAGTCTCTCCACCCCGGGTAGTTTTCAATCGGTGTAGCGACGACAAAGCCGTCGAAATAGTATGCCCTTCGACTTGAACCTCGTGTACAATGAGTTGAAACTCTTGACTGGTCTATGATCGGTCGGGAATCGACCATCTTGTAGTCCAAATATTGGCTACAATGAACTTCTTAGACTGCATCATCACTACGATACTTGCTTTCTAGCGCATCCACATACATTTGGATGTCGTTACAAAGATAAACACTATACAAGCTATCTTCTAAACTACCAAGTATAAAGTTTTTACAAAGATAGTCGTCGGTCGCCATTGTATATGTCGCCGGACGTGAAAGTCCGCTACCGACCCGGAATGGCGGGCTCATCTTCCACCAAGAAGTTGGCGAAGCCCAACGTCGTGAGGTAGAACAACATCTTTTGCTGCCATCTCTTGAAGTCGGATCCTACAAACTTCGACGGCTTCTCGGCGGGCGGCATCATCCTTGCGGTATGAACAGGCGCCAAGATCGATCCAAACCGGATCCACCAACACCACTGAAGTGTCTTTGAAACATGGAACTCGTATGAGAACCACCAGTGTTTAGATCCCATGGATCCAACGGTTGACCCACCGAAAAGTGCAGTCGTCGAACCAATGGAACCACTAAAAGTGAAACCAAACGTTGAACCACTAAAAGTGGAACCAACAATGACCTAAAGGGTCCAATGGTTGACCGAAGGCATCAAACCAAACATGGTCGTAGCTATTTGTGCGAAGTGCGCAGCAGAGGCAGAGGAATGACGGCGGCGGAAGCAGTCGGTGGTGAGGCAATGACATCTCCAAGCAAATGTTTAAGTTTGAAAGTTTTAAGTTAATTAAAAGTCTCAACTCCTTCGTGGCAAGTACTATTTCATCTTGCGATTGTTGGAAAATGTACAAAACAAGACAACTTGTCGGGACATAACTGAAATGAAAATGTAGGAGATGATCAAACTAACAATGAATTAAAACAAGAAATAACAGAGAAAATTGAAACCAGATTCTAATGTTGAGTCGAGGAGGCCTCTTTCGCAAGACGAAATACGCCCAGTAGTGCTCTCTGCTTCGCGATCGTCCCCAAAGATGAAACGACGTCTCGTAGGTGGCGACCGCAAACCAACGAGCCGGTGGCGGACGGAGGCGAGGACGAGCTGGACACGAACAATATATGCAAAAAGTGCTCTTCGAAGACTTTGGAATGCTTTTGATGAGGGTCGCTTATCTTTGGGAGACATGTCCTATTTATAAGGCGTCGTCCCTCTCATGGGAAAGCATCTTTGAGTCAACACCGCATTGATGTCGGATGTTAAGTTATGTCCCCATTGAGTGCGAGAGGGTTACGCTGGCGGTTTACGGAGACAACGGGAGTTACACCCACGTTTCTCGCAGAGCCATCATGTCGAACGTTATCGCGATTCTGACGAATCGGACAACGCGTCCGTGTTCATTGGACGATCGGGGCGCCTCTTCAAGCACAAGCAGCCCAATGGATTGGGCTACATGAGTTGAGCCCCGGACCAACTCCATCTTGGGCTCGATCAAACATTGATCCAAAATATACGAGCGATGGGCCACGGAACCAGCCCAAGCAAGCCCAAAGAATGTGCTCAAAGACCAAGGACCAAGATCCGAGGACCACGGACCAGAACCGGAACCGAGCCGAGCCGCAGGCGGTGGCGGCGGCGGCGGCGGCATACATGCGCGTGGGCTTTCCAAACCCATCACTTGTGCACATAATTATACTAAGTGTTCAATGAACCACTTATATAGACAATTAATGAAGGTACATTAATCAATGTGGGATAAGGATTAATTAATCCATGCTTATCCCTAAGCACATAACTCCATGTTTAAGTGACCAACTTTGATTCACTATTTCTCAATCACCGGAAATCGGATTTGAGAATGTGAATACACCACGATCATCTACTCGAAATGTAGATCGATCTTATGCCGCTTAATTTCACAAAATTAAACGTTACGTTACTCAAAATCTTTGTCAAAGTAGCTTCCCGAAATTTGACCATATATATATATATGGGGTTGGATCGGTGAGAACTTATCTTTTTGAGAACTTGAGAACCATGCATGTCGTTGAAGATGATGCACAAAACAATATAAAGTTGTGATAATCTAAAACTTTCTAAAATTGTTGCACAACAAAATAATTTTAGAAAGTTTTCGTTATGCACAACTTTATAACTTTTGCGATCATCTTCAACGCCTTACGTGGTTCAGAGTCAAAAAGATGTAGCTTCATTTGATCCACTCCATATATATATATATATATATATATATATATATATATATATCACGATTTCCAACAGCGGCAGTTCAGGATGCATGGAGAAAGGTGAGCGCCCGGTTGGAGGAAGGGGTGCTGAGGATCGCTGTGCTCAAGTTGAACAAGGACCCCAAACTCATCACCATTGTGTCGTCTGATGTTGATGTTGTGAACCCGCCGCCGAGAAAGACCTCTGACCGCACCTCCGATTTTAATGTATTCACAACCTAGCATATATGCATCTGTCTCTTCTTCAATTTGTTCTTTTGCTAAAATGGATGTTTTAACTTTTGTGATTTTGGGTTTGCTAGTCTTACTATTGTCATCATATGAATGATGTGTCGATAATACTTATCTTCCATGCCTTTGTCGGTGAGCAAATGTCTTTTTTTTGGGGCATTTATTTCTCCATTATTTTATTCGGGTACATAAATTCATAGAACTAAAAGGAAAGTGCATACTATGCTCTTTCCTAAGACATTTGACATTTGGCATTTTGATAAAAGATCATGCTTAGCAAGACATTTAAGAGAAAACAATAACTTGCCTCTAGTATTCTTTCTCGTTCATAATATCATCTTGTAAGTATTTATTAATTTTTTTTATTTAATCTTGCTCTCAATTTTTCCAAGTATTTATTTTAGATATATATTTAGTATGAAATTCATGTTGTTTTAGTCTTTGGCTAAGATATTTCTAATGATTTAATCCTTCCTTTGCTAACAAACTTACATTACTAACATATTAGAACAAAAATAATACTCCATCTATTTACAATAAGTTTATTATAATTGTCTTATTTGGTATCTATGAAAAGTTATTTTTTTAAAATTAAGACACTACTTTAATATTCAATCTCATAATTATTAATATTTACCAAAAGATTATTCCCACCATTTATAACCTAATACATAATGGGATTGTTTTTACACTTAAACAATACCACCAATAATTTTATTAAAATTTATGTTGTCTACAGGTGATATATTTATTAGGAATATATTTTATCCACATATTTGGGATAAACTAACCACTTTCTATTATTAGTCTCATCATTGCTAAGCTTTTTAGAATTTTATGCATATGAACAATTTTGAAAAATTATCTCAATTACCCTTTTCAATCAAAATATCTCTACATCTGTTATCAAGTTTGTTTTTCCTTCTAGGATCTTAAATATCAAAATGAGGAATAATATGTTCTTCATCAACCCAAATATTTTTCAATGTTAGATGTGTTTGGTACGTTAGTGGGCTCACTTAAATCATCAATTTCATCATTCTCATTTTTATGATTGATTGTCTAAATTTTTATTTGACTGATTCAGGTTGTCATAAAAATCTACATCTACGTTTTGAATAACAAATCTATCAAGAGCTCCTTATGATTTTCTTAACTCATCTTCTCATTTCTCTTTGGTTTCCTTTTTCAATTCCTAGTACATATTTTTAGGCAATATATTATAATTGATTATTGGTATAACAAATAATTAAGTAGCACAAGAAAAAAAACACCTATAATTCTAGAAATAGAGGATCTGAGATTACTTAAGATGCCTAAGAAATTAATAGATGATTCGAGTTTGCTCAACGAATGTCGGGAGAAGAAATATATGACTCGAGGCTACTCAATAGATGTCTGAAAAAATAATTCTATGATATGCATTGACAATTGAAGGAGAAAGAAATCTAGGTTACAAGAGAACAAATAAGACTTTTGAGACTTGACGATTGTATTGATGAGAAAGGAAAAAATACATTGAGATGATGAGATATAAAGAAAAAAAAGACTTTAAAGCGAGAAAATCTTATAAATTATTCATATTAAAATTTAACACCGGATATTTATTAAATTGTCTTTATATATCCATTAATGAAATCAGATTTATAAGAACCCTTACCCCATTTAAAAGTGCCTAAAAAAGAAGTATTGTTGTAAATATAGATTTTATATTTATCTTGTATATTAAGGATGACCAAAACCCTAACCCTAATTTGTATCTCCCTATAAATAGAGGCTTTAATCTAATAGTAATATACACTCATTTATCTCTTTACTTTGTTCTCTCTACTCTCTTCACTTTATAACACGTTATCAGCACGATAGTTCTTTTTTATTATTGTTTTGTTCGATTGCCTCAAGAATACCAAAGTAACGATTCTTCAAATGTTGAAGTGAATCAAAG
Source organism: Salvia rosmarinus (assembly GCA_036937905.1). NCBI lineage: Eukaryota > Viridiplantae > Streptophyta > Magnoliopsida > Lamiales > Lamiaceae > Salvia > Salvia rosmarinus. Next base: position 15,511,752 of record CM072815.1, read on the forward strand.
TTTACGTACATATTTTTGTTAAATTGATGCGTACATAGAATTTGCCCAACAATTCATTGATTTTTTTTACCACAATTCTTTGATATTAGAGTACAACTAATATAGATTTAATAATATTTGCAATTCAAGTTTGGTATTGATTTAGACGACAGTTCTTTGCAATTTAAATTGATGCGTACATATATATGATTTCTTTGCAATTTAAATTTATGCGTACATATATATGATTTCTTTTCAATTTAAACCCAAACTCAGAATATTTCAAGTACAAAATTCACACCTTAATTAACTCTTGTATTTAAGTTCTCACCAGATTAGGAATTAGGCATTGACAATAGAAACATATAAAGCTAAGAAATAATTAAAGGTCGCTGGGATTCGGTAGAGCGACAACATTATTTGGGATTTGAGACATGCTAGTTAATTTTGACATTTTTTTATTTATTTTGAAATACTATAGGATAAATTTTTAAGATGTCTAATTTGTTAGATTTGCAAAATAATTATGTTATTTTTGAGTTGTTATTCTTGATATAAAATTATTTGTAATGATTCATGTATGTTTATTTATTTATTCCTTCTCGTTATTGAATTACTTTATTCAATATCATTACGTTGAATTAAATTGTTGCTCCCGAAGTAGCACAATTAATATTCTTGAAGAATATTACATGCTCTTGTTGAGCATTATTTGGGTGATATATGTTTCTCCCAGAAGGAAAAACATAATATTATGTCTTATTGACATTAATATATAATTTAATTTAATTTTATTTTCCTTGTGCAGAATTGCACAATTGGCAAATATCACCAAACTTGAATTCGTTGCACTTGTCATATCTGACAAGAACTATATGTCATGGACTCTTGATGCCGATGTCCATTTGATCTCAAGGGGTTTGGGGAGACGATAAAAGAAGGAAACAAAGCATCCCAGCAGGATTGCGCTAAGGCACTAATTTTCCTTCGTCATCATCTTCATGATGATTTGAAAATTGAGTATCTCACCGTCAAAGATCCAAGTGAATTGTGGAAAAACCTACAAGAGAGGTTTGATCATCAAAGGACTGTTATCCTTCCTAAAGCTCGATTCGAGTGGATACATCTTAGATTGCAAGATTTTAAATCTGTGAGTACATATAATTCAATTATTTAGAATTAGCTCTAAATTGAAACTTTGTGGAGAAACAATCACCGATGCGAGACATGCTTGAGAAAACATTCTCAACATTTCATGCCTCGAATGTGCTCCTACAACAACAATATAGGGAGCGCGGTTTCAAAAAGTACTCTGAACTAATATCTTGCTTATTGGTTGCTGAACAAAATAATGAGTTGCTCATGAAAACCACGAGCTACAGCCCACAGGTTCCACTGCATTACCTGAAGCTAATGCAACAATCAACATGAGAGAAGTAGTCATGAGAACCACCGTGGACGTGGGCGTGGATTTGTACGTGGACGTGGACGTGGGCGTGGGCGTGGACGTGAGCATGGACGTGGTAATCCATACCACGCAACATCTAGCAACAAAAGGTATAAGACATACAAAGACCACAATCCATATACAAGGGAAGTCAAATGCCATAAATGTGGCATGACGGGGCACTGGTCACGTACATGTCGTACGGCAAAACACCTTGTGGATCTATATCAAAATTCTCAAGGGAAAAATGAAGAGCGAGACTAATGTCCTTGATTATGACGGTCCAATTAATACTACTCACTTAGATGTCTCCGATTTCTTTGTTGACCCAAAAGGAAACATTGATGACTTGATTGGTGGTGGTGTAGTAGAAGACAAGAATATGGATTTTGTGTAATCAGTTTTATCGTATTTCTTTGTTAGGAAGTTTATTCATTTTACTTATAAAACTTTGTTTCGTTTTAGTTGTTGCATTTACTTACAAAACATTATTTAATTTAAGTTGTTGCTTTCAAGATGTTATATTTTGAAACAATTGTTATTTTCTTCAAATTGATTATCTTTTATTTATCTTGTTCAATAAAAAATCAAAGAAATTCAAATGGATTCTTTGGATATCTGTTTAGTTGATAGTGCCACCACACACACCATTCTCCAAAATAAAAAATATTTTCTTAAGCTGACATTAACTCAAGACAATGTTAATACTATATCAGGTGCATCGAACATTATTGAAGGCTCCGGAAGAGCTTGTATCATTTTACCAAATGATACTAAATTAAATATTAAAGATGCCCTTTATTCTAGTAAGTTTAGAAGAAACTTACTAAGTTTTAAGGATATCCGCTGCAATGGATACCACATTGAGACAATATCAGAAGGTGATAATGAATATCTTTACATAAATTCTTTTGTATTTGGCCAGAAGCAAACAAAAGAAAAATTATCAACACTACCATCTGGAATGTATTACACATTCATAAAAGCAATTGAGATAAATCATGTCATGAACCCGAAGTTCAATGACACAAAGAGCTTTATACTTTGGCATGATAGATTTGGACATCCAGGAGCAACTATGATGCGCCGAATAATTAATAACTCATATGGGTACAATATAAAGAACCAGAAGATTCTTATAACTAATGAATTCTCATGTGATTCTTGTGCGCAAGGCAAGTTATTCATTAGACCTTCCTACACAAAGGTCAATTTTGAATCTCCATCTTTCTTGGAAAGAATTCAAGGAGATATTTGTGGACCCATACATCCACCATGTGGACCATTTCGATATTTTATGGTATTGATTGATGCTTCTTCTAGATGGTCTCGTGTATGCTTGCTTTCTACTAGAAATGCAGCATTCGCTAGACTACTTGCTCAAATAATAAAATTAAGAGCTCAATTCCATGACAATCCAATCAAGAGGATTCGTTTTGATAATGCTAGTGAATTTTCGTCTCAAGCATTTAATAATTATTGTATGGCTATTGGAATTGAGATTGAACACTCCGTTGCTCATGTCCATACTCAAAATGGTTTAGCAAAGTCGTTTATTAAACGTCTTCAACTTATTGCTAGACCACTACTTATGAAGTCAAGACTTCCTACTTCTGCTTGGGGTCATGCCATATTACATGCTGCAACATTAGTTCGTATTCGGCCGATAGCCAACCACCAATACTCCCCTATGCAAATAGCTCTTGGTCAAGAACCTAATGTTTCTCATCTACGAATATTTGGTTGTGTTGTTCAAGTACCAATTGCACCCCCACAACGTACAAAAATGGGTCCCCAACGAAGACTTGGGATATATGTTGGATTTGATTCGCCTTCAATTATAAGATATCTTGAACCTTTAACGGGAGATTTATTTACTGCACGCTTTGCAGATTGTCATTTTGATGAAATGACATTCCCAACACTAGGTGGGACAAACCTACATCTTGAAAAGCATAAGAAAATTTCTTGGAATGAAAGAACTTTATCACATTTTGATTCCCGAAGTAATCAATGTGAACAAGAAGTCGAAAAGATAATTCATTTGCAAAAAGTTGCAAACCAACTTCCTGATGTTTTTGTAGATACAAGAAAAGTGACATTATCTCACATCCTGCTTTGTAAATATTCGGCCGAATTAATGTCCCTGATGGACAAATAACAATGACAGCAAATGAATCAAAAGTTCGACAAAAACGTGGTCGACCAGTTGGTTCCAAAGATTCTATGCCCAGAAGAAGAAAGACGCAAGATAGGGACCAAACAATGACGGAAATGATTAATCAATCAAATGAAAGTAATGTAGTTCCTGAAGAACTACAAATGTCCGAAAATCATGAGATCTCAATTAATTATTTATCTTCTAATAGAATATTGGAGAGAAATAATATCGTCATGGATGATATATTTGCATTTAATATGGGTCTTGAAGTTGTAAATGAGGATCCTGAACCACGATCGGTTAAAGGCTGTCAAAATAGAGATGATTGGCCAAAGTGGGAAGATGCCATACAAAGCGTAATTAAATGCATTAGAATTGAAAACTTTTGGACTGTAGTCCTAACACCGAATAGTGTTATCCACGTAGGATACATATGGGTCTTTGTTCGAAAGAGAAATGAGAAAATGAAATTACGAGATATAGAGCAAGACTCAGAGCAAAAGGTGGCTCTCAAAGACCGGAATTGATTATGAAGAAACATACTCCAAAGAATGGACGCAATTACTTTTAGATATTTGATTAGTCGACCGTGTCACAAAGGCTCGATATGCCTTATGGATGTAATAATCGCATATCTATATGGTTCACTAGATAGTGACATATATATGAAAATCTCGAAGGATTTAAAATGCTCAAGCATGTAAATCAAAGCCCAAAAGCATGTTTTCAATCAAATTACAAAAATCATTGTATGGGTTGAAACAGATGCGGGCGTATGTGGTATAATAGACTCGGTGAGTATCTCATTAAAGAAGGATACAAAATGATGATGTATGCCCTGTGTTTTCATAAAGAAAAGCGAAAATGGATTTGCAATCATAGCGGTTTATGTTGATGACTTGAATTTGATTGGAACTCCGAAGAGCTCAATAAAAGCGCTAAATACTTGAAAATGAATTTGAGATGAAAGATTTAGGAAAGACAAAATTGTGTCTAGTTTGCAAATTAAACATGTCCCCGAAGGTCTATTTATTCATCAATCTACATACACGAAAAAGTGTTAAAACGCTTTTACATGGATAAAGCGCATCCATTACCATCACCAATGGTCGTTAGAACACTTGATGTAAATAAAGATCCATTTCGACCTATTCAAGATGGGGAAAAGATTCTTGGTCCTGAAGTACCATACCTTAGTGCAATCAGACATTGACTTATCTAGCTAATCGCACCAGACCCGATATAGCTTTTCTCGTAAATCTTCTAGCAAGATATAGCTCGCACCTACTTTAAGACATTGGAATGGTGTTAAGCACATCCCACGTTACCTAAAGGGTACCATTGACATTGGATTACATTATTCAAAAGTTCGAGTATTCTCTAGTAGGATATGCACATGCAGTTATTTATCCGATCCACATAAAGCTAAATCACAAACCGCTATGTTTTCACATATGGGGAGCTGCTATATCTTGGAAGTCCGTGAAGCAAACTTTGATCGCAACATCCTCAAATCATTTCAAATCATTGCAATCCATGAAGCAAGTCGAGAATGTGTATGGTTGAGAAACATGATAAGTTATATCCAAGGATAGTGCGGATTGGCTTCACCAAAGGACAATCCAGCGTGTTATATGAAGACAATCGCTTACATCACGCAATTAAAAGGAGGATATATCAAAGGTGATAGGACAAAGCATATATCTCCAAAGTTTTCTACACACATGATCTTCAAAAGAGTGGCGACATCAACATTCAACAGATTCGCTCAAGTGACAATCATGGACTTATTCACAAAGCGTTGCCAACATCAACATTCGAAAGCTGGTACACAAGATAGGCATGCGAGACTCAAAGATCCGCAATGATAAAAGGCGGGGGCGGTGTACTCTTTTTCCTTCGACCAAATTTTTTTCCATTGGGTTTTTATTTGGCAAGGTTTTAATGGTAAGATTTTCTTTCTTTTATGTTTGGTCATTCGAGAAGTGTTGTAAATATAGATTTTATATTTATCTTTTATATTAAGGATGACCAAAACCCTAACCCTAATTTGTATCTCCCTATAAATAGAGGCTTTAACCTCATAGTAATATACACTCATTTATCTCTTTACTTTGTTCTCTCTACTCTCTTCACTTTATAACAAGTATCATAGTTTAGATGGATTGTAATATAAATAAAATAAAATAAAATTGGGCTTCTTATATCCATGGGCCCTAGTTTTGGCCTAGGCCTACGAGCGGTCTGATTGTTGGCTTGTATAAATTTGTATCATAGGTTAAAGTTTTTTCTTTTTGTTCAATTTAGTACAGAAATTTAAAGGTCGTGTCATTGTGGATTCAAATCTAAAACTTTTAGACTTAGACATTAATTACTCTATCACTAAAACCAACACACACTTCTTTTTTCCTTTTTTTTCCTTGTGCAAGGTTCAAGTCAAATTTCTCAGACATTCGTCAATATTGGTTGCTTAATTATTTTAGTAATTGTTTTTTTTTTCTGAATCTGGTTACTAACAATATTATAGATTGTATTTTTTAATAATCTCTACCAACACAATTTTTTTAGAAGAAATATATTTCTTTCTTTTACATATATACAGGACCTACAACTGAACATAAATATATAATCTTTATACTTTATCAATGATGCAATCCAATCAAAATTATATTTTCTTTTTCCATTATTCACTATAGCATATTATTTATAAACAATTTTTGATTATAGCCAAATGAAAAAAAAATATAAAAATTATTTTTCATATTCATAATTAATAATTAAAAAATACCACATACTTAAATTACACTACAAATTTAATAAAAAAACATAAAATACTAAACTACAAATAAAATAATATAAATTACATATTAGAGAAAATAGAGAAGATTGTGTTTCAAATATTGGAATATGTGAGAAAAGAGAGATTTTGAATTTGTGCTTAATGATATCAATATTGGATTCTCTATATAGAAAATTTCTTTATACGAATTTTAATGTGTGATTTCTTTTTTCCAATATTTATCTATAAACTTATCAATTTAAAAATCAAACGTTAATTTATTAATAGCTCAACCACATGCTCACAAAGCCATCACTAATAAGCCATTGTCGGCTGGCAATGGCAATGGCAATTGGCAAAGTCATAGCCGCTTGCCTTTGCCGATTATTGCTATTGCCGATCGGTTAGCAATGGCTTGCGTCGGACCGCCAAGGTACAGTGGGTACTTGTTATATATTTTATAAAAATTGGAATTTCCAATATGTTTTATATCAGAAAAAAAAATTATATATCCAATTAAGTATTGTTAAATGTCAAAGGAAAAATTACTTGCTAAACTAGAAGACCAACTTGTGAAACACATGAACAAAGGTAGTCTAACAATAACAAGTGTCACTATCTAACAGAAATGATGAACTAGAGAACCTCAATCATGTCATATATTCCATTTGGCATTTCAAACATGGAATTTAGTTCGCGCTTTTTGCTTTGACAGAGAAAATATAAAGAAATAGAGAGAAAGAGGGGCAGGGGAAGAAGAAGAGGAGAAGGAGGATGACTTTCTTTTTTGAATATACTATTGGAAGTTAATGGGTTGTGAGTGAGAATTGCTAGTAATGAGGTTCATGGCCTTTGGCCTTTCATTTCCAACTCTTGATGTTAAGAGTTAATGGAATATTGATGTTTGTCATCAATTGTGACCTTAGAACATCCCTCTTGGAGTGCTATATATAGTGCATCATTCTAGAGTTAGAAGCACAAGCAAAAACATTCTATTCTCTCTAGCAAAAACAAAGCATTCTACTTGCATTCTTAGCTCATAGTTCTTAGTTTTCGAGTTCAGTTCTCGTTTCCGTCCAGTTCGCCGGGGCTCGACTTGTTTGTGGTGCTACTACAGTCGAGACGAAAGTCGTTTACCTTTGGGGACGAGCCGCCAATCGTGAGCACTACCGAGGCGTTTCTCGTCTTGCGGGCAGAAGTTCAACTTCGGGCGACTTATTGATAAGTTCTTGTTTTCTTCGACATCTCATTTGTAATAGTTATTTTTAATCATTTCATTGTAATTTTGCACGATATTGTAACCAATATTCAACTACAATCGCAAGGCGAAATTCGCCCAACTCTCTGCTCTGTTACGATCGTGCAAATTGAAGATGTCGACCAATCCGATGAGCGCCTCCGCCACCACTCAATCCGTTGGAGCCAGTAGCAGTTCCACCATGGCTCCAGTGCTGAACCCCCGCATTCCCGTGGCTCAACAACCGCCAATTTTCACCGGCGTCGACTTCAAACGCTGGGCGCATAAGATGATGTTTTACATCACCACAATGGGGCTTGCTAGCTTCCTGCGTGAAGACGGGCCGCCTATTCCTTCCGAGGAAGAAGCGGACGTAGAAGTGCGTATGAAATACGACACTTGGTATCATTCCGACTATCCGTGTCGAATATGGTGTTAAATGGGCTTGATAATAGTCTATTTAATGTATTTGCGGTCGAGGATACCGCCAAAGAGTTATGGAGGCACTTAACCAAAAGTATCCGGTTGAGGAGGCTAGCGAAGAAGTTCGTGGTTACCGTGCTCACCGAGTTCAAGATTGTGGATTCAAACCGATCATGCCTCAAGTACACGAGTTTCAAGCTACATTGCACGATGTTCACGCCTGAAGGTATGCTCTGCTGAACAATATTCCATTGCAATTTTAATTGACAAATTGCGGAAGGATGGAAAGGGTTCAGATCTTACCTTAACACAAGCGAAGGAGATGACCATGAAAGCATGGTTGCTCGACTCCAAGTTGAAGCTCAAGTTAAGGAGGCGAGTTGAAGGCTAAAAGTCCGATGGAGGCTAAGGCAAATCGGTCGAGGAGGACCTTCAAGAAGCGCCTCGTCCAGATGAACAAAGGCGAGGGAAAGAAGTAGCTGCAAACCCCATTTTTGAACGTATACAACCGTGATAAGCACGGGCACATGGCTAAAGGCGCCAAAGTCAAGAGAAAGACAAAGGCAAAGGCGCGTCAACAATGTTGAGAAGGACTTGACACTTGGGACAAAGATGACTTTGTTGCCATGATAACGAGGTAAACCAAGTCACAAATTCTACCCTACTTCTTAGTTTCTTGACACGGTGCTCTTGTTCACATTTGTGTCAATCGAGACTTGTTCTACACCTACAAAGAGGTTGAAGACAGGGTTGTGACCGAGGCAAGTGATCATACTTCCAAGGTGCTTGGAGTTGGTACCGTTGTACTTCAACTTACCTCTGGTGTGAAAATAACTCTGAAGGATGTGCTGCATGCTCCTTCGATCCGCAAGAATCTCATCTCTGGCGTCAAGTTGACTAGAGCCAAATTTGATATAGATTTTCGTGGAGAATATGTAATAGTTAGAAAGTTTGGAAAGACTCTCGGCAAGGGTTATGTCTCCGAAGATCTTTTCAAACTCAGTGTTAGAGCTTGTAAGCCTTCTAAAGCAGTTGCAAAAATTAATGAGAATGCTTCTACTTCTGCTTACTTGCTTGAGTGTTCTGATTTATGGCATTGTAGACTTGGTCATGTTAATGTTAATGCTATAAAGAAACTCGCTAACATGAACTTGTTAAAAATAGAAGTATCTAAAACACAAGATAAATGTGAAATCGTGTTGAAGCAAAATGACCAAGTTGCGCTTTCAAATCCGTTGAAAGAAGCTCAAAACCTCTAGAATTAATTCACACCGATGTTTGTGATTTAAAGTTTATACAAACTAGAGGTGGTAAAAGTATTTTATTACTTTTATTGACGATTGCACAAGATATTGTTATCTTTATTTATTAAGTAAAGAAGAAGCAATTGATGCATTTGAAACTTCAAGAATGAAGCTGAAAATCAACTTAATTGCAAAATTAAGGTTGTAAGAAATGATCGAGGTGGAGAATATGTTGCTCGTTTGTTGAATTATGCAACGAAAGTGGTATAATCCATCAAACGATCGCTCCTTATTCGCCTCAATCAAATGGTGTTGCTGACGCAAAAATCGAACTCTTAAGGAGATGATGAATGCTTTATTAATAAGTTCGGATTACCCCGAATATGTGGGGAAGCTGTTCTACTGACCAACTATATCTTGAACAAGATTCTATCAAAGGGAAGGATGTAACTCCCATGAACTTTGGAAAGGAAGGAAACCTTCATATAAATACTTCAAAGTGTGGGGTGTTTAGCTAAGGTTTAAATACTGTTGCAAAACAAGTTACAATTGGACCTAAAGCGGTAGATTGTATCTTTATTGGTTATGCACTTAATAGTAGTGCTTATAGATTTGTTGTGCACAAATCGATATACTGATGTTCGTGTGGGAACAACAATTGAATCAAGGAACGCTATATTCTTTGAGAATATCTATCCTAATAAGGATAAGAATAGTTCGATTCAAGTAAAAGAATTGAGGAAGATTCTATCAATTTCATCTTGTTGAAAGGTGAACCTCAAGTTCTAAGCAAGTTTTTATGGCCCGCTAATAGAAAACGACCTAGGTCTACACCAAGATGTGCAACCTAGGCGTGGTAATCGTGTAAGAAACGCTAAAATTTATGGACCGATTATGTCGTTTTATTGTTAAATGATGAACCGGTTACCGTAAAAAGCTTTATCGGGCCCAGATGCGGATCGTGGAGAAGCAATAGACATTGAGATAGAGTCTATTATGTTGAATCATACTTGGGTGTTAGTAGATCTTCCACTGGTTGTAAAGCTTTAGGATGCAAGTGGATCCTAAAGAAGAATACTAGTCGATGGCACTATTGATAAATATAAGGCCGGACTTGTAGTTGAGGTTTAGACAAAAGTGGGTATGACTTCTTCTATACCTACTACTCGTGACTAAACATACTTCTATTAGAACATCGCTCGCTATTCTTTGCTTTGCAAAATCTTGAGATTCATCAAATGGATGTAAAAAGCAGTTTACGTATGGAGAGTTAGAAGATGAGATCTATATGAAACAAAGGAAGGTTTTGTAGTACACGGGCAAGAGCACAAGGTATGCAAACTTCAAAGTCTTTGTATGGACTTAAGCAAGCGCCTTGCAATGGCATATGAAATTTGACAAAGTTATGTTGTCAAATGGTTTCAAAATCAACGAGTGACAAGTGTGTCTATGTAAAGAATTGAATAACGATTTTGTTATTGTTTGTCTTTATGTAGATGACATGTTGATAATGGAAGTAACTCTCGTGTGATTGGAGAAACAAAAGAATGCTAAGTAAGAACTTGACATGAAAGATATGGGTTTGGCGGATGTAATTCTTGGAATTAAAATTCTTAGAGCGCCAAATGGAATTGCTTTGACACAATCTCACTATCTTGAGAAAGTGTTGAAGAAATTCAATGCAATGGATAACTATTTCAAGACTCCTTGGGACTCGAGTGTTCATTTGACTCCAAATAGGGTGAACCCATAAGTCAAGATGAATATGCTAAGATTATTGGGAGTTTGATGTATCTCACAAACCCACCCGACCTGATTTAGCTTGCTCGTGAACAAATTGAGTAGTTTCACGACTAATCCAAGTAGAGAACATTGGAAAGCACTTGACGCGTATTGGGTTACTTAAAGTTTACCCAATTATGCGATTCATTATTCTAGTGAGCTATTGTACTTGAAGGGTATAGTGATGCTAATTGGATATCTGCCTCAATGACTCGTTTTCCACAAGTGGATACGTGTTCACTATTGGAGGTGGGTGTATCTTGAAGTCCAAGAAACAGTCTTGTATAGCAGTGTCTACCATGGAATCAATTCATAGCTTTAGATAAGGGTGGTGAAGAAGCCGAATGGCTTAGAAATTTCCTCGAGGATATTCCATGTTGGCGAGTCCGTGCTTACGTGTTGATTCACTTTGTGATAGTCAATCGCAATAGGAAGGGCACAAAATATATATTATAACGGTAAGTCTCGACATATTCGTCGACGACACAATACCGTGAGACATTTGATCACGAGTGGGGTTATCACTATTGATTATGTAAAATCAATAGATAATCTAGCGGATCCACGACAAAAGCATTGTCGAGATCAAATGTTTAAAGCGTTAGAGGAATGGTGTTAAATCCATATCTTAAGGATGATTATAGCGGAAACCCAACCATGATGATTGGTTGTCGAGAACATGGTTCAAAAAGGACAACGAAGTTATAAAAATCCGTGTGATAAACACTCAAACATGCCTATTCTCGAGAACGGTGAGTGTTTGTAAGTCCGCAAGTGGTGAGGTTAAGTTTTTAACTTTTAATGACTCTTGGATACCTCGAGGAGGTCAGTATAGCGAATACTTGGTTGTAATAGTCACCTATGCAAGTGTGAAGTGGGGCCGCTTCAAGTGGTACACTTGTGAATCCAAAGGGTGTTCCAAGGCCATAATGGACACAAGCGTAAGAACGAATGGAAATTGAGATGATATTGTGTCAATATTATTGTCTCATTATACACCATGGAGGACTAGTTCAGGTGAAATAACCACTATGCCGCCGGTATGCTCGATAATTTCGACTATGGAAGGTTCAAGGCCACAAGCTACCTTTCCAAATGCAATATCGTCTCTTGAGGACTGAACTTTGCGTTTTGCATTTATATGGCATTTCCACTCATGTGGGGGTTGTTGGAAGTTAATGGGTTGTGGTGAGAATTGCTAGTAATGAGGTTCATGGCCTTTGGCCTTTCATTTCCAACTCTTGATGTTAAGAGTTAATGGAATATTGATGTTTGTCATCAATTGTGACCTTAGAACATCCCTCTTGGAGTGCTATATATAGTGCATCATTCTAGAGTTAGAAGCACAAGCAAAACATTCTATTCTCTCTAGCAAAACAAAGCATTCTACTTGCATTCTTAGCTCATAGTTCTTAGTTTTGAGTTCGGTTCGTTTTCGTCCGCTTGTCGGGGCTCGACTTGTTTGTGGTGCTACTACGATCGAGACGAAAGTCGTTACCTTTGGGGACGAGCCGCCAATCGTGAGCACTACCGAGGCGTTTCTCGTCTTGCGGCAGAAGTTCAACTTCGGGCGACTTATTGATAAGTTCTTGTTTTCTTCGACATCTCATTTGTAATAGTTATTTTTAATCATTTCATTGTAATTTTGCACGATATTGTAACCAATATTCAACTACATATACTAGTTTGTAACCCGTCGAATTTCGATGGGGAATTATTTGACGTTTTAGTTTATAAGTTGAAATTTTAAGAAGTTATTTAATATTTTATTACATCTCCTAAAAAACAATGTCAATAGTACGAAAAAGATTATACAAATTGTATCTAAAGAAATTATATTTTCATCGAACTTTCTAAAATAACAGACCCCAATACGCACAAAATATGAATACAGTGTAAGGAAAAGCACAACACGTCATTTTCTAGAAATATATTAAAGTTTAGAAACTAACTCAGCATAACATTTGAATATGTCGGGTACTCTACCAAAAGTCTAAGTAGTTTTTCTTTGTAAACAAATGTAAAGATTGATCGTATCGTTGGGCGCAGGAATAGAATTTCAGAGGTGTAGCAAAAGTAAAAACCATAGCTCGCATCATCTAACTGTACAAATCAGCTTCATCAGCTCTGTTAGCGATGATGAAAATGGGTTGGATGCAACAACCCTAGCTGGTTGTTCACAAAATCGAACCTGAACAAGCTGTTTGAGGTCTGAGCAAATGTTTGGTATTTTCATATGTCAGCATGGTTCACACTTGTTCGAGCATATTTTATGGACTCGTCTGAATGTGAAATTTCTTATACTTCTTTAATATCATCATCCATTGAATCAAGATTTGACATCTTCTCATCTTCCTCTATATGTCTTGAAAATCACATATTGTCAATGATTTCACTCATATGCATAATGCCAGTACGCGATAATCTAACTGAACTCATAAAATACCAAACACGAAAAGAATAATCATAAATGATCAACGTCAACACAAAATCATTTAATCAACTCATAGATACAAAAGCACCAAGAAACATACATTATTATCATTTGTTAGATAACTAATAATTGTTATGCTTATAATAGAAATGAACATCTTGTCGAGGAAAGAAAAATTAGATGTTGTAAATCAATTATTTAGAATTGAATGTGCAAGAAGTTCACTGAAATTATAGATGCTATCCCTGAATAATGTTGATATGAATCAAGTACCCCTACATTATTACAAATAAAAAAACAAAATCAACTTAACGATTATAATAAATCGTTTTAATAAGCACTTCATAAAAACACACAGAAAAAATAATAGAGATCTAAAATGCCTAATGAAATAAAGATTTGTCAAGAAGATAACCAAAACATAAAAAAGATTTAATCATATTATTATATTTAAAAGTGAAGCGTCGTCACTATCATCAAGTAGCTAGGTTTAAGATTAATCTACATATTACTTATACAGTTGCAACTCATCACCAACAATAATGACTATAGACGTAATATATGCAATTCATCTTTGCGTGTACTATACATATATTGGTAACTATTAGGTGATAAAAATGGGGGAAAATATAAAAGTTGATAAAATAAAGAAAAAAGATAGAAATGTCAAGTAAAAATATAAGTTTTATTCTCGATATAATTTACCTCCTCACTAGTATTGTCCTCAATAGCATTTATAGTGCCCTCATACTTGAAGGCCACTTGTTGGAATTTTGGCAATGTAACATGCATTGTCATTATCGAACATTACAAAGTAAATATTAATAAGAAATAGCATAAATAACAAATAACTAAAAAATGGTAAAAATTTCATGTATGCTTTTAGATTAATGATTTCACCCGTTTAGAATTTATGTATTCGTATCGTCAAAATCTAATATAAAAGTGATTTTATTACTTGTATCATCTCAAACCCGTGTAATAATGCTTGCTAATTAACACAAGCTCGTTTAAATTTATAAATATAAGTTGTTACAATTAATGGTTATCCGTCTCACTAAAAATTTGAATATTATAGAGTAAACATTGATAATAAATAATATAGATTGCAAAAAAAAATGAAAAAAATATTCACGTACACATGTTGATCAAGGTTTTTAGAATTTATATGTATGTACTTACCCTAAATTTGATTAAAAAGTGATTTTAATACATGTCTCGTCTCGATCCTGTGGAGATCATTTCCTAATTTTTATACAATAAATTTTTATTTTATTCATATATTTATTTATTTTGAAAACAATTAGAATAAGACATTAAAAAAATAAAACATTGGATTCAAAGTATAATTTGTTTTCACTTTTAAAATAATCTGAAGTTGTAGAATCAAGTTTTCCATAGAAAATAAAAGATGAATCCTCAACATCTAAAATAAAACTTTATCATATTATCTTTCTTATCTTACTATATATATAATTTATGCAATCTCTTGCCACTATTTGTACTCGAAAGAAAATGCACCACAACAAACTATTTTGTTCACGACATAAAATGTACCACACCAAAATATTGTGACAAATACATATATAATGTTGAAATATAATTAGAAACTTACCACCTACTAAATTCAAAATAAATCAATTCATCATCATACATTATATATGCAATACGTTGAATTATTAAACTATCACAATTGTCTTGCGTCAATCATAATTACATCTTCTTTAAACTCATCTTAATTCATAATTCAAATTATATCTATTATAATATTATTTCAAGAATAATACCATATGTTTTAGTGGTGAAAACATTCAAATACCCATACATATGCACGATTTATGACACCACATTAGCTCACTTTTTGAATCATCATAAACTTATTTGTCTTTGTCAAAACTAGAAGCTAAATAATTACATTACTTATCATGCTGAACAATAAAGTATACATTACATAAAATATACATACAAAAATCATAATTTATTTATTTTTACAAAAAAAGCCACTTCACAAGAGTTCGAAAATTTACACATTGAGTATCCCCTCCTCGCTAACTATTATCTAATGCAATTTAAGTTATAGATAAAGCACTAATTTAATTGCCAGAGGCCCAAATCTATCTTTACTTTGTTTTCCCGTGGGCTTAAATTTGTTTAGTTCAGGGGGGTTGTGCCCAAGCAATTCTCCTTTCATTACTTCAGAGGTTGTGCCCGAGCAATTGCTTCTAAATGGTAATCGATACTAATATGGAGTTGATATGAATATCTAGGGTAGAGTTAAATGATTGATTGATATCCTAATAATTATTAACTATAAAAAGGGATTAGAAGATAATTATGGTATATATAAAATGAAGAATTAGATAATTATTAATAAAAAAGCATGCAAATGCCATATAGGATGATGATCAATATGATGTCTTTAATGTGTAATAGAATATAGAATCAATAGATATCGAATAATTAAATATATGTTGTTACGATAATTGATTATTATTGGGGTTATGGTTCAACCACCTAGAGTTGTTGATCGCAATGGAGCAAGGTGATAGACCGAAATGATAGGCTAAAGTTTAGCCACTTGAGTTCGTTTAAAATGTATATACTCGTACTAGTCAAAATCTGATTAAAAAGTGATTTTACTACTCGTTTTCGTCAAACTCGTAATCATCCAAATCCATTTAAATTTATAAATTACAATAATAAATATTATGTATTGATATAAATAATTTCTTATATTTTAACTTCAACATTTATTTATAGAAATAAAAAGATACAAACATGTGCGAAAATGAATGTTTCTAACTATGGGTTGTAACTACTATTATAATCACCCACAAGATCTTATATTTATTTAGATAACACAAATCATGATAAACTTAAGCAACTTTCCTTTTTTGTTTCCATATTTTTATGTTTTTTAATGGCAGTCTTTTAATCAATATGTTTCCATATTTTTATGTTTTTCTATATAAATGAAAATTGATTGATTATAATATATAAGGAAAATAGTAGTTATATGATTTTATAATTCAAAATTAGATTACATAAACAATAGATCGCAATGGAAATTCTGGAATTTAGAAGAATAATAATAACAAAGCATGGTGATGCCACGTAGGATTGAGAGTTGTTGTGAGCTCTCCAATACGTATCGGTATATAGAATTATATAGAATAGATATATAGATAACGACATCGCTTTCGTATGTAGGTGTCTAATGGTACACGTTTTTGTTTAGGTCCTCAAATTTTGTTTCGATGTGATTTTTGACGAAAAAGATTGGTCAATACTTAAAATTATATGTTTGGAATGTTGTAATGTTTCAAAAGTCCAAAGATCATATTAGAATCATATATTTATCCTGTGGTATTTGATGACACTTCCAAATCTTACTGTCTCAAACCTTAAACTGTTTTTTCCCCCCCAACATTTTCAGATTATTCCGCACTTGCCGTTTGTAAAAGAGTTCGAATCTAGAGGAGATACTATTCAACTGAAGAGAAAAAGAGAAAAGGAGGTGATAATATTTAGTATCAGAAATTGCTATTCCAATGGGCCGCTTGAGAAATGTCCAGTGAAACATTTTTCGGCCCATATATCTATATACCATTCCCCTTCTCCAAGCTAACCATTGTAATACCCCTCTCGCTCCCCCACACCCCCTCCCTCGCTTTCTCTCTCCGTCTCTCTCTCAACACATTTCACACACCCGACTACTAGCGACCTTGAAGCATAGTTGGTCGGCATGGCGACGCCGATGGTGGAGGACAACTTCGAGGACGACCAGCTCTCGTCCATGACCACCGATGACATTACTCGCGCCTCTCGCCTTCTTGATAACGAAATCCGCATTCTCAAGGTTTCAATACCGACTTTTGGTTGGCTTAATTTAAACCTGTATTAACCCAATTTGAATTTTGTTGCGATTTCAAGTTTGGCGAAGATCTGATCTGGGTTTTCTATTTTGACAGGAAGAGTTACAGAGGACGAATCTGGAGTTGGATTCGTTCCGCGAGAAGATAAAAGAGAATCAGGAGAAAATCAAGCTCAATAAGCAGCTTCCTTACTTGGTCGGAAACATTGTGGAGGTATAAATATGAAGCATTTACTGTTGTTTTTTGGGCCTTCTCTTACCCTTTCTAAATTGGATTGTTTGTTAGTTCTTTATCCGTTGCTCAGGGTTTCAGAGTACAGCTGGAGAAAATGGACTGTACTTAGTTTCCTTTTCTTTTTTTTTTTTGCCTGGTTTGTGCACTTCTTTTGGGAGTTTGGAGCGTCGGAGGGGTTACTCTGGCATTTGGTTTTCAAGTTTTCCCAATGCTTGGTTTGTTAGGAAGGGAAAGTTAGTATGGTGCATGTTTCATATTTAGCCACCTGCATAATAATGGGTTGCCATTTAAACAATTTAAGGAAGTTTTTTAATTTTTGCACGCACATTATTCCTTTTTTGCCAACTAAACACAGTGCTTTAGTGGATCATCAAAGTTGCTGAGCTCTACAAAGAAATTTTAAATGGAACTTAAACTAAAGATGAAGTTTTGGTAAAATGGGTTGACGCCTGTCCACGATATGATCCAAATACATAGACTGCCTTTGCCTTGTGGGGACATCCGTCATATTCTGGTCCGTCTTATGCAGCAGGTACATGCAGCTGCTAGCATGTGTGAGTGTCAAATCATTAAGGTTTTTGGTGTAATGGTGTCTATAGGAAGCAAGAAGAGTATGGTAGTTATAAGAATTTTTTTGTACCCATAGATGAGGCTGAGTTATGGTGTTATGTCCAATTCCGTTTCCTACTTCTACTGAACTGACACTCCTACGCATTTATTTACTTTTTGTGTACACCCTGTTCTTTCTTTCTTGTGCACTATATTTGGGATGTTTCCAGATGTGCACTATATTTGGGATGTTTCCGGATGATATTACTTGGGGGTGGGTTCACTGAAAGGAATAGTTGTAAGGAACATACCTATAACAATATATGTGATTTCAGTGTTTCTCAATTTCAATAGTCGTTTTTCTCGAACCTGAATAATCCTCGCTGTTGTGGTCTACACTGGTAGCAATTTATGCAAAAATCCATATTAATGTTTTAGAGAATATCAGTTTCTTTAGTTATGGATTTGTGTGCCAACAATGGATTAGCACCTTTTATCTGTTTTCTCAGATATTGGAAATGAACCCAGAGGAAGAAGCTGAAGAAGATGGTGCAAATATTGATCTCGACTCACAGAGGAAGGGCAAATGTGTTGTGTTAAAAACATCTACACGCCAGGTAAATAGCATACTAACATCCATTTATCTCACTTCCTCAATTGCCTGTCCTCTGTCTGCTGTCTCTCCTGTTTTTATGTATGTGTGGTTTGATATAGGCGTAGGGGGCCTTTTTCTATATATTTTACCCATTTCATCTGTTCAAGTGTAGTTCCTTGATATTCTCATGTTTTTGTTAATATTGGCAGAACAGAAATATGATATCAAGATATGATATCTTAACAACTTTTATGCTTATCTAATGGAACTGAATCCATCTAGATTTGAATAAACTTGGAAAATGTAAAGAATTCAAATTTGATGGTACCGATCTGGAGGTCCTTTCATTTAATAAAGAATTCCTTCTTTTGACTTCAAATATATTATTGCACAGCTGACCATATTGAAGGAACACTGTTTATGAGCTACCTAGGTAGGGCCTCTGCACTGGATTTCTGATCCATATAAAACATATGAATGTTTCCAACCTCATAATCATAATATCTTTCTTACGATCTGTCAATTGCAGACAATTTTCCTGCCTGTTGTCGGTTTGGTTGATCCTGATACGTTGAAGCCAGGAGATCTTGTTGGAGTAAACAAAGACAGTTATCTCATATTAGATACTTTGCCATCCAGTATGACTCTCGTGTTAAGGCTATGGAGGTTGATGAGAAACCAACTGAGGACTACAATGATATAGGTGGCTTGGAGAAACAGGCAAGTTTCTTTCTTGATCAATTAATAGGTCTCATTTTGTCACTTACATATTTTTCTGAGTTCTTTGTTGAAACTTCAGATTCAAGAGTTGGTAGAGGCAATTGTGTTGCCAATGACACACAAGAGAGATTTCAGAAATTAGGAGTTCGTCCACCAAAAGGAGTCCTTCTTTATGGTCCTCCTGGAACAGGGAAAACTCTTATGGCCCGTGCATGTGCAGCCCAAACAAATGCTACTTTTCTGAAGCTAGCAGGACCCCAACTCGTTCAGGTATAGTATGCTCAAGATCATTTTTAAGTGAACCTGATGTTTTATTTGCTTCAGTTTTGTGGGTTCGGATTATGTTGATCCATGCTTTACTCTTATGCTAACCTCACTTATGTTTGCATATTTCCTGCTCTGAGTAGTAGTCTGATATAATTTTACTAAAACACTAAGAGCATCAGGTGGACTTGTGTATTTAGGTGATTATATTTCTGCAGAAATCTAATTATATTTAGGTCTGCTTGACTAGTTATAACTTTTGCTTAAACTTTTGTCTGCTTTGTAGATTCTATGACATATTCATATTTGAGGCCTTGATGTTTTGTGATGATAACAATCTTGGCTTTGCTTTCTTGGTGGTAGGGTGGGGCTGCATTGTCTTTTGTCAGTTTATTTTAATTATGGCAAGCAGTTTCCATTTTTTTTGCCCAATATTCCTGAGAGCAACAAGTGACTAGACTGGGAGCTTCTACGATTGGTATCAGTGTTACTTGGGCTCTTTATTTGACTTCCTCGAATCATATGCATTTTATGCCACATCAGAGATTTTGTCTGTAGCAACATCATTGTGTGATTTGTGTCAATAGCATAACTGGAACTCAAATGGGCATACCTGATGCTCTTGTGATTGAAGGAGATTCGTGGATTGATTTTATGTTTAATGGCAAAGGTGCATGTGTCAGGAGGCTAGTAGAGTCCATGACAGGGGTGTCGATTGTCTAGAGAAATGGCTAGATGGTGGAGCGAGACCTGATTATAAACGGAAAGAAATAAAATAGAGATCGATAGGATTCTGTCTGTGTGTGAGAGAAAGATAGAGAGTAGAGGCTAAGGTTGTCTAGGTTGTGGCTGATTGTTTCATAGATGTCAGTGTATTAAGCCCCTTTAGTAATGGATGGAGGTGTATAAAGATGAGGTAAGATGAAGCGAGGAATCAATAAATTCAGTGAGAGGGAAATAGTGTTTCTTGAAATTAAATTATACTGAGATGATAAAACACAGAGGGAGGATGATCTGAAATTAATCTGATGAGTTATAGGGCACATGAGTTCAACTGATCTAAAACAGTGATTTGTTTTCTTTTACTTATTTATTACTCTTCCAATATTTCTATATTTGATTTAGGTGTTAGGCTGAATGAACAGTTCATTTCTTGGGAAGAATCTGCATGAAATTGATGTAGGCAGTTTAGTTCTGTTTATTTACACATTGGTGACATTTTCTGTTCAATTAAGTTATTTTTCTTATGCTGGTTTCAAGTCCTTGGACAAGATTTTATTACTTAAGACTTGTGTCTTTTATGTGTCTTTTCTTAAACCAGAAGCCAAAACCCTAATCTGCTCTTTCTTTTGAGTCTTTGACACTCTGTATTTGGTGTGTTGCATTTAGTCACAGTGATGTTAGCCTATAGTCTGTTTCCAGTGATCAATTGATATCCATGTTGACCTTGATAGTGACTTCTCCAGATAGTTCTTTCAATACAATTTATACCCTTCTAGACTTGTCGCACGATACCACTTGTCTAGAGTGATTTGATTTTGGTACAATTAGCTCTAGTTTGCATGATGTATTTTGGCTTCTTTTGTCTAGTCTGTTTATTATCTGTACATACTCTAATAATGTCTTTATGTATTTAGATGTTCATTGGAGATGGAGCAAAGCTTGTCCGTGATGCTTTCCAACTTGCTAAAGAAAATCCCCTGCATCATTTTTATCGATGAGATAGATGCTATTGGTACAAAACGTTTTGATAGGTAGGTTTTATGCAGTTTGTATTGCTGTTTTGGGTGCCTCGCAACTTTCTAGATCATGTAGTTCTTTTATGTATTGGATGAAGTATCGAGTCCTATATATCAATTGCTCTAATGTTGTTTATGAGTTGTTAACAGAGGATTTCTTCGTATGCAGTGAAGTTAGTGGTGACAGAGAAGTTCAAAGGACTATGTTAGAATTGCTCAACCAACTTGATGGTTTTAGCAGTGATGATCGCATAAAGGTTTGATTGTGCTTCTTTTAATCTCTCTTTTGTACTATCTTTTCCTTTCAATCCAAAAGTAACTTCCTCTAATGGTCTTGAGCAGCATGACAATGCTTTTATTTTCTTTCTTTAGCTATTATAATTTGAGATGCTCTCTGATATTGAATGATGAACAACATTTAATTTCTTTTACTTTGTGCTAGCACACTTCATATTGTGATTCCAACATTGTCTTTGCACTTAATAATTTTCCCCGTGCCTCATGATATCATCGCTGTATTTTCTTTTATTCAATGTCATGATCTCTTATTGTATCTAATTATTTGTGTATTCAGGTAATAGCAGCAACAAACCGAGCTGATATTTTAGACCCTGCCTTAATGCGGTCTGGTCGATTGGATCGTAAAATAGAATTTCCTCACCCTACTGAGGAAGCAAGGGCTCGCATTTTGCAGGTATATCTTTTAGTTGAGAGTATATTACTTTTGCTTCAATTAATTGGTTTTTTGTGCGAGGTTCCTTTATTCTGTTATGTTTATATGTTATCTCCCAGGTAGCAATGCCTGAGTGGTGATTAGTGCATACTACTGATAGTTTTTCTAATTGCAGATTCACTCCAGGAAGATGAATGTTCATCCTGATGTCAACTTTGAGGAGCTTGCTCGCTCAACAGATGACTTCAATGGGGCTCAACTTAAAGCAGTTTGTGTGGAAGCAGGCATGTTAGCTCTTCGCCGTGATGCCACCGAGGTTGGTGTTTACATCTGGATGTTTCCGTTTTGTGTTGAGAAATATGATGTCTGAGCACCTGTGGGTGCACATATATATGTCAATGTGTGCCATACTCTCCTTTGTTTTGTTTATCTGTGGTAATTGTATTTTCTTGCTGCTTATGCAAAAATATTTAGCTGTTGCTGTTGTTCTGGATCTCAGGCACCCAAATCGTGTTTATCCTCCAATGTTTTCTTATATATATGTGAAACATTCAAGTCTATGTAAGAGTTGACGAGTGGTGATGAATGAAATAGAAAGTAGCGTTGTTGTTGGAGTGTAATGAATTAACATCAATGCAAGGACAATTTTATGAGACTTCCACTTCAACATGTATTTTCTGTTGGTTCAATGTATGTACTGATCGGCGGAGCTCAATTTAAACTAATAATTGCCTTTAACTAGTTGTCTGAAACATGAGATGGCTGCGGCTCTTTGATTGTTAGTTATATGCTAGGTCCCTTAATATTTTTAAGTAAAGCATTATTTAATTCGACCAACTTGGTGTATCAGGTGAACCATGAAGATTTCAATGAAGGTATCATCCAAGTTCAAGCGAAAAAGAAAGCCAGCTTGAATTACTATGCGTAGAGTACAGATGCTCTTGGTGCACGCTGTCCATATCGTTGATTTTGAGAGTGACTACTTTGTTGCTTGAAGCACCTTCATTCATGAGCACCCTATTCACTGAGCTGTGGAATTTGAGACAGTTACATGCAAATTACAGGTGGGTTCAAATGTAAAAGATGATGTGTTGTGGGTCTTATTGTTTATGTACTGATTTTGCCATGTTAAGCAATATAGTGGATTGCTGCTAAGCAGAATTTGGTTGTCTCCTATATATGTATGATGGATCAATTTCAAATATTCGGATGATTTGCCTGGTCTTAGTTTTCAATTTCGATTTTCTTTCTTTGAAATAAAAGTATGCTTTTTTTTTTTCTTTGGTAATTTAATACGAAATTTTAAAAGTGCGTCACGGTGGACTCGAGCAAGGGGGCTTTATCGGACGTTAACCACTCTACTACTAGGTCAACACACACACACAAAAGTATGCTTTGTTGTCAGGTACTTTAGTTGGTAGACTTGGTCAACGGTACTTACGACCATATATCTATAAAATTCAATTTTTTATTATCACATCAATTTTTAAAATCCATCAATTTCTTTCTATTTTTTCCCAACCATAAATCTACAAAATCAACTTTTATATAGATCCTATTACAATATATAATAATTATATCTATATATATGTATATATAAACAAAGGAAAATATACATACAAAGACAAAAGTAATTAAAAAAAAAGAAAAAAAAGAAAGAAGCCAACTTCTTTGTTAAGAAATTGATTTCTTGTTTTCAAATTTTATTAACTTTTTTCAATGGTATAAAAGTTGGATTCTAGTTTTTTTAAATCCAAAAAAATTAAAAAAAATTACCATTAGAGGTAACCTAAGTCTGCAGGTAGTATCAGCAACTCTCATTGGCCAATGAAAAGAAGGGAAAGGGTGGAAATATATCCCTCGAAAAGTTTATCATCCTAAAGTTTTTTAGACCACCAAAACAAAATAACATTTTTAATGTCCTGAGTCATTATTGGGGTTATTAAACAGTTCGATTTCGGTTAACTGAACTGAATTTTTCGGTTAATCGAACCGAATTTCTCCAAAAAAGTGGAACCGAAACCGAACTGTTTTAAATTTTCGGTTAACCGAAAAATCGAATTAAAATTAATTAATAATACAAATAAATAAAATAATAATTAAAAAACTGAAACTTATTATAAATAAATAAAATATTTAACAAATAATTAAAATAAATAATAAAGTAATAATTAAAAATTGATTTTCAGAATTTTTAATTAATTAATTAATAATTAAAAATAAAAAATGATTTTTCGGTTCCGAACCGTTCGGTTATCTGTTAACCAATAACCGATTTTTTTTTCAACTCTGGAACCGAAACCGAACCGATAACTGAATTTATCGATTTTCGGTTAACCGAATTTATCGATTTCGGTTCTAACCGAAAATCGAAAACCGTTTAGACACCCATAGTCACTATTGATATATTCCAAAACCCCCACAAAAAAAAAAATTATACCGTCTGCATGATTGGAGGATCGTATATTTAAAATGAATGAAGTATTTATATTAATTTCATGTATTCCGCACACCAATGAGAATGAGGAGAGACTGAGAGCTTTCGAGTGATCAGTTGTAGAGTGGTGTCCAACTAGGGATGTCAATGAGTGAGTTTTATTCGGATTAAAATCAATAAATAAGTCATGGTTCTGGTTCTAAAATCGACCCATTAGACATTGGATCCTGATCCGATTCGGACCATCAATTATAAGTCTTAAGCGATCCAGAACTAAACGGGTTTGGAACCAGAACAGAACCGAAACATTGTTTTATAATTTTATGTGTTATGAGTAATTTTGAATCAATATGGATAAAACTAGCTCATTGACAAGCCTATTTAAACTTAGGCTTGCCAATAGACGGATTTTACTTGGACCAGAACTAATAAATAAGTATTGGTTTTGGTTCTGGAACCAGATCCGGACCGGATCGGACCATCAAATTATGGATCTAAACGGTCCGGGTCTAAAACGGGTCTGAAACCGAAATCAGAATAGCTACTTTAAAATTTAATGAATTTTGAATGATTTCGGATCGATCCGGATAAAATCCATTCATTTATATCCGTGCAACAATCATATGGAATTTTCAAGTGAAAAAAGGCACTGCATGATTCAGTCACATCCACGCAATCAAACATCTCGCTCATTTTGGATCTGCAAGTGTGTAATTTTCTTCAGATTCGGAGTTGTTGTTTTTCTTACATTTTAATTTGTTTTTTATTTTAATATTATATTTGTTAATTAAGATTTTTTATACCCAGCGTGTATTAGTTATTAATTGATTATTAGAGTTGATAAATCCATAATTAGGGTGTATGATTTTTAATAAGAAATATAAACGTCAATTATTATTTATTATAAGATCATAATTTTAATTTTTATAATGAATATTATCAAAATAATATATTCGACAGTAGGAGGCAAATGGAACACAAAAAACATCGAATAGGAACCAGAAATGAGTGAGCATGTGTAATATTGGCATTAGATAAATCCATATCAGTAGAAATTAAAAAAACTTCGCTTAACAGAAATTTTTAAAAGTGAAAACGAAGCAAAATAGCAGAAGTTGGGAAAAACTCTGTTTACTTCCGATACTTGCACTGCTGCTACTCAGAAAATTTCCTCCGGAAGGTTTAAATCTGTGAAAATGGCGGATTCTGAAACCCTAGCTACTGGTCCATCAACTAGCCTAGAAGAAGACACCAACGCAAACAAAGAGTTGATGCCCGACGCTAGGAACCCCAGTGAGCACTCCGACTCGGAATCCGAATCGGACTCCGACTCCGATTCCGAAGATGAATCCCAGGCTAAGGCTCAAATTGAAGCACTAGAAACACAGCTCTACAATAATCCATCGGATTACGATTCTCATGTCCAAGTAAACAACCTCACCTGCCGACATCTCACATAAACATGCATACTTTCACTCTTTCGTGTGTTTATTTATTTTTGGGAGGAACAGACGTAATGAATATGTGTGTAGTTGTAATGCTAGCTAGTTATTTCAAGGGTGATGTTGCAATTAATTGGCGCATATCTATCTCTTTGATGGACTGAGTTTTTTCCCCTTACGTTTTAGCCTTCAGAATGTGATCACTCAATCTTTAGCTTTGTCTTTCCACGGTATGGTCCGTATGGAGGATCAATTACCAATATACTGATTCCCGGTCTCTCTTTGTGATTCGTAAAGTATATCAAAGCTCTGCGAAAGCAAGGGGACATAGAGAAGCTGAGTCAAGCAAGGGAAGCAATGAGCTCGTTATTCCCATTGACTCCTGAAATGTGGCGGGAATGGGCTAAAGATCAAACTACCATTAGCTCCTCGTGAGTTTTTTATTACTTGTTTGTTTGTTTGTTTGTTGTTGCTTGTTTTGAATCCATGTTTCAGTGTTACTATTCTGTCTGATCATTCTGGTTATTCTAATCTCTAAGATTTTAATTGGTTTTCTGTATAATTTATAAGCTATAAGCTACAGAAAGAAAGACAATAGTGTTTTGCCTTACTGAATTATGAGTCAACAAGGTGATATATTTTAGGGCTGTATTTGCCCAATGCAAACTTCTATAAAATTTTGGTATATCTGATTTTGTATTGGTGCTGAATGCATCTCTTGCAGATATTCTCTCTGATAGTTGATAATTGATATGGTATAGTTTCTTAGACTATATGAATTTTTTGGTGTTAGCTATATTCGCTTACCAAGATCATTAATAAATATGTAGGGACAGAGTGAGTAAGATGGCTTATCATTTTATAGGGGGGAAAAGGTGGATGTGTTGTTAAAGAATAGAACAGGAGGAAAAATATGTCACTTTCAAATAGTTGACAATTGGAATTATGTAAATCATGAATAAGTTATTCGGTATCGTTATGACTTATGACTTAATGCATGTAGCTGATCGCGTAGCTGTGAGATAGAAGGTGAATACTGAGTGTAAAATTATTATTATGTGTGTGATAGGGCCCTTTGATAGAAGAAACTACACTAAGTATCCAACTTCTCAAATTGTGGAAAAGGAGGACCCATATTAGAAAATATTCATCTTCTCTGGAAGCCATTGAAGTCTTGAAGATACAGTTATTATATGGCATGTATGACACTCTTAGTTGCCAATATATGATGCAGTTATACAACCTTAGCTAGACTGTCAAGATAATTCTCCATTTCTCCTTGATTGCCTGGCTGAGGATCAGTATACCTTAAATCTTCTCCTATGGGAATAGTTGGTTTTGCTCTCCTTGTGGCTTCTAAGGATATTGCAGTTTTCTTGATTGTACATGCTTTTTGCTCACTGTTATAGAGTAATTTAGCTAATATCTTAATATTGTTTGTATTTCTTTAGTTGATAATATGATAATGTTATGATAGAATTTGGATATATGCAATTTGCTGACCAAAGATATGGACTATATAACTTTTAGCTATTCTCACAATGAGTAATACATATGGTCTGCACCAGAGAATATGAAATTGCATGCACTCTTCATTTTCACCCTCCTCTCTGCTCATTTATTTTGTGTACACTTGAATCTTGATTAATGTATGCCAGAATCAGGTTTCATGTTTTATATTGTGACTATTGTTGGCCATAATGTCGCATTATTATATGATAATTGATATCATTCTGTTGCAGGTTAGAAGCATTCCCTCAGATCGAAAAGCTATATGAACGAGGAGTATCTGATTATATGGTTGGTTCTTATATATTATATCTGAAAACCTAATTAAATACATTTTTATGCATTGGATATTTATTTTTAACAGTTTTATTAGTTAATATTAATTATTAAATTAAGGTTATTATGGTAATTTTGTTTTAGCATTATTAATCCCAGTTTTATAGGGATTTATTATTTCTTTGATTGATACGGTTATTTCCTTATTATTCTAAAATACAATCTGGATAAAGATTTACAGTGAAAAGATTATTCACATAAAACATGGTGCACTAAGTGCATTTGTGCATATATTCAATTTTGCAACCAATATTTGTGCATGTGCTGATCATTTATGTTCATTTCACTTTACATTGAAAACTTTACTTATCTAAAACACGATGTACTCTGGTCATTTGTGGATATAATTAGTTTTGTAATCAATATTTGTGCATATGCCCACGGTAACCTCTACATATGTGCATATGCTGAATTGCTGATCCTAACCTCTACATGTGTGCATACATATGTTCATGTTAGCAGAAAAACAAAAAAATCCGAAAATTGACGGATGCGCTGCAAAAATTGAAAATCTGAAAATTTGGGGATGCACGTCGTGATTGTGGAGTCAATTTGTTTTTTTACTATTTGACCCTTTCAGATTAAATTCTGGATGACTTATCTAATGTGTCATTGATCCGAGTGAAATGACATATTTAATTTGATCCGGCCTTTTTAGGGCATCTACAGTTATTAATTGTTCTCAGATACACACTACAAGTCTATTACACGCGTTAACTAGTCCTTATATATATATGTGTGTGTGTGTGTGTGTGTGTGTATCAAAAGCATTTTGCAGTTTGCTTTCTAATAATAAAAGTTAGTCTATTTCTTTGATAAAGAATGTGAAATCCCATTTGCATCCAGAAAAGTATATTGAGAAAAATGCTGGTTTATCAGCACAGTTAAGCACTATGTTGACTGATGCTCCTTTGTGCAGTCTATTGACCTTTGGTGCGACTACTTAAATTTTGTCCAAGAATATGATCCATCTGTCAGAGAATGTTCTGCTGTGGGCATCTCGAAAGCAAGAAATTTGTTTGAGCGTGCTCTTACTGCCGCTGGCTTGCATGTTTCTGGAGGTCACTGTATATGGGAACTGTACAGGGAATTTGAACAAGCGATTATTTTTACTATTGACGAAACTGACTCTATGGTTAGAGACTGTTATTCATTTCCTACATTAATTTTATGATTTTTCTGTAAATAATTTTCTCCCTCTGGTACTTGTATCTGATCTGTATGTCTTTGGAATTTAATTGTTCACTGCGTGGTATTATAATTGCTCATTCTTTTGTCATCCCTCCCTATTCAGAGACTCCTAATGGATGATGGGAACAGGGAGGTCAATGCAATCATAGGGCTAGTTATTTCACCTTAATACCTTATGTGTATTGACAGGCTTCACTTGATATGGATGTTGTGCAGTTTTGATTAGCCCTTTCAGTGAAAAATCATATGTTTGCTAATCAAAAGAGTCCCCATTTTATTGTTAGAACTTAGAAGTTACTTTGCTAATTTCAGCCTAAGGCCTTTGATTAGATCTCATGAATTCTGTATTTGTGCTTATTTTTCATAAGCTCTTTCAGCCATTATTTGTTCCTAATATGAAAACTATGGTTCTTGTTAACTGGTATGTCACTTTTGACTCTGTCTAAGTTTCCGAGTTAATAGTGGTTGCTAATTTTGCAGGCAAAGAAAAGCAGATCCAGCGCGTGCGAAATTTATTTAAATGCCAGTTGTCTATTCCTCATACTGACCTAAAATCAACACTTGCTGCTTACAAGGCCTGGGAAGCTGATCATGGGCATCTCAATAATGTTAACAGTAAAGAATCAGATGACCTTCCATCTCATGTTGTTTCTGTATATCAGAAGGCTTTGGAGATGCTTAATGACCGTGCTCATCTAGAAGAAAATATTTCCAAGAGCAATACAGAGTCTGAAAAACTTCAAGAGTTCATGGTACTTTCACTATAGAATTCTCTACTCTCTCTACCAGAAGGAAATAGTATATTCTATAAACAAAAAAAAGACTCATCGACCACTTAAAAGGACTGAAGTGCTTGTTCAAAAGACGAGAGGTGTATATTTTGATTACATTGTAGGTTGATGCAAATTGAGATTCACTTACAGAAATATTATGCTGGTGCTGAAAAGTTGTCTGAGGTGCAAATTTGAAAACTATTGATAGTTGTTTGAGGACTTTGCTTTATTGGCTGTTATGTTTGTTGTTTTTTGACAAATCTGCAGCACTTATCCTCTTTTTTTATAGTAATATTTCTTGTAATAATATTCAAATCTTCATATGGAACCTCAATCAACTATACGGTGTCCTTCTGTCTCTAGTAGTGGCCCTTCATAGTCCTTTTCTTTTTTGAGATTGACTTTGTTACTTTGTTACTAAGAGTGGCTGTTATCATGATTTGAAAGTTACACACATTATAAGACGAAAAAATCTAGTTATAAGAATCATAAGCTCCTCATATTTTATTTTAATATTTGAAGATAAGAAAAACGGTTTCATTTGCCTTTTGAAGTTCAAACAGACATTTATCTGCACTTTTCAGGCAGTAGCTTAATTCACTTCATATCTTGATGAAATATTTCTAGAATCTAGATGGTGATTATACTGGTGTTTTAATTTCATTTCAGTTCCAATTCCAGTGTCCAGAATTTCAGGGCAGTGTGTGTGTGTTTTAATGGAAATTTATATGATTAGATGATGTTTTGACCTGAGTTATAGGACTGGAAATGAAAATATGTTTGTAGTATCTTTATTAAATGGTGAGGTCAACTTTAAATTTGTGGCTAATATGAAGGTGTGAAAATTTTAGCGGTTCCGACATGATGATATAGGATTTTGATTGATTGTATAGGACTGAAAGAAGTTTTTGTGAGTGAGTATTTTGAGTGAAAATAGATTGAAACACGTGTTATGAGTGCCAAGCGCAGTAGGAAATTGAAAAAGCTGTCCAGAGGTAAAACAAATAGGCATTTAGGTTTACATACTGAATTTTGCTGTAGTTTCTCACCTGTGTGTCTCTTGGGTAACTTATGATTCGGAACAGATAAGGTTTAAGTTGCATTCTGAGTCTCTGACTGGTGGTTTTGATTTGAGGAGATGAATTAGGGGAAGGCGTGAATGGCTATGTATTAAGTTGGCTTCAAATACTCCAATTCCCTCAAAAAATGGAACACAACTAGAGTTAAGAATTACAAATGGAAATGGTAGATAAACTCATCTAAGTGGTTCGATGAAGTTGTTATGTGGATTTCTTATCCATATTACTATCCTTCTAACTGACTTGGTGAAGTTTTATTCTCTCATCTATCATGTTAAGGACCGAAAGTGTTCTAGTTCTGATCATATAATGGCCAATTCTCATCACTGTCAAAAGATGGATGACATCTAACACCAAACTTATTTATGTAAAAGGTGTATTGTTTAATATTTGCTAACAACTTTCAAATTATTAATGAATTTCATATTTCTGCAGACTTACTTGAAATTTGAGCACTCATCTGGAGATCCAGCCCGTATACAGATCTTGTATGAACGTGCTATATCCGTGTTTCCTGTATCTGCTGATCTATGGCTTGACTATCGCAGTACCTGGATAAAACATTCAAGGTTTGTACTTCATTTTATGTAGTCATATTATCTCATACATGTATGTCACATTTGAAACCAATGCATTGCAGACTGCCAGAATTGTGAGGACAGTTATCATAGGGCCACAAGGAACTGTCCCTGGGTAGGTGAATTGTGGGTTCGCTACTTGCTTGCCCTGGAGCGTACTCATGCTTCTGAGGAAGAGTTATCAACAGTATGTTTCTATTCCAGTCCTTCGATGAGTCTGAAACCTAATGAATGATTTTTTTGCCTTAATGTGTTCCGTGTTCAATGTTTTAATTGCATTTTAATGCACTGCTTATGTTGGCATGAAAAAGTCTCTCCATCTGGTTTCTATGATTTGGGAGGAAAAGGTATTTCTCGTAGAAACATCACTCAATACAATATCTTTGTAGTTGTTTCATAAGATTGGAAATCAGCCATTCCACTCTGTTATCTTAGACTTGTTTTTTTATGCAATGAAAGTAATGTAGAAAGCCAAGAAAGCTGTATTAATAACTAAGGCATCCGGGGTCAGAAGTATCAACTGCTATTTACACATATTTTCGAGTAATCTAGTAACTCAAATTCTTATGGATTTCAAACATGATATTGCCCACTTGTTGTTGCATGTGCTCTTTCTCTTTCTTGAATTAACATGGAAATAGAGCAGAGGCATGCTAACGGTCTAATGTAATTCTGTCTGCATCTCATTTGAAGAATTTTGTTTTACTCTTCTACTATTTAATTAAGTGAACTACAATTTGTCGCAAAAGCGGTGTTTTTAAACATAATATGTAATCTCCAGATTCTTCTTTTCGTGCTAGTCCTATGCCCTTTCCCTCCTCCTTTTCTATTGTGTGCAACATCTCATTTCTCATTATTTCAGGTATTCGAACGATCGCTGCAGTGCACTTTTTCAGGCTTTGATGAGGTACATGAATTTATCTTTATATGATTGATTGTCCTGAAAATATTTGCATTTCAAGTATTCTGAGTGTCACCCAGCATTCGTGCTCTCTGTGGCTCTTCTGAATAACTTGTGCTTTACCGGAAGTGGAGGACACTGAAATATGTGTGTGTGTGTGTTGTAATTTTTATTAGCTGCACGTGTGATTCTAAGAACATATAGTGACCTCATGGATTTTAGACTTATATACCTGCAACATAGAAGTCAACTGATTGCTGTTTTCTTGTATATTTCTGACCTGCATTTTCTGGTTTCAGTACCTAAATGTATTTCTCACACGAGCAGATGGGTTAAGGCGGAGAATGTCTTCATCTACAGCTGTGAAAGATGAGATGGATTATGCAGTTTTAAGGGATATATTTCAGGTTTTATATTGTGGACTTATTAATTGTTTTACTGACTATTGCCTCGGGCTCCTAGATCTCCTATAGTTTTTACCTACTATTCTCAGTAAATGTGGAGTTGATAATTAATTTGTCAGACATGTTGACGTTCTCAGTTTGTTCCATTAGTCGGTGGTTAAACTAGTTGATGCATCTGAAGTAGATTGACAGCTGCACACTTCTTTAATTCTGTTGTTGTTTTTGCCAAATACTAGTTTGTCAGTACTCCCATCTGTTAGAACTATCGAAACCTTAACTTCTCACTCACATACCAACAACTGAATACATATGACTTTCTTTAAGATGATGTGGAAAAAGGAGGCCAGAGGACTTTGAACCACACCATATCATCTCTGAACTCTTTAGTTTGAAAGGGATAACAGTTTTAAAATAGAAGCTTCATTAATATTCATTTTACTGCTTCTGGTGCATTAGTCACTGTAATTTTGAAATCTTTTAACCCCTTAATAGTTAATACCTAATTTTTTGCTTTGGATCTTAGCGTGCATCAGATTACCTGTCCCACATCTCAAGAACACAGAAAATTTACTTGCATGCACAGTTATTGGGCTCGATTGGAGGTCATGTATGGAAAAGATTTGAGTGCAGCTCATGGTGTCTGGGAGAGCTTGCTTAAAATATGGTGATCCTGTATTCTTTCCCTTTTTCTGTTTGGTTCTGGGATATGTTGATAGTTATAAACTGAGTTATTGACATATGTGCTGTTCTATTATTTTCTAGTGGGTCGATGGTGGAAGCTTGGCAAGCTTATATTGCATGGGATATTGAGATGGGCAATATAAATGAATGCAGATCCCTTTACAAGAGATGCTATAGTAAGAGATTCCCTGGAACAGGTTCAGAGGTAGGATTTCGTGCTGACTATTCTTCTAGTTGGTTAGAAGGAGCTTCCCCTTTTCATTCATCTTTTTTTCCCAGGTAGGGAATGGAAGTTGGTAAATTAAAATTTCCCCTTTAATTGAGTCATAGTCACCACATTATCTTGTGTCCCTCTTGAAAAATAGAAAAATGTTTTTTTTCAGGGATGTATCTGCTTATTGCTCTTCATAACCATCTTTAAACTTGTTTCTGAAATTCTTAAAGACAAGAGTTCCTTTGCAAAATAATAATAATCATAATCATAGTCGGTCTTACTGCTGTTGGTTGTTATGTGCTGCAGATGATGTTTAACGGGCCTGTTTAGTGTAAAAACTTTGGAGGCTAGAATTGTACTGTATGTTAGAAATGCACTTTATATGAAAACTGATGCAATTTTGTGCGTTTTTATTGATAAAGCCAACTAAATTAGTGAATTGCTTGATAAATGATAGGTATAAGCCAAAGCCAGACAGGATAATTTGGCTGCTTGGGTGATAAGACATATATAACATTTTCCCAATTATTCCACCAGTGATGTTGCAGAACTCAAATAGCCAGCCCATGAGTTGAAGTCTTTCTTTTTTTGTCCTTTTTAGATAATGGTGATGTCCCCAGCTTGACTATTCCTCATAGAAGTCGGCCAAATATGTTCAAAAATGTTATCTTCCAGATGCCTAGTAACTTCATCTCCTCTGTCGGACCCTCTGTGTAAAAACTTAAACAATGTTGAAAAATGGTGACAGAATGAGAATCAGATGATATAATTATATCTAATGCCTCATTGGACTTGACTGATCTCACTTTGTATTGGTTCAAACTTCGAAGTTTTCTTTATGTTTTTCAATTAAGATACATGTGATACCTTGGATTAGATGATACCCTCCTTTCCTAAAAAACAGATTCATTCAGGACATTTGCCATTCATGGCTGCGCTTTGAGAGAGAATATGGTTCACTAGAAGAGTTTGATATTGCTGCTCAAAAGGTACTTCTCTGTATAAATTTTGTTTTCAATATGCATTACATGCTGGTCACTACTTAGGGATTACATTTCTTAGGGCAATATTTTCAATATAGCATCTTTACTTCTTAAAGTTTTGCTTTGCACTTGATAGAAATGATGCAACTGACCATATATATGCAAATGGTTGTGATGAATAATAGTTTTTTTCTAATTTATATTTATGTTGTTGCCAGATTGTGCCCCAATTGTCTATATGGATCAATGCATTATTATTAGTATTATATTGAACTTTTAGTAAGCATAAGTAATGGGTCACTATCTTAATTATTAATTATCAGACCATCTCTTTATGCCAACTAGAATAAGAAGCCTATCTGTGAGACATGTTGGACTTTTAGAGCTACTGGAGAAAGTGAAAATAAGAATTCTCTCCTTATTGATGCTGATTAAGAAGATAGCAGATTATAGGTTCTTTTGCTAAATTTTCTTTTGTTTGCCACAGATAGAATCAGAAGGAACTTCCATACCGACAAAGTTTGTCGTGTTCATTAATTTTGTTGGAGTACATATTTGCAACCAATTCATTAATAAAATTTAAGGATATAATGGTTAATGTTGGAGTATGGAGCACGAATGGACAATACACTTAAGCACGATTCGGTGATCCAAATTTAAGGATATCCGAATGGCCCCGAGCCAAATTTTTGGGCTTATATTTTTGGGCCCAGCGGAACCCTAATGGGCTTAGGGTTAGGGTTAGGTTATTCTCTATTTAATAGCCGTTTCACAATGTAGTCTGCAACCGAAATTCATATTGAAATCTCGCTTGGCATCACCCCTTAAGTAGTCGCAAGACAACTGGTAAACAATTCTTGTGATCTTTATTTTCTATCGTGATTACGGTGTGTGTTTTTCAACAGCTTATAATTGCATGTCCTCGTAATAAGTTTTCTAGTCTATAATATACAACGTTGATTATTTTCTATTCTTTAAATATTTTGAAAATCCTTATTAAAGTTCAACATTATTATTAATTGATATTGTTGTATATCTCCATCAAAAGTTATCTTGTGGATGCACACGAGCTTGGTTATCTTCTTTCTTTTGCTGCTACTTTCATGAAATTGACTTATTTCCTTATTTGAATTATGCAACTTTAAATTATTGCTAACATTTGGCTTTTTTAAGTGCTGTCTCTCATCTATACCAGTTCTTATAGAGCTACACATGCATCTTATGTTTATACTCTCAAGCTTCATAAATTCGTTGGGTGGACATAGTATGTATTTGCAACTTGTATGCATTAAGAAAACGAAAAGATTTTGATTATATCCAGAACTGCACATGATTAACCTTGGTGTACTTTTCATTTTAGTTAGACATGAGTATATGAAAATACTTGCTGAAAATAATTTCACATACGTGCAATTTGGATGTTCAGGCCCTTCTCCTTGTTGAGGAGCCTGGGATGCTTTTGAATTTGAGATAACTTTGGTTATTTACAATACCCCTTCTGATTTACTTTTGTTCGTTGCATCCCATGTTAACATTGTTGTAGGTGTCTCCTCGTCTTCAAGAGTTGCAGCTGTTTAGAATGCAGCAGGAGAGCAAAACTACAGATCCTGCTACAAATGAGAGAAAATCCTCCCATGAAAAAATCCCGTGAAAGAGGAAGCTAACTTCACATTCAGCAGAAGAACAGGCGCCAGCTAAGCATCACAAACATATGGCTCAGAACTTAAATAAAAAGTTCAGAATGATAAAGGTCAAACAAGGCAATCAGCTGAACCTAGTGAAGCTGCTGAATTAGATAACAAAAATGCTGAACGTGCTAGCAACCCTGAAATACAGGATAAATCCTCTAAAAAACCTGTTCAGTTTGATGATCAATGCACTGCCTTCGTTTCCAATCTGGGCCTCCAGGCATGTTCTGTTGCTGTGACTTTCTTTTGTAACTAATTATCTTCAAATCATGGATATAGATATTGATTACAATACCTGTAGGCAACTGCTGATGATCTGCATAATTTCTTTGCTGATGTTGGTGGAGTCGTTGCCATTCGGATACTAAAGGACAAATTTACTAGAAAATCAAGAGTAAGTTTCTGGAGTATTTTATTCTCATTGGGCAGTAATTAGTAAAGTTGATGAAGGGTCAAGTTGGGTAAAATAAAAGAATAGTGTTGATATCAATTATAATTCACATATAGTGGGTTTTAATATTTTTCTTCCAAGGTTTGCGACTTTCTGTTGTTTTCATTGGTTACATAATTTCTATGTTCTGTTTGTGCCGTTGTGTGCTATCTCAAAAAATAATTTTCTCTGCGACCAGAATCTTGGATGTACATCATTTTTGCCTGTCATTTTCCTGAAAAGGAACTAATTAGATTAATCTAGTCGTTGCGCAGGCAGTACTCTAAAATCTATGTTCATTTAGAGCTTGGATTTGCCATGTGCAAACTATAATTCTGTTGGTCCTTGGTATTCACACCTATTTCTTGGTGAAGGGGTTAGCATATGTGGATTTCTCAGATGATGCACACCTTACTGCGGCTTTGCAGAAGAACAAACAAATCTTTTTGGGCAAGAAATTAAGCATTTTGAAATCAGATCCTCAGCAAGGCAGGAAGAAAGAAGTTGCTGGACGTAGTGTGAGAGCAGAACATGGTAAGTTAATGCAACAGCATGTCTATCTTTAAATTCTGCATGCTACCTAGTATTAGTCAGCTGTTGTTACTGAATAGATCTTCTAATTTGTTCCCACTTTGGTTGCTTGGATTTGTCTCACTATTCTTTTCTCAAAATTAATCTGAGCAAGGACAAACTCGGTACAATATGCCTTGGTATCCGGTTGTCTTCTATAATGAATTAAACCTCCGCAATAATCTTTATTTGAGATAATAAAAAATTCTACGGAACAAATAGCTGTTTGAAGTAGAGGGCATCCCTGTCAGATGCTAGGTAATTACTAGATGCTGTAATCTAAAAGTAATGTTCTCGTGAATCTCGTCTAACAACAAAAATGAGTCCAAGGTGGTAATCATGTCAGATTCAACAAAATGATTATATAGTGGAAGATGTGCATGTAGAGCGTGCTTTGCTAGATTTTATCCTCATCCCATCTGCTTTGGCATGAATAGCCTGCCTATAAGCATCTTTGACTTTATACGAAACAAATATTGATTAGACAACATTTAATGTAAGAGAAGAGACTAGATCTTACTTGCCTAACTTTGTCCCTTTCTCTGTTCTTCACTACTGTCTGATAGGCCCATTACTCGAATCGCGTTGTTAAATGCGATGCTGTCTGATAGGCCCATTACATGTCACATGTGTGATATCCTTGCTTTTCCATATTGTTCAAATTCGCTAAACCATCTATGGTGATTTAATATTGCTGTTACATCTCAAAATGACAGCTAATGAGGCTAAACAAAATGATATTTTGCAGCCAGAATAGATACGAGAGACTCCCAAAGGAAAATGGAGATTCAGCCACAATCTCCCACTTCTAGGCATGGTGATGTTCAGCTGAAGGGAGGAACACATTTGCAGTGCCAAGAAATGTGAAACCTCTCGGTTACAGCAGTCGAAGCAAACCACAATCTTCTGATCCAGCTAACGAACAGGAGGACGAGAACCCAAAATCTAATGATGAGTTCAGGAAGATGTTAATGAAAACATGAAGGTCAAATATGCAACTGGCTATGCATCTTGTCGGGCACAAATCGAATATCTTTATTAGCTGCTGCTTCAACATATGATGTCAAAGCAGTGTTTGTTTACTGATATATTCAGTTCGACAAGGTGTATGTGCATATTATCTGATGTTGTCAAGATCCTAATTTTTAGGGAGCACTAGTATATATTTTTGGCTCCTTGACATTGTTGAAGAATGTTGGTCGTATACCTTATTTGTTTTGAGCATAAAGCAGCAGATTATAGTTATATGTTAAGCATATGGTAATAATGCGAGTATGATAGCTAACCTAGGATATAGCTAAATCAACAATACTGTTAACTATGATTTCTCAATTCGCAACGGAATAATTTTATTAAAAGTTACAAAATTATTTGTGCAGAGCTGAGGTTTGAGGAGTAAATAGATTGACATTGGGATATATCCATTTTCAGATAATAAATATAAAGTATACACGCTGTTATAAAATATATAAATAATATCAAGTGTTACGAATTTATCCTTCAAAGCTCAAAACTCGAATGCACGAATTTATGAAGCATTTGAGTAACAATTCATTTTGAACTATTGCACTAATGCTTGAGTCGTGTATTTGAGTAACACTTTCTAAAGGGTGAGATTGTTATTGCATAATCCGTGCAGTGTTGGTCTTGTCATTGTTAATAGCAAAACCATGCTCAAGACTTCAGGAGCTCTCGTGCGTGTTCGAGACGTCGTGCTGAACTTTAGTTGTGTATCTGATATTGTGCGAACCTGCTAGAGATTGGTCGTGCAGCTGAAGGCTTGATTGGAGGCGTGCTGTAGATAGTATTTACCATAGCTTCAAAGATTGAGATTTATCTTAGAAAACAAAATAATGACTGGGAAGAAAAGAAGATATGTAGTATGGAAGGAATATTATCAAGAAGGTAGCATATCCTTTCGTAATATGGTGGATTTGATGAAGATCGAAGATCCTCTTTAGGGTTTCGATCCTCTTGAAAGAGGATTTTAGCATGCAGATCAAGGTTGTTTGCCATCTTAGGAATAAGGAGATCTTACTTACAGTGCACAAAAGTGAGTATGACAAGGCACGTTGGAGGAAGTTCCAAGTGTAAGCCCTTTGTACTTAATTTCAACTGTGTAAGTAATGGACGATTTCGCACGGGTGGAAAATCTAGAGCTAGATGGTTATTACCGAATTGGATAACTTTGTGTATTCTGTTTATGTTCTTGTTTCTGTTCAATTTCCTTTTGAACTTGTCACGGAACATATAACTCAACACTTGTGCATGAATATTGAAAGTTTTCAATTATGATTAGAAGCAGAGAACTCACATTTAAGGAGCTGGTTGACTTCACTAAGTCTTTATCCTTTCTTTTACAGCATGTTCATGACTAGTTATTGTTACTTTTATTTGGAGAAACTCATACTTGAATATTTTTGTAATTTGATATTGAAGTTTGAATACAATAATTATTGTGTTAATAGTCAAAAATAACCTAAATTACAAAATGCATATTCAATTTATCCACAATATTAAATTTGTTATCAAACGTACCCATTAATATATAAAGTGACAAAAATACTCTCAAATGTCCTTCCACTTTGCATTGCTTTTTGCACATTGACGTGCATTGTTTTCTATACTCTAAATGTGCAGTGTGTAAAGTGAGTGGGTATGATAGTGAATGCAGTGTGCAGTGGTGACCCAATTTAAAACAAAAAATAAAGTTAATTCAATTTACAAGTTATTTATGTAAAAATATTTAACTTAGAAATGAATTTAAAATAAAATTGTAATTTCAAAAAAATATGAACCATTATATTTTGATAATATAAATCATTTTCCGCTTTGTGGGACGTTAGCCGCCATTGTCTGCCATCGTTCGTCCGTTGGCTGTCGGTAAGCCGCCGTTGGGATACAACTGTGGCTAGTTGATTTTCTTTTAATAAAAAAAATCAATATTTTACGTGAAATATGATCTATTTTGATATTAAAATTCAGATGAACGTGTACACATTTATATTCACGTGAATCTAAATGAATAGTTAATCATGTATAGTAATTTCAAGTACGGAATTTATAATTAACACTTAACAAAAATCATAATTAATCATTAAAAATTATATATTCAATTAAATAAATAAATAAAATTATATACTAAGCATAAAATGACAGCTTCCTAAAGAACTCATTAGTCACTGTCAAATTAACCGTCGACCATACGATATTGATATGAAATTTTTTATACCGATGATTTCGTTACAGTATACAATATGGTGATTTCCCACCCCCTGTAGAGACTAAGCTCATACAAACTAAAGACAAAAGTAGTGCATGAAGCTTCAGGGATTGGGGGAAATACACCTAATAAAAAAATTTCAAGTTTAATTCTAACTTGAATAAACGCGAGTCAGTCTTTTGGATATGATCACTACTCACAGTTTTGCAGTTTATCAGTTGGAACCTTATCAAAATTGACTTTACTGCGGAAGTGGTGGGGGAAAAGCCTACTCGGGATGTTTAGAAAAACTTTTCAATACTTAAACTCAGATCATTCCTTATGCAATCTGGCTGATTGATTCAGTTCAGATATAGAATGTTGAATGATGTATAAGAGGTTACAAAGTGACACAAGATTTTTAACGTGGTTCAGAGCTAACTCTTCTACATCCACAAACCTGATAAACAGCTCCCACAAGCTTTAGCTCAATTGGTTAAGAGCTAACAGATTTGGAATAAAGTAAATTCCTTAAACCTCAGAAATTCCTTATTTTAAACTTTAAAAGGAAGTGATTACAAATCCCATGTACTAGAGACTTATAATCCTTGGGTATCCGGCCAAGACCAATCACCTTACTTCTTTGCACTTTCAAACAACTAACACTTTATTGCTTACTTACACTTACACTAATTTCACCTTACAACCTGCTTGGTGGATTAAGTGTCACTGGTTTTCCAACTAAGTGAATGATCATTTACAAGAAAGCTTAAGAATTTTGGATAGGAATAACTCAAATCTAAGCTTTGGATATACAAGAAAACAATCGAGAAACACAGTTGGAAATATATGAGGCTAGAATCTCAAAGTAGAACACTTGAAAATTTCTGTTTGGTTTAGAGTGTTGTTGAAGAAATCAGTTTGAGTGCTAGAGATTCGCTCGTTTGCTTTGACTGCTAGATTTTGCGTTAGTTATGTCATTGACGAAGTCCGCTATTTATAGAGGTGAGATTTTAAACTAGCAGTTTGAAGGTGACCGTTTGAAACTAAAACTTTATAGTACAGTAGGAACTAGCTGTTGGACTTGTCATATAACGTCTTTGTCATCTTCTAAGATGTGGATTCAATCAACTAAATAACTTCCTGACTTCTTCTTCACCTTCACTGATATCAGAGTTTGCAACTCCTTGAGTCCTCAGGTGGTTTGACTTGATGAGAGCTTACTAACAAGTTATTGAATGCTATGATACGTGGTTACTTCGTATAGACTAAGGGGGTGTTTGGCTAAGCTTATTTTAGAGAGCTTATAAGATGTTTTAAGAGCTTATAAGATGTTTTAAGAGCTTATAAGAGGTAATGTCTCATGTGTTTATAAGTTGTTAAAGTGTTTGGATACTTGATCTTATAAGATAGAGAAAGAATCGTGAGTTAGAGAGAGAAAATCATAGTTAGAGAGATAAAATTGATGAGATGTGAAGTTGATAGTGTATGCGTAGGAAATAACGAACTATAATAAGATTATTTTGGTAAATTCATTGTTGCTTATAAGTTTATGAAAAATAAGTTAAGGTTGACCAACTTATTTTTAGGGGAGCTTATAAGCTGTTGGAGCTTATTTTCACAGCTTATAAGCTGTTTAGGAGCTTATTTTGCCAAACGCTTTGCAATAGCTTATAAGCTCATA
This sequence comes from Salvia rosmarinus, assembly GCA_036937905.1. Lineage (NCBI taxonomy): Eukaryota > Viridiplantae > Streptophyta > Magnoliopsida > Lamiales > Lamiaceae > Salvia > Salvia rosmarinus. The sequence goes on from CM072815.1 coordinate 15,553,989, forward strand.
AACAGCTTATAAACTGTTTAAAAGAGCTTATAAGCTTAGCCAAACACCCTCTAAATCTTGTTGATCTTCATGCTGCCTAACTTCACAGCTTCTTGGATATGATCTAATGCTTTCAGATATAACTTTGAGTTCTAGGTCTAAACTTCGACTTTTGACTTCTGATCCTCAGGTCAGTGTGATATCTCATCGTTAAGTTCCCCCTCTCTGAATACTTGTCAAAGTAAAAAACAATTCCCTAATAGATGAATTAGTCAGACTACTTAACGTCAGATACTATCATCAGGGAGTTTAAGTTTTGGGATCCAACTCAAAATCCTACCGACACAATCTAATCACTAGATTATACCTGAATTCCCACTAATCAGGTTAAGAAAAGGATTGAAAATAAAAGTAAAAAAAAGTTGTACACAAATATATTCCTCAATGACTCATCCCGAGACCCAGTATATCGCAAGGTTTCAGCCATCAAGGCTCTAAAGAATAATGTTGTATTTGCATATCAAAATCTAAGCGGAAACATTGTAGTAGATATCAGATCCCAACAGAAAATATGTTTGTATAAACAATAGCGCGAAATAAAATATGCAAACCAATATAACAAACAATTTTATTCTAATAAAACAAATCAAGTATAAAGATCTTAATATTTAAGCAGCTCAAATCATGCTTTCTAATATACAACTCTAACAAGCTTCTACTTATACTTGAAACATCTTTTGAGTATATATACATCATTTATGAAACCTTCAACTTAATTATACTTTTTTTGCAGTAGGAATACTCCCTCCATCCACCAAAGATGTGTTCTTTATGGACGATAGATGTTTTAATAAATGTTTGGTCGATAATTTTTTAGTGGAGAAAGGTTCCCACCATGTAAGATAATGAGTGGTTAAAGTTGAATTATAAGAATTAAGTATGAACCAAATAATTATTTTTTGGTAAATAATAAATAGTTGTGAGATTGAATTATAAAGATTGTGTGTCCCAGAATAAAAAGTATTACACTTTTATGGACGTCAAGAAAATTTTGCCACATTTTTAATGGATCTAAGGAGTAATATTTTACAATAGTAGAAACGATCATTTGTTTCCCAAATCATACCAAAATGTTACCATCCTTTTCTAGTTGAAATGATTACAGAAATGCTACCATTTATCTGTCCATATATATATATATAGGGAGTGGATCAATGAGAACCACATCTTTTTTGCGAACTCTGCGAACCATGCATAAGACGTTGAAGATGATGCACAAAGCGGTATAAAGTTGTGCATAACGAAAACTTTCTAAAATTATTTTGTTGTGCAACATTTTTGAAAGCTTTCGTTATGCACAACTTTATATCGCTTTGTGCATCATCTTCAACGTCTTATGATGAGTTCTCAAGTTCTCAAAAGATGAGTTCTCACTAGATTCAATCCTATATATATATATATATATATATAGGGGTTGGATTCGGTGAGGACTCATCATTTTGAGAACTTGAGAACTATGCACGCACGTATAAAGTTGATGAATAAAATCTATAAAGTTATACACAATGAAAACATTCTAAAATTATTGTATAACAAAATAATTTTAGAAAGTTTTCGTTATGTACAACTTTATACCGTATTGTGCACCATCTTCAACATCTTATGCATGGTTCGCAGAATTCGCAAAAAAGATGTAGTTTTCATTTGATCCACTCCCTATATATATTAAAAATGTGTGACACACATGTGCCTCAAATTCAACCATTAAAAATCCTTCCATATGCCGTTTACAAAAATCCTTCCATAGCATAACCATTTTAGATATTCATAAGATCTTCCTATTGTGGAAACTTGTAACCAACGTCATGAATTCAATACCACGTTGATGCAAAGCTGTAGATTCATTTCTACGATTCCTTGCACAGAAATGAAAGAATAGTTACATGGAAAAGTTGATCACAGGAAGATTATGGTGGGGTGCACAAAAATGAGTGATAATATGTAAAAGGATAACATGCATTGTGTGAAAGGAAAGATAGTTCTTTAACATGTATTTGTCATCCTTATAACTTGCTTTGAATCGAATGCCTTTGCATCCCACATATTTTTGGTTTGGTACCACACTCCCATAATTTACAAAAGCACAAAGAATGTTCCCAACGGCTACTCTTTGCTTTTTCTTTCTTTTATTTTTTTCTCCCTATTATATTCCTTTCTTATACTCCCTCCATCCACCAAAATCGTTCATTGATTTTGGTGACACGAGTTTTAATAAATTGTAATGAGTGTAAAATAAGTGAGTATAAAAAAGTGTGTCACGAGGATAATAAATGAATATATTAATAGATTGTGAGTGTAAAAAGGTGGGCCATATATACAAGTTTTTTTTATAAATAAGTAGATAGGTTTAGGGTAAAAATGTAAAGTTGATGTTTCCAAAAAAAAGAAAGTGAACATTTTTTGTAGACGGACCAAAATGAAATTAAATGCACGAATTTAATGGACGGAGAGAGTATTTCTTTTCTGAGAAAACCTTTTTTCGTTTATTCTTTTCTTTAATATATTGTGCCAAAATTGTCAGGAAAAAAAGTTATGAAAAAGATCACGAATCTTGTATATATATATTCTGAATTAGCGCAGAATTCACTTAATGATTACTTTACACTTTTTTTTGTATCATAGGAAACCCGCAACCGCTTATCTTGGGTCTTGTATTTGGGTAAATCCATGTTTCGTGCATAGACGTTTGAAGGCTTGTAATATAAGCAAGTAAACTATTGCTATACAGATTATAATAGTATACTAGAGCTAGCTGAAAATATAAGAATTCTTCCTTTTCAATTTTGTTTGTTGTAGTGGAGGCATATGTACACAACTTAATTAGTTCATGACTTGTCAAAATCAATGAACAAGATTTCATTTCTGCAGCAGTATGCTATTGACATATGTTTTACCTCACAACTTTTCTTGCAGGCTAGAAATACTTTTCGAGAAACTAACGGAAAGTATGCATACAATTTTTGGGTGCATGAAACGCATGATAGCATTCATTATTTCATGAAGATTTACAATTAAGACAAAATTCATGTGCGTATGTGCCTTTTTATAGGATAAATCCAGATTCATCGTATAAAATAAGATGACCACTAAAGTCGTACAGATTTATCGTGATATGAGGATGGTTTTCACCATGCGCATGCGCAGGGAAGACCAACCCACTACAACTAAACTAGCATAGAAAATGTTCTATATACATAGTATGTGATTTGGTGCTGCTATTTTTGGTGACGTAGAGTTTTTCACCTTCATTACAACCAATATGATTACCTCATAAACTGATGAAACCATAGCATCATGAGATATTTTATTGTATACGAGAATCAAAGAAAAAAAAATATACAATGTCCAGTCCAAGCTAGAAACTATGCAAATATTTTACAATCAGCTCCCAGTATATTTTAATAACTTTCAAATAAATAGAAGTAATTATTCACGACTAATTTTTCACGACTAATTTTCTCTCCCTTATATACTTTAATATTCACTATCTTGCAAAAATAAAATAAGTTAATTTACTTTTCAAATAGTTAAACAAACAATCAATAATCAAAAATTAAAATAATTCAATATAAAAAGTAAATTATAAGTATCTGTATATAGGATATTGCCTTACTTAATTATAATCTTGATTTTCTTATACCTATCACAAGTCTACAATTATTCTTAAATCTAAATTCAACTCTTGGATAAGAAAGAATTATATACACTAAAAATAGCAAAAAAAATATTTAGAATTAATATTTTTTAAGTTCTACCAATTATGATAGAAAGAAGAAGAAGAAAAAGAAGAAAATTGTCAATATAAATTGAGAATAGTTACTTAGAGCTCGTTGTTTTATTGTAAGATCCACACCCTCCCCTCAACATAAATGTTCTTTTCTTTTCTTTTAAATTTGAATTAGTAAATATTATATTACATATATATTATCAAAAATACTTAAAACTCTTGGGGGCGGGGGAGGCATGGGCTCCTCATGCCCCTACATGTCGAAGTCTGAGTTCCAAGTAATCTTTTATATTACACATATACTTCCACATCAAGCTCTGGTGTGCACATGTTATTTTTGATGGCAAAGTTTTGGGATCGATACATTAGTGTAAAACATTGAAATGTTATCTATAAATTTGTGAGGTTTTAAATGTTGTGACGTCGAAACATTACATATAAATTTGTCAAAGTGTTAAATGTTGTGACATTACTACAAAAATATTGAAATGTTACGTATAAACTTAAGTTATAAACATTTAAGATTAATGTTAAAATATCAAAATATTGTGATAATATATGGTATTTATCTTAGGACTAAATAAGGTTTAGAAGAATTGGATGGATACCAATACAGCAATACAGTTAATTTAGGAGGCAGTGATTGAGATGGATGGATCTATGTCTGTGTCCCCTCCTCAAAGTAATGAATTTCAAATAATAAAAAGTGAAAGAAATAAATTTTGTCTTTGCCTGTGTATGTGTCTGTGTCTGTGTCTGTGTATGTGTTTGTATCATAAGAGTTTCATCTTTTTTTAGAATGACTTATTGTGAATATTAGGTAAAGTCCTCATAATTTCTTAATCGTTGAATCATCTTAATATACCTTCTCACATTCTTATAGGAGCTTTCCCTTTTTTTTAACAAGAAAAGAAAATTTTCGGTTCTTTGATTCTTGAAATTTGTGTTCATATGTTCTGTCAATCGACACCATTTATGTTTTGGGACCCTCTACATGATGTACCATCTTTCTCTCTGAGGAAATAGCGAACAAATGCTTTCTTGGGGAATTAAGTAATGTCTAAAACCGAATACCATCGAATTTAATAAAGGCTAGAGTTTATTCAAATTTTGAATTTTAAATCCTTTGATCTGTCTAGTCTGCATATCTGGTGCCGTGAATTTCACTACTAAATTTCATATTTAAATATTTATCTAAACCCATTTATAAGCTGGAGGAGTTTTGGTGGTTCATTTGAAGGAATGAATTTCAAATAATAAAAAGTGGAGAAATAAATATTCCCTCTAAATTAAAGTCTCCAACTTGATTTTAACCTGTTGGAACTCAACTCAAGGTATAGGGGAAAAAACAAAACAAAAAAGTTAAAATTATGGGCACCGCATTCCTCGTTAATAAAGGTTATTATCTGGAATAAATTGAAAAAAGAAGTATTTCTATAAGATTGGGTTTACCTGTATACTTCCTCCTTTTTTTCAAATGCCATCACCATCAAATTATATACACAAAAATAAAGAATTTTATTTTGTAATTTTATTAATTACTATAATAATAATACATACAATTAATTATTAAATTTAAAAGTTTATTAAAGATGGATAAAATGGAAAAAAGTTACTAATTTACTCTCAAATTTTGAATTAGGATATTTATTTTAAAACAAGAAAAAAATGAAAAAATAATTAATGCGCAGATTAAAACTCGGAGAATATAGATGGCTTTCAAATATAATACTTTTCTTAAATGATTGTCGAAAATGACAATATGATGTAGAAACTAGAAACTATCAAAACTACCTCTGGAAAATTGTCAATATTCTATTTTAAGATCAGAAGGGGAACACCATTTTCTTAATCTACAATTTTTCTTCCTCCCCCTCTTTCTTTTTTCTGTTCTGTGAGTGGGGTGGACATAAAAATTGTTAATTATATATATTACATATTTTAATCCAATTTGAAAGGGTATAAAATTGCAAGTGTGTTGAGTGATGATTTTAATTGCACTTTCATAATTAATTAATTAAATGGGAAAAGGGGAAAAAGTCTGGTGATTAAAAAAGAAGTAGCCGAGGAACAGAAGAAGGTCGGCGGGACATCCGGACGTCCAACCTCAGCGATTGAGATAACTCAAGTGGAACAAGCAATCAATGAACCGAATGAGGTGAATCAGCGCGCACAAGTGTGAAGAGGATGGTGAATTCGAGTGTTTATTGCTTTTATGTGTGAATTCCAATAGCATTTCAGTACAAGTGATTATTCCTCCTGGCTCTCAAATAAATCTTGAACTATTTATAAATGTTGATATGCCTTGAAATTATCTCCCGCTTCGCATAGTTAGTCGGGGGGTCAAGGGGGGCGACGCCCCCTTGCCTAGGGTCCGGGCGGCGGAGACGCCCCCGGCCCGACGGTATGCAGTATTGGGCTTTAATACTCATATTAGGCCTTATTATTCGTATTGGGTTGAGCCTAATAATTGGTGTATTCTCTTAGTACTATATATAAGGTCTTTGAGAGCTGTAATTGTAATCTGAAAAACCCTAGCCGTTGAATAACATATGTTCTCATTTTCTGTCCGTGGATATAGCTAACTCATTATTGGTGAACCACGTAATCTGTGTTTCCTTTACAGTTTATGTTTCTTATTGCTCAATAATCATAATCCGTTATGACAATAAATATTATAAATCTTGCTCCCTTTAGATCTAATAAGCTCCTCCAAGAATGGCCTCCAGATCTGGTCGCGAGCCTCTAGCCCTCCGGACCCTTATGTGCAAATTTGGGTCATACGTTTGAGCAAGTCTTTTTGCCTTAAGAGAGAAACCTTTTGACCGTGCTTCATGATGATGTCAAATCTGGCGTGCATGCTCTAATCCTACCACGTCAGTAAAAGTATTTGTAAAAATGAATTATAATACGTTATAAAATCAACCTCATCAAAGTGAAAATATACAAGTGAAGACAAAAAACCTAAAGAGACTTTAAATTCAGATGGATATGAATGATTGAGGAATAAATGAAGGGATAAATGAGGAATAAAGTGAGAGTTGTGACGAGTTAAACCACAATCTATGAACACAATAAAATAAAGATGTTACACATCAAAATCAAGAATATACCACATCCTTGTATATGCTAAGAATAACTTTTTAATTTCTTTTTTTTTTCCATCAAGAAAAGCCTTTGGCTATCTTAATTTCCTGTTGTTATTTATTTCCCAGTTCCAATATATTCTATCTCAATCTCATGGCTGCTTATTTATTCTTTTCCGGACAGAAATGGTTCACGAGAAAGACATAAAAATTATCTTCATGGTTAACATATGATATGAATAGAAAAAATGAGGACGAAACAAATAGCTATTTACACTCAATCGGGTCCCTTTCTCCAGACATCTCCAACTTCATCCTCGACATGCAATTATATATGTCTTGGTTCGACTTCATGTGCTTTTTGGCTTCGTTTTCCGAGGTTAATTATCTGAAGATCTATGGCATTTACCGTATTTAGTATTTAGAGTTCAAATATAAATTTTAATATAATTTCTATAACATTTTTAAGTACAAAATTATTTTTTTATTTATAGCATCTCAACTTATGATCTAGAACGCTGAAATTATATCATTCTAATATTGAAAAATCAAGAATATTGTATTTGTAATAAATTTAAAGATCGTATCGAAATTTTATGCGAGTGTAAATGTTGTTTTTCTAATTCATATCTATTTCAAAATTTTACCTAGCGTAATCTTAATATCAATCACCATTAACATTACTTTAGGATTGTGTCCATATAAATATAATTTTATTATTTCAAAAAAAAAAAAAAATAACCAAAACCACGTGTTAATAATGGTTTCTACTTGGAATCGAGAGTTCGTGCATCATTGGAATTTTGCTCTCATGTTGTTGTGATCTAGAATTCGTAACATCTGAAATCCGAACATTTGCCATTATATTGGATTTAGTTTTGAATGAAGACGGCTCCGGTGTTCTTTGAACACCGCAAATCTCAAAATTGATATTATTCAGTTTTGCGCTCAGCCGACCTGATTGTTTTTCTCTTTTATTTGTTAATTTGAATATACATAATTCACATATTATATATATATATATATATATATATATATATATATATATATATATATATATGAATTGGTTCATGCATATATAATTCTTAACATACATAAATGAAAACAAGTCATATCCATTAAATTTGAAAATCTAATGGGTATTTTTAAGTGTGCATTTGAATTAGTTATATGCATATTTCGTAAAAAATATGTATTTGTGTATTTGCATCACGATTTATGCATTAAATATGAAGCATCCGTATTGATTTATCGAGGTTGATATTTGTCCTCATGTTTACACTACAAGGAGTGTCCACGATTATATATATATATATATATATATATATATGGTATGATTCTTATAAAAATTACTGTGAAAGTTGTTAAATTCAAAAATAAAAATAAAAATCACTCATCATGGGATTCGAACCCGGGTGTACGAATTCATCAAGTATAGTGATAAATTCACTGTAAATCTTCATGATTGAATAGAAATCCTCATGATTTTGATAACTAGTAATCAATTTAATCCATAGATTTTAATTGATGGACAATCAAAATTGATTTTTCTAAATTGTACGTATTTTTTTAAGCATAAAATAATGCTTTCTCTATGACTATATTTTTATATATAATTTTTTTTTCCGATTATTATGCTTTTTTACGTATAAAATATTCTGTTTTTATTATTACAATTGTGTTTGGCTTATACTGTTTAGAATATGAAGGGTTTTACCAAACACCATAAAGAGGTCAGTCATGTGAGGATGTCCGTAGGTACGGATGCTGACACTTTTTTTTAATATAAATGATATTTTTATTCAGTGTAAATAATTTTTTTAATTATAAGTAAAAATAAATGACACTTTTTAAAAAATAAAATTGATACTTGTAAGATATCCTGAAGTTTTTGTGTTAAATAAATTTACAATAAATGTCCTAGATGAAGTATGTCTTATTCGGCCAACTAATTTATACTAGGTTTAGTTGATAATTTTAGTATGCCTGAGTTCTCATCTAGACCAAGTCTAGTGTGACGCCCGGAGTAGAAGTACGGTGTGATCAATCGTGCGCAGAGGTATGGACAAGGAGTGACTCCGATTAAGGTTTCAAAGCGAATAGATACATGAATGAACTGAAACGCACCGGAATGAGAGAGATTCTGAGAATATGCAGTATGAGACTGTATATTCAATGAGAGTTTAAAGAATTTAATATGTACTACTCATGCCAACAAGAAGATGCATCTTCTCTTCGCGAGTCAATCTCATAAAAACTCTAAAGTTAAACGTGCTTTGCTTGGAGCAATAGTCAGATGAGTGACCTCCTGGAAAGTTTTTCTATATAGTGTGTGAGTGGGGATAAAACACATCGAAAAAACTAGTATCGGCTGTGAGATCAGCCCTCAATCCTGAAACTGAGTTTTTACATCTAGAGCATATTTTCTTTTTCTTATAGTCATTAGTCACTGAAGAGAAATGACATTATTTTCTAAGTTTTATTAATAAAACAATGCACGCGTTATCTAACATGCCAAAATGTAAATTTTCTAATAAAACAAAGATTTGGTAATGGAGTATAATGAAGTTTTAGCTAAAAGAAAAGGAGAACAATAAATACGGATGAGGGCACTAGAATGGAAAGTGAGAATGAGTTTTGAGTGACATACGAATAATTTTAGAGCATATTGTATCTAAAAGAATGTAGGATATTTTTCTAACATAATCTGAGAGAAACATAATTATTATTTATATTTCACTATTAGATAATGCATTAGGTGACATAATTTTACATACCTAAATAAGTAAATCCGAAAGTATACGAATTCAATTGGTCAAATATCATTTTATCTCCCAAAATTGTGATGGATTTCATAAATATATTGCGATTTTACAAATATATCTTAACATTTAACTAATAACAAATTTATTCCTATCATTTCACAAAATTCACAACTCTCATCACATTTTTGGTGCTTAATAGATGATGTGGTTAGTCGGAACACACTACAAAAAAACAGGCGAATAGCGACAGAAAATTCCATCGCAAATCATGCGGATCCGTTGTTAAAATCGATTAGCGACGGATCAACGACGGAATTATGGCGTCGTTGGAAAGCTAGTTGGCAAACTTCTAATGACGGATTTATATCCGTCGTTAATTATCTACGACGTATTAACGACGAACTTTTCAGTCGCTAATCGACGACCTTCTGAACGGTCGTCTGATTTCTAATCCGTCGTTAATAACGACGGATTTACGACGGAATGACGTCGTAGCTAAAAAAATACCGTCGCAACTCCGTCGTTAATTCGACGACAATCCGTCAACAATCCGACGCTAGATAACGACGGACAGTGTCCGTCGTTAAATATTTTTTTTGTTATTTCACGTAACCAATCCGTCGTAAATCCGTCTTTGAAATGTCTCTAATCCGTCGTAAATCGGTCGTTAGTTTCAGTTTGTTCTGTTATTTCACGTTGTTAATCCGTCGCCGATCCTTCTTTACTTCGTCGTCGATCCGTCGCTCCGTCGCTAAATGCGCACAAACTAGACAGTTTTTATTTGTATTTTGGACGGCCGTTTACAATAAACAACAATCATGTTTTCAAACATACAAACTACTGTATTGGAAAAATTACGTATTGTCGAATTATTCGTTAGGCAAGTCTTCACAACCCTTTTATTTTGTTAATGGTCCTATAGAGCTCGGCCCGGGCCCAAGCAGGAGGTTAGGTCCGATGATGAAGCCTACACGTCCATTCAGGAAAAAAGTTATAAAAGACTACTTCCTGAAAAATCGGAACAACCAGGGTTAACGAGTAGGGCACCCAGAAACCCTAGCCGCCACTCGGCCTTCACCTATAAATACAAGAATATTGAGTCAAACGATCATCCACTCATTCACACTCGCCTCCACAGATTGAAACGATCTCGACGCTCTCACCCGCTCTGATTCTCCATCTTCACGCTCTCATTCCTAAGGGATCATCATCGTTTGACTAGCCTGCCTAGCCAGTCCAACCATCCACGATCTACTATTTCATCTCTTTTTTGCTTATTCTTATTTTCGTCAATTATTCTTAACTGACTTGAGCGTCGGAGGCCCTTCAATCGACACCCCCACCGGTGCTCATAGGAGGGCTCTAACGTGTTCTTTGGTCTCAGGTTGCTAGTGCCCGTCATACCGGACTAACCCGACGTCCCGTTACGTAATTGTTGGATCTATCCCCAACAATTTGGCGCCCACCGTGGGGCCCTAGCAATCAAGCATATCAACGAACTGCTGCGAAATTTTACTATGAGTAACCCAAACGACACATGTGAAATGAGCGATGCACCAACCCAGTCGGAGCTGCTCGCCCAAGTAGAGATGAATGCAAAAATCACCGCCCTAACCGAACAAATGGCCCAAGAAAGGGAGAATAGGTTGTTGCTGGAAAAACAAAATGCTGAATTGGTCGCCCGTTTGGAGGCAACAATAGCCCAAATCCAGACACCTCCGCCAAACCAAGCACTTCGGACAGATAGATTTCGGATCCCTATCGGCTCCATGCCGACCATTGAGGACATCCCGCTCACTCCTAACGGGACCGAAGCGATGCCCGATGACCCGACATCTTCGGTAAGAAATACTAGATCGGAAATTACTCAACCTAACTTAGGTTATCTTCTTGTAAACGCAGGTGAGCACGAGACACGTGTTCCGGACCAAATAATAGAGACAAATGCAACAGATCCACACAATGGCGACCAAGGGCGCACTGTATTATTGGAAACACCCAACCGCGAACCAATATCGACCCTCCCGATCGGACAATTTGGTGGCACCCGAGGCCAACCATTCCAGTCTGAACCACCACGACAAGGAATTACCTTAAACACATACCAAACCCTGGACTCAGCCTTGGCCAGGAGGTTGGAAGAGATGGAGGCCATCATACAACGAATACCAGGAGTACCGGCTCCTATCAAGAAAAGTGCGGAGAGCTGCTTCGCCGACTCACCTTTCGTAGACGATATTGCCCTGGTGGAAATGCCCAAACGATTCAACCTACCAAACATGCTGATGTTTGACGGCTCGACCGACCCAGATGACCATATCGCTCAATACCGTCAGAGGATGTTCACTGCCGCTATCCCTCGAGACATGAGAGAGGCTTGCATGTGTAAGGGGTTCGGTTCTAGTCTGACAGGACCGGCCCTACAGTGGTATACAAACCTTCCAAATAACTCTATTCGTTCATTTGCACAACTAACCGATGTTTTTGTTCAACAGTATGCTAGTAGCAGGAAATTGGAAAAAATTTCAGAAGACCTTTATGCCGTCATTCAGAGACACAGCGAACCTCTCAGAGATTACATCGGACGCTTCAATAAGGAGAAGGTTTCCATCACTAATTGCAGTGAACAGACTGTCGTTACGGCTTTTCGCAAGGGTTTATTGCCCGGTTCAGACCTGTATAAGACCCTAACCAAGTACCCATGCAAGACAATGGAAGACGTGCTAATTCAGGCTTGGGCTCAAATCAAATGGGAAGAGGACCAATAAAATCTTCAGAGATCTTACCCACCGAGAGTTCCAGACGAGACTATCGAGTTGAAAGAAGATCAGGTGGTGATCGACGTGCTGAACCATACCCATCTCCACGCAGACAAGATATCAGGAGAGAGTATGATAGAACTCCCGACATGCGTCCACGTGAAAGAGCAAAAATTCCAGAATACAACCTCTCTATCTCGCCCGCCGAGACAGTGGAAGTACTCAAGGGACTTGGCAATAGAGTCAAGTGGCCCGAAAAGATGAGATCCCCACCAGAACAACGAGATAGGTCCAAGTGGTGTTATTTCAACCCCGATCAGGGCCATCGAACGGAAGATTGCATCGCGCTGAGATTAGAGGTGACACACTTATTGAAAGAGGGACATCTCACCGACTTACTAACAGAAAAAGGCAAGCAAACCCTACGCCAAGGACGAGATGAGAGAGACGATCACAGGGATGCCAGTCCACCAAAGCCTCCACCCACACAAAGAACGGTCAATGTGATTTCAGGTGGCTCAGAAGTGAGCGGTATAACACTCTCAGCAGCAAGGAGACATACCAGACATGCCGCTTCAAGCAAGCTAGGAACCAATATACCCAACCAGACAAGCCCGACCACTCCTGCCCAGACGATAAGCTTCACCACATCAGAATCGACCAGGCTCTTAAACCCTCATCACGACGCTTTAGTTATTTCTTTAATTATCGCTAACTGTGATACCAAACGTGTACTAATTGATAACGGCAGCTCTGCCAATGTCTTGTTTCTTAATGCCTACAGGGAAATGCATTTAGACGAGTCTGCCATAGTCCGAAAGACTACCGTCTTGATCGGCTTCAGCGGAGAGAGCAAAACCACTATTGGAGAGGTCGACCTTCCTGTGTATGCTGAGGGCGTCAACCTATCCACCAGATTCCTCGTGATCGATGCTCCCTCTGCATATAATGTCATCCTAGGCCGTCCATGGATCCACGACATGGAGGCAGTGCCTTCCACTTTCCATCAGGTGGTTAGGTTCCCAACGAAGTGGGGTGTCAAAGAGATCAGGGGGGAACAGGAAGCTTCAAGGTCATGCTACCAGACAACCCTAAAGGCAAAACGTGTATCTTTGTAGCAATTACAGCAAGACGGTCCACCATGTCTAAATCAGACAACTCAGTCGGACCAACCTACACGATCAAACGAAACCTCACGGATAGAACCTGCACGACATGGTCAAGTATCTCCAACAGACCAATGCTACTCTCCTATCAACCAGAAGCGCCCAGCCAACCTTATGGATGAGGAAATTGTGGAAATAGATGAAGTTCAAATACACCAGGATTACCCAGACCACAAAGTTCGGATCGGAGCACAACTCGACTCTGGACTTAAAGAGAAGCTTATTCACTTCCTAACTCAACATCATGATTGTTTCGCTTGGTCCCATGAAGACATGACAGGCATTGATCACAATATTATTGTTCACAGGTTACAGGTTGATCCTGACTACCCGCCAAGAAAGCAGAAACGAATAAAATTCGCTCCGGAAATGAACAATGTCATCAATGAAGAAGTTCAGAAGCTCCTGGAAAACGGGTTAGTCAGAGAGGTCCAGTACCCTCAATGGCTCGCCAACGTCGTAGTGGTAAAAAAGAAGAACGGAAAGTGGCGGTCCTATAGACTTCACAGACTTAAACAAGGCGTGCCTAAAGGACTCATTTCGCCACCGCACATCGATATGTTGGTAGACGAATCACGAACATGAACTCCTCGGCTTCATGGACGCCACTCGTGGTACCACCAAATCCAAATGCACCACGATGACGAGAGAAGACAACCTTCATGACAAACATGGGCCTTTACTGTTATACCTCAATGCCATTCGGATTAAAGAACGCAGGTGCAACATACCAACGCCTAGTTAACAGGATGTTTGCGAGTTTATTGGGACGGACAATGGAGGTTTACATTGATGACATGCTCGTCAAATCAATCCGTGCGGAAGACCATATCGACCACCTCAAACAATCATTCGACATACTCAAGAGGTATAACATGAAGTTAAATCCTACTAAGTGTTAGTTTGGTGTGATTGCAGGAAAATTTCTAGGATATATGGTGACCCAACGAGGCATAGAGGCTAACCCGGCCCAAATCGATTCAATCCAAAGGATATCTTCCCCTACGTGCGTGAAAGACGTTCAAAAGTTGACTGGGAGGATAGCTGCGCTAAGTCGTTTTATATCAAGATCATCAGAACGGTGCCACCCTTTCTTTGACACACTCAGGAAATCAAAAACATTCGAGTGGACAAACAAATGTGAAGAAGCCCTGCAACAGCTTAAGCAATACCTGACCAATCCACCCCTCCTCGCTAAACCAAAAGACCACGAAACCTTGTTTATCTACCTAGCCGTGTCCGGCACGGCCGTCAGCGCGGTGCTGGTCAGAGAAGACGAAGGAAAACAGTCACCTATTTATTATGTGAGCAAATCTCTTCTTGACGCGGAGACCCGACATGATAATTAGAAGTTAGCCCTTGCGCTAGTCCATACTGCAAGAAAGCTTCGACCCTACTTTCAGTGTCACCCAGTGACTGTGGTGACCACATATCCTCTCAAGGCTATACTTCACAAACCAGAGCTGTCGGGTCGATTGACCAAGTGGGTAGTGGAGCTTAGTGAATATGACATCACCTTCAAACCACGCACTGCCCTCAAGTCACAGGTATTAGCTGATTTTCTCGTTGATTTTACGCCTAACCTCACCACGCAGGCAGATAAAGAACTTTGTTGCATGACGGAGGAGATCAACCTAGATGAAACCTCGAAACTCTATGTAGACGGGTCAGAAACATGCGGGAAGTGGTGGGTCTTGTCCTCATATCACCCTGGAGACGTGCTCGATCGAATAATCGACGCGGGTTCAAGGCCACCAACAACGGCGTAGTATGAAGCAATGTTGGCGGCCTGGATTGGCCAAAGGAATGGGAATCAAGCGCATCGGTGTATTCGGCGACTCCCAACTTGTCGTCAACGGATGCTGAGGACCTATCGGACGAAGGACACCAAGATGATCGCTATCTAAGCAAGGCGAAAGAATTTCAAGCAAGTTTTGAAGAATTCACCATAAGCCAAGTCCCTCGGGGGGATAACAGCCATGCAGACGCTCTAGCTAACCTTGGGTCTTCTGTCCAAACCACTCAACCTAAGACCATTCAAATCACTTATCTTCAATGGCCCGCCATTCAGAAAGACAAGGAAGATGAGGTATCCAATGTGTCGGACAGTCCAACTTGGATGACCCCTATAATAAAATATCTAGAGCAAGATGTATTACCCGACGACAGGAGCGAAGCTCGCCGGCTTAGGGCTCAAGCAGCACGTTTCACCATCATTCGAGGTAAGTTATATAAACGTTCATTTACTGGTCCATACTTAAGATGTATTAACCACAGAGAATCGAGATCGTCTCATTCGAACTACACGGTGAGTGTGGTAACCATTCGCGGGAGAAGTTTAGCTCATCGAGCCTTAACCAATGGATATTCGGCCTACCATGAGAGCGGACTCAGTCGACCATGTCAGAAAGTACGACAAATGCCAACGGTTCGCTCAGGTGTCTCACCTACCCCCGGAGCCAATGACTGCTATCACGTCACCATGGCCTTTCATGAAGTGGGGAATGGACATTGTGGGCAAATTGCCCATCGCACCCGGACAGAAGACATACATGTTAGCAGTAACAGACTATTTTAGCAAGTGGATCGAAGCGGACTCATTCCACCAGGTCCGAGACAAAGAAGTCAAAGGCTTTATTTGGAAGAATGTGATCTGTCGATACGGCGTGCCGAAAGAGATTGTCACAGACAACGGGTCGCAGTTCATCAGTGCTGACTTCCAAGACTTCTGTAAGTATTGGAATATCAAACTCAATTTTTCTACCCCAAGGTATCCCCAAGCAAATGGGCAGGCAGAATCATCCAACAAGACCATCATGAACACCCTGAAGAAAAGGTTAGAAAAAGCTAAGGGAAAATGGGCAGACGAATTGCCTGGCGTGCTCTGGTCATACCGAACGACCACAAGGACCTCAACCGGAGAAACACCATTCTCTCTCGCTTACGGAATGGAAGCAGTCATCCCAACTGAAAGCGAAGTACCTACTGCAAGGTATGAGCTGACCAACGATAAAGAAAATCAAGAAACCATGTGCCACGAGCTTGACCTACTTGACGAGAAAAGGAACAAAGCTAACATAAGACTGGCCTCATACCAGCAAAGCATCGCCAGATTCTACAACAAGAACATCCGTACTCGTACCTTCAAATTGGGTGACTGGGTGCTCCGAAAGGTGTTTCAGAACACCAAGGAAGCAGGGGCTGGCAAACTAGCCCCCAACTGGGAAGGACCCTACCAAATCACCAAGGTGGTCGGACACGGTGCATACAAACTCCAAGCAGCAGACGGTCGCAATATCAACAATAGTTGGAATGCCATTCACCTCAAACAGTACCATGCTTGAACTTCATATTCTTTACCTCTATTTTTACTTTATTAAGGTCTCACGAGACCCCACCATTCCTACAAACAGTTTCTGATCCTTTCATGCAGGTCAGAACTACATCCGGGCTTGATCCCCTAACATGGTATGTAGGCAGCTCTAAGGAGCGCAGCCCCCCCACCCTCCATTAATCAATCAGCCCAGACAGTTAAATTTGTTAGATGTTCCATGGAGTCGAAAAAACTAGGGAAAGATGCGCTCAAGCTTGCATAAAATCATCGGAATATTTTCGAGTCCGCATGCATCATCAAGCCCTATGTTTCGAGAAGTTAAATCTTTGAAGAATAAAGATAATTACATTACGACTTTCCAAACATTGGGTGGGAGAAGTTCACGAAATACAATCAAGAGAATTATTGCATGAAAATGTGACATCATGACTGCTCATCCCAAACATCTTCGTTTTGTCATGTCTACACATCTACCCATGTTCGAAATGTACCCATCCGAAATCTTAAACCTCTTACCCACTCACATAAGAATTTTTCTCACGATTGTCAAGTGTATAAGAAGCCTTTGGATATTTTCTGTTGATTCATTCATCGTCAACTCGGTCTCAGCAAGATAAATTAAGTTTTTCTAGATTTTCTCGTATCTTTTGTCTTCCTCGACATTCATGGTCGTGTTGAAGACATTATCGAACACATTCTTCTCTATGTGCATGACATCCAAATTATACCGAATCAAAAGAGAACTCCGATGAAGGTAGATCCCGAAAATACTTCTTTTCTTCCATCCGGCCCAAACTGTTTGGATATTCGACTATTTATTTCATCATCGCCAATCTACATTTGAGACTAGTCCCATAGCCATAATTAGTGACATAAGCTCATCTCCTGATCGCGCTTCTGGTGGATCGTTAGTAATCACTGTGTTCTTTCTGAAACCTCTTCAATCCCTTCGAAATGGGTGATTAGGAGCTAGAAATTTACGATGGTTATCAAACCATGACTACTTACCACTTTTAGCTAAAGTAAAAGCATCGGTATACTCCATGCAGTGCGGACAAGCTAATCTTCCAGTTGTACTCCATCCAGACAACATAGAGTATGCAGGGAAGTCACTAATTGTCCAAAGTAATGCGCGTGCATTTGAAAATTTCGCTCAACGATACATCATAAGTAAGAACACCGTCATCCCACAAATCTATTAACTCGCTATCAATGGTTGCAAGAACACATCAATCTTCTCCTTCGGATTATGCGGTCCGCACTAAGATCGTAAGAAACATGTATTGCTTCTTCATACACGCCACGGGGAAGATTATAAGGGGTAAGTATAACGGGCCATGATGAATATTGCTTTCCGATTGACGAATGGCTGAAACCGTCGGTTGAGAGTCCCAATCGGCACGCGTTATTTAATTTCTAATGCAAATAAGGGAATCTTCGTGTTCAAATGTTTCCATGCAATTGAGTCTACCGGATGACGCATGACCCCATCATCGACCGACGATGCATGCCAACGCATATTTTCCGATGTAGCATTGGATGCATACAATCTTTGTAGTCGAGGAGTTAGGGGAAAATAATACATCTTTTTATATGCTTTTCCGTCGACTTCCACCAGCTCGAGTATTGCTCTTGAAACGAGGATGATTACAAAATTTGCAGCTCGTCAATTCAGAATCTTCGCGCCAATAAATCATGCAATTAAATGGACAACAATCAATTTTGTGTACGGGCAACCCCATGCCACGAATAATCTCTTCGTCTTTGTAGAAGTCATCAGCACGCAATTTCCATCTGGATGTGACTCTTTCATCGTTCGATATTTGATCAAAACCCTTCTCAGTAATGTTGTTCTCTGCTTTCCAACTCAGAAGTCGAGCCACAAATGACAGTTGTGTGTGATTCGAGCAACCCGACCACGATGGTTTATCGGCAGATTCAACATGTCGTAAAATTTTTGTGCATCAGAATTTGGCTCCTCTTCGATCTCGTCAAAGTTGAACTGTGAACCAGCAGCATCCGCTACCATCGTATGATACTTATTTGGTTGACGGCTAACATCTGAATCCACAACATTGTCCCTACTTGTGGTTGTTTCTCCTTGAAATATCCATGTGTAATAATTTGGAACAAATCCAAATTTTGATAAGTGATATCGCACAGTATCTTCCTTCTGATAAGGTATATTCTTACACTTCTTACACGGATACTTGATTTTCTCTCCATCCGCGAATAAAAACTGAGCACTAGCGAATTCAATAAAACTTTCAAGTCCATCTCGAAATTCAATATTTAATCCACCAACCGAACTAAACCTCTTATACATTCACTCACGATTGTCATTCATTCTTCAAGCTCCTAATTATAAATAATTAATTAAACATATTCAACATAAGTATATAGTTAATAATTTCAACTATTCAACAATAATCTACACTTATTTTTAATAAAACAACAATCTAGTTAGTCTCAAGCATCTAACATAAGTACAATTTTCATTAAAATTTGTGTCCAAGGCTTTTTGAGTTCATGCTTTGGGTTTCCCACTCAATTACTTTGTTATCGAGCATTATGCTTAATTATACACTTAACAACTCAAAACATCTTATTCATATACTTAACCTTAACATAAGCATGAAGTGAGCAAATCTTACTTATAAAACATCTTATTCATATACCAATTCTAACAAAATTTCGGCAGAGTAAGTTTTATAAAATGAATCGCCATTTCATTCCCAATTCATCCAAACTTCACCAAATAATTACCATATGCCTAATTATACACCTAACAACTCAAAACATCTTATTCATGTACTTAACCTTAACCTAAGCTTGAAGTGAGCAAATCTTACTTATAAAACATCTTATTCATATACCAATTCTAACAAAATTTCGGCAGAGTAAGTTTTATAAAATGAATCACCATTTCATTCCCAATTCATCCAAACTTCACCAAATAATCACCATATGCCTAATTATACACTTAACAACTCAAAACATCTTATTCATATACTTAACCTTAACCTAAGCATGAAGTGAACAAATCTTACTTATAAAACATCTTATTCATATACCAATTCTAACAAAATTTCGGCAGAGTAAGTTTTATAAAATGAATCGCCATTTCATTCCCAATTCAACCAAACTTCACCAAATCATCACCATATGCCTAATTATACACTTAACAACTCAAAACAAGTTTAAACTAATCCATTTACATCATATTCTTAACATGCCCTTCAACCATATATTATGTAATTACATGAACTTTTCAATCTACAATCTATTAATTTTCAATCAATTCATATATATACTTATCCATCATCAATGATCACAAATCTATAATCAATTTAAATCCTAATCAAACTCATCATATAATTCTAGCAACTTAATATAAACTTTAATATATCACAACAACATTAATATATCACAACAACATATCACTATATTATAACATCACAACAATATATCACAAAAAATCAACAAAATCAACAAATATATATCAACAAAATCAAAAAAAAAATTGAAATATAAATCAACAAAAAAACTGAAATATAACTCGGCAAGGCGACAATGCGGCGACGGCGGCGACGACGGCAAAGGTACATGTACTGGGGTGGGGGGTGGGAGCCGACGGGGTGGGGTTGGATAGAGGGGCAGGTGGATGGGGTAGGCGGCGCGCGGGCGGCGTGTGATTTGGGGCAATGGATGGCCATGGATGGCGATGGCAGTACAGGGGCAGGCAGTGCTGCGGACGGGGTGGGGTTATTGGGGTTGGGTTAGGGCGTAGAGTGTGAATTTTGTGAAGAAACCCGTCTCAATTTGGGTTATATTTAAAAGTCATTAACGACGGACTAATGACGAAAATAAGTCATTAAACGGACTAATAGTAACAACAGACTAATATCCGTCATTAAATTACGTGCAAAAAAAATCCATTCATATAACGACGGATTGTATCCATCGTTAAATTTAACGACGGATGTATCGACGGAAATGTCCGTCGTTAATATTATTTGGAATACATAAATTTAAAATTAATATTAACGACGGAAATAATCCGTCGTTAAATTAAATAGAAAATAAAAATAAAAATTTCGTTAATTTAACGACGGATCAGTGACGGCTACAACTTAACGACGAACCTAATCCGTCGCTAAAGTAAGTCTGCAATAAAAAAAAAAATCGTAATTTTAACGACGGACCAGCGACGGTTAAGACATCGTTAACAGTTCGCGCGAGATATTCCCGCCGCATGCCGTCGTTGATCCGTCGCAAATCATCGTTAATAAAAAAAATTTAAATTCGTTTGTATTTCGTCGCGAATCCGTCATTGAATCACGGCCCGTATTTTGGTCGTCGCTGTTTGGTTGTATTTTTGTAGTGACATCAACGTGACATAACACTCGTGGAAATAGCTAAGAGATGTGTATTTGCCACATTGATGCTCCGATGAACCACAAAATCTATCAAACAATAGAAATGATACTAGAGACACAATTATGAATTTTGTGAAACAATAATTATGAATTTGTTAATTATTAATTAAACTTTGGAATATATTTGCAAATTCTATCAAACGTTGGAACATAAAATGATATTTAACTAATTCAATTTATTTTGATCGTCTGTGAATTACAATCTATAATTTATTCTTTGATTTTTCTCTTGAAAACGATCTTTGAAAACTCGCAAGAAAGTGAGCAAGTTTGATCCTTCCAGACTTTGCTTATTTACTTAGGGAGTGTTTACTTTGCATGATTAGCATTTTGAATGATTGATTATTTGATGGATTAAATATGTGATAAGATAATTTTTATCTATTAATCATTTGTTTACTACAAATGATTAGTGAAGGATTAAAAGTGGGATAAATAATTTTCTCTTTATTTGGATGATTATTCCAATCCTACCTATATTGGTTGGATTAAAATTAATGAAGAACAATTCAAAGGATTAAAATAATCACGGGCTTTAGGATATCCTCAAATATTAATCCTTAAAAGTAAACACTTGATTAGGTTGGATTAATTTTATCTATCCAACCTAATCATGCAAAGTAAACACTACCTTAAGAGATAATTATAGTTTGTGTCATCAACTTTGACAAGATTTTAAAAAATTTCCTCAACTTACATAATACATTAAGGGGGTGTTTACTTGCAATGATTAGGTTGCATAGATAAAATTAATCCAAACTAATCAATTGTTTACTTTTAGATTAACATTTGAGATATCTCAGCTCGAGATTATTTTAATCCTTTGAATTGTTTTCACTAATTATAATCCAACCAATATAGGTATGATTGAAATAATCCTCCAATAAAGGAGAATTATTTATCCCAATTTTAATCTAACTAATCTTTGTAGTAAACAAAGATTGATAGATAAAATTATCTTATCATATTTAATCCATCAATATCAATCCTTCAATGCTAATCATGAAATGTAAACACCCCCTAAGGGATTGTTTACTTTTCATGATTAGTATTTTGAAGGATTGATTATTTGATGGATTAAATGTGTGATAAGATAATTTTTATCTATCAATCTTTTGTTTACTACAAAGGATTAGTGAAGGATTAAAATTGGGATAAATAATTTTCTCTTTATTTGAATGATTATTCCAATCCTACCTATATTGATTGGATTAAAATCAATGAAGAACAATTCAAAGGATTAAAATAATCTCGGGCTTTGGGATATCCTCAAATATTAATCCTTAAAAGTAAACACTTGATTAGGTTGGATTAATTTTATCTATCCAACATAATCATGCAAAGTAAACACCACCTAAAGGATAAATATCAATTTATGTCCCAACAAGACGATTTTTCACTTAATGTCTTAATGTAAGCATATTGTTATTTTGGTCCCTAACATTTTAGAAAAATTCTATCAATGTCATGCAGATCAATTTCCGACGTACAAACAATTACGTAGCTCCCGGAATGTCATGTTGGACTTCATTTCAATACAAAAATTAAATAAAAAGTGAGAAAAGCTCTTCCCAAATGACGTCGTTCCATTTCTTTTCCACGTCAATATAAGGGAAGAAATGGAACCACGTCGTTTCGAATGAGTTTTTTCCATGTTTTTGTTTAATTTTTATATTACGTGGAGTCCACATGGAATTTCAAGAGCCACCTAAGCATTTGTACATCGGAAATTGATCGGCATGACATTAATATAAATTTTCTGAGATGTTAGGGACCAAAATAACAATATGCCTACTTGGGACATTAAGTGAAAAATTACGAAACGTTGGGATATAAACTGATATTTACCTTACATTAAATGTCTCAATTTTGACCATATTGTGAAAAATTTCATGATTCCGAGTTTCCGACGACGAAATTATATTCCAGTTCGTTCGATTCTCATGCGGGTTATTGCTCAAATGATTTAACATTCTATCTAGTGTGGATTATAGCTCAAATGACTCAGCAAAAATATCATCAAAGTTGAGGATATTTTAATGTATTAAATAAAGTTGGAGACATTTTTCAAAATTTCGTCAAAATTGAGGACACAAATTATAATTATCCTTTTATTTAATGGTTTAAAAAAATCATCAATTTTGATTTTACTTTGATTTTACTTTGATTTTAAACACAAGTTATAGTACATATCAAGAATGATCTCACCTTTTAAAATGTACGTACATAAGTTTAAGTGTTAAACGTACATAATATGTACGTACATAATGCCCTTCAATTTTTTTAACTCAATTCGTTATTTATGGTAATAAGATCATTACTAAATTACCCTTAATCTATTTTGGGACAATTATATTATGAGATTATGTTCCATTTCTTTTCTTTTTTTACTCAAATAATTTTGGAAACAAATTATTCCTAAAAATCATTACTATATAACTATATATATCTATCAATTATATGTTTATTTAAATTTGTATCCATATATTTTACTATCTATATTTATTTATTATAAAATAATGACCAACGAAACTAATTATAATTATTGTTGTGCGGCTTTGCACAATCAATTCAAAAGAGTAATCTATCCTCATTATGATCATTTGGCTTCACGGTCAGAAGAAAGAAAAGAAGGGGTAGTGAAATCTTCTCTGAAATTTGCTACTGTGCAGCTTTGCACATTCAACTCAAAGAGTAATCTATCTTCATTATTTATTTTAAAATCTTCTGTAGCCCACAATTGTTTAAAAATTTGTTTATCTTTTTCGTGTAAAACTCTGCTCATATCATTGATCTTTGAGTATTGTTTAATCATTGTGCTGCATTGTAAGTTTAATTGTTTACCTTCATGTTACCGACTCATGTTATATTCTCCAAAATGAAAGATTTGGAAATCCTTTCTTTAATTATCATTATGGGCAATTAAGTAAATTACAAATTTAATTAAAATATAATTAATCTGTTAGTTCCTGAAAATATGTAAAATGACAACAATGTCTAATTATGTACGTACATATTATGTACGTTTAACATTTTCCTTTAATTTATAGCAAAATAGACATTTCCAAAATTTTCTAACAATTAGAAATATTGTGGCATGATTTTTTTTTTCAAGATCCAACATTGTGTCTCCTCTTCTTACCTGTACATAGAAAAGCTATGCCTCAAATATTTTTCTTTCATTAAAAAAGTTTGGACGTTGTTATTTTGCTACAAATAGAAAAGTGAGGCCATTATTAAGACATTTAATAAGTTATGTACAAAATCAAAATCGATAATTTTTTGGTAATCAACCCTTTGTTTTATAATGTCGATTTGAAATATTTTTTTATCTTATTTACAATTCAGAACTCTATATTTTAAGAATATATCTGATTAAATTGCCTTTTGGGTTGGGCATATCATGCAAGAAATTAATATTTCAATCTTTCAAAAAACTTAGGGTCTTTTGCCTACGTAGGAATTGAAGTTTAAACCATGCCCCTATTAAATGCAAATGGTTGTTAATTCCTACTTAGAAACACACGTGAACCTCGCAATGATGCCTTTCAATGTGGACTAAAATTTTGTTATGAATTCATATGCTTGAATTATGGGGTTCTTCAATTATGATTTTGCTAATTTTTATCAACTTTTTTTCAGGGATGATTGACAAAAATAATACAATGTTTGTTTGAATTTTTGCATGTCTTTCAAAATATTGTAATTACAACATCATTTATAAATTTTATTTTTGCAATAATAAAATTCCCAATATTTTTGATCAAAATGATACTTCATTCGTTCCTTTTTAAGTGCCCTATTAGCATTTGTTTCTTATTTTTAATAAGTGTCATAATTCATAATTTGAGAGTAAAATTGTGATATATTTCTTATTTATTTTTATTTAATACTCTTAAAATTTGATAAATAGTTGTATGAATGCTTTTATCATGATAATTAATAACGTTACAAATGTAATTTTATTTTTAGTATATGTAATTTGACGGCTCGGGAAACTTATAGAAAAACGGAAGAAGTATATATATAACCAACGAAACAATGTTATTTCCTTGTTTAGCAACTTGGCAATGTTGTAATTGCAAAATCTTAAAAGGTGATGTTCTAATTGCAACATTTGTAGTGAGAATTACAAATTCGAGCAAATAATGCCTTATTTCAGACAATTAACCATTTTTCTCATTACTCAAAGTCTCAAAGAGAATTAAGAAAATTTAGGGCTGATGTGGCCCTCAAATTTGTCGACATCAATATATATATATATTTTCTGAAATATTTTATGTAATTTTGAATAATGTAAGATTTCAGAACTAAATAAGCATATAAAATTAGTTTAAAATTTTATCATATTTTCAAGTAAAAAAAATTATCATATGACTTGACTTTGTAGATTAAATCTTGTAATAAAGTAGAATGATGTTGTAAGCAATTTAAAACGATACTATACGCTTTTGGGAGTAGTTTTTTTTTTTTTTTGGTCAATTAATACATAAATTTTAAAGGTGCACGTACGGTGGGCTCGAACCCGAGACCTTTGGCTCAGGCATTAACCACTCTACCACTAGGCCAACACACACACACAAGGGAGTAGTTTCTTAGTGGAGTTTAATGTTGTTTATGTATAAAAATTTCAAATTTTAATTTTAACATGTCTTTAAACGAAGTATATCGCAGAGGTTCCATAAAAAAAGCATATTGCATAATGTTAATTTAATGTGATTTACTTCTCTATCTTATTTTATTTTGAATTTGAATTCATAAAAATTCTCAGTCGCTATCTTTGGTGCGTACTGGATAAAGCTCATGTTCATGCTGTAAACCATATTTGAAAAATCAGATATGACAAGCTCAGATCTATAGAAACATTAGTGAGATTCGAACTTACATATTATGGACTTTTATATAACAACATTTACTTTATCACTAAACGTTATATGTGGATTGTGGACTGTTACATAACAAAAAAAATTCAAATGTGCACCCTCAAATATTAGCTATGAATTACTCTCTTCACACAAAAATAAAATAAAAAAATGAAATGAAATGTAGTCTACATATGGATGAGTAGTATTATATAGAAAATGGGGTCACATATAAAATCTATAGAACTTAATTTGATCAAATGGTATTTAATGGTCCTCCTATAGTCTCTATCTTTTTGTTCTTTTTTTCCGTGAGGTGTGTAATGGTCTAATATATCGTATAAATTAAAGACATGATTGAATCTTGATTGTCCTCCTTTTTCTAAATTAAAAATAAATAAAAATTAAGAAATGATTGTAATTTTTCACCCCAAGTCTCCAGCTAATGATAATATGGTTATAATTACTTTCAGCGTTTATAAAACATAATTGTTCGCCCAAATCATAAATGGACGTATTATTATTATTCGAATTGTTCATTCCTATCGGAATATTTTAATTTGTATATCTGGACGTAAGTCGACAGTATTATTCAAAAATATATGTAGTAATTAATGAGTTTGAAAATTTTCGGTGTGACCTCTAACAAACTATCATGTAGTTTCTATGGTGAATGATTAAATGCTACGCTGCAGATTATATTTTGAGCGTTGTGGTGGTAAATATCTCTTAACAAAGGACAATGAGGTCAATTCCAAGCTTAGCTGTCTTAAATGCTTTGACATATATTCATGATAAAATTGTTTTATGTGGAACAATATTTAATAATCCAATATCGATGAGTAGGTGTAAATAATTGTGCAACCCCGAGAATTTAGATGGAAAATTATTTTTAATTATAAGTTATAAGTATGAATTTTTTTTAAAAGTTACTATTATATTTTGAAGTAATATTATTTTGACACTTTATTGTAAGAAATGTTAGAACACAGATAAAATTATAATAGAAAATAGGTCTTGAAGATGTAGTCTACATTCGAAAGAGATTGTCTCTATCTATTGTTTATGATCATAACAAAACAAATAGTCTTAAATTGGGGCGTGCATTTCATGTGCTCGATTTTCTCATGTATACTACTTTTACCCATAGTGGCACAAAAAAAATAAGCACAAACACCTAGATTAGTGCTCATTATTGTGGTTTCCTTGTTCCAATAGGAGAAGCCCTCCCGGGGAGCCCCACAACCCAGTCTCATAAGAATATAAGGGGATAAATCAAAGTGACTCAACAATTAAGAAGTTATGAGGATTTTACCTAGTGTCCACATGGAGCCACTCTAAAGAAAGTGAAACTCTCACACTGAAGCTATTACGACTCTATCCTTGGTCCTCCTTTCAAATCTGCTAGCTCTTAACCAACTGATCTAAGCTCTTGGGGGCATTCCTGCATGGGTATATATAGGTGCAAGGGCTTAGGGATGAGTAGTCAGTTACTTCGATTGATTTTGCATTAAAATATAGTAATTGAATTGAAATAACTGTATCTTTTGAGAAATTGACCGAGAACAGATTCAATTAGACAAATTGCCAAACCAATTAATTGAAATAGTTTGGTAGAACGTTTCAAAAAAAAAATCCCTGCATTTTGCATATGTTCTTTAAAAAATTCTATTAGGATATGAGTTAATGAAGTCAGATTTGGTTAAGATTCAAAAACCCTAAAAAAATGATGAACCGAGGTCTTTTATATTCTTGGTTATGTCAGCTCATCTATTAAAGAGCAGTTTATAATAAAGTTTTTACAGGTATTCGGTTAATGGGATACACTAGGGATGTCAATGGAGGAGTTTTACTCAGATCATAATCAATAAATAAGTAATGGTTCTGGTTCTGGAACCGACCCATTAAACACTGGATCCGTACCGGACCCGAACCATCAACTATGGATCTTAAGCGGTCTGGATCTAAGCGGGTCTGGAACCAGAATCGGACCAGAACTGAATAAGAACCGAAACCGTTGCTTTATAATTTAATGTGTTATGAGTGATTTTGAATCGATATGGATAAAACTAGTTCATTGACAAACCTATTTAAACTTAGGCTTGTCAATAGACGGGTTTTACTCGGACAAGAACCAATAAATAAGTTGGTTCTGGTTCTGGTTCTGAAACCAGAACCAGATCCGAATCGGACCGGACCATCAAACTATGGATCTAACTGGTCCGAGTCTAAAGAGGGTCTAGAATCGAACCAGAACTAGAATCGTTGCTTAAAATTTAATGGGTTTTGAACGATTCCGGATCGATTCGGGTAAAATACACTCCTTGATATCCCTAGGGTACACTATTGAATTCAGGAAGTCAACCTGAGCCTGAGATGTCTCGGTCCTAATAAGACAAGGAGCTGTCCACAAGTATGCACAGCGGCGCCTGATTCTTTTGATCTGATTAATGTGGAAATATGAGTGAAGGAAAACAAAAGGAAAAGAGAAGCAAAGAAACGAAAGAATGAAATGGCTTTCTTATGTAA
The DNA here is from genome assembly GCA_036937905.1 of Salvia rosmarinus. Lineage (NCBI taxonomy): Eukaryota > Viridiplantae > Streptophyta > Magnoliopsida > Lamiales > Lamiaceae > Salvia > Salvia rosmarinus. The sequence goes on from CM072815.1 coordinate 15,582,695, forward strand.
TAATATGAATTTATTAGTCTGTGCAGCAACTAAATCATATACATGAACCTTTCAAGTGATGAACTGTATTGCATTAGCCTTGCATTTTGAGAGGGCATCATTGTCACATGCAGATAGTATTCTTTTCATACATAGTAATATTGTGGATATTTCATTTGAGTGCAAGGAAAATATTTAGAAAACTATTGTAAAATCATTAAAACTGAAGTGGGACTCATGAGTAACCGTACCATGTTTATAGGACATGACACATTTATAGGTCGTCAAACTTCTATTGTTTGTTTTCATGAATTTCATAAGTCAATAAATTTCTATATCATCTCAAGAGGTTTGTTGTTTGACGAAATTTAGCTAAATCGTTAATATTGTCATTTTAATATAGTTTAATAATGTTATTAATATAACGTGAATATTAAAAGTGTGAATCAGCTACAAAAACTATTTTTTCCAATAGTTGATAAATTATTTAAGCTTTTATTTCAAAAATCATTTCTTATGATATGTCAATGATTAACTTTCAATATATAGGAATCTAAGCATGTGTTTGGTTAAAATGGACATATGTTCGGATTTACTCTTACAATGAAAACAAAAGAAAGTTCTTGGAGATCAAACTGAATATATGAATTAAAGAGAATGGCTTTGCATTATCGTCATTCCTCTCCTCAGAAAAACTCCAGCAATTGATTTATTTAATTTAGTGCCAAATATAACTTTGGAGCAATTGCCATCTCCAGCAATGCGTCATATGTCTTTGACTCTACTTTTGTGTATTGAAATAGCGCATCACTCTTCACTGCCTTATTTACCTATTTATTTTTGTTAGATTTAGTTGTTTGAACTCTTTATGCTCTTTTGTAAATTAATACTAAAGTTAAATCAATTATACCCGATAAAATATCTATAATAATGTGACATCCATTTCGTACTAACAAATCAAAAGTGCTATGAAATTTAAAATAGTAGACATAAAATATTAAGATTACAAAATAACATTATACAACACTGAAATATAAAATTACACCACTGATAAAATTTCATAAAATTACTAGGAACCCAAATAAAATAACTAAAGATAATATATATATATATATATATATAGAGTGGATCAATGAACCACATCTTTTTGCGAACTCTGCGAATTGATGATAAGACGTTGAAGATGATGCACAAAACGATAAAGTTGATAACGAAAACTTTCTAAAATTATTTTGTTGTGCAACAATTTTAGAAAGTTTTCGTTATGCACTACTTTATACTGCTTTATGCATCATCTTCAACGCCTTATGCATGGTTCTCAAGTTCTCAAAAAGATGAGTTCTCACCTGATCCAACCCCTATATATATATATATATATATATATATATATATTACCGTAAATGATATTACAAAATCTTATTTTGATATCACAATTAGTGAGTAATTATATAGTAATATTATGAAACGATTGGATATTTATGTTAGCATGCACTGCCAGCAACAGCAAAGCCTGCTCAGTCAGCAAAAATGGTGAAACAATTTCTAAGTTGATTTCCATGTCAGCTAAGTCATGAAATTGAGAAAAATAGTGGAACTTAATCACACAGTAACAGCTTTAATTGATTCGAATCTGCCTGGTAGTTGGAGGGGAAATATCTTATCAACTAAGTTGTGTTTTATCTTCGGAACTTATGGTTAATATAATATATTGTAATGCAATGTGAAGTAGGAGGATCATCATATTTGACAAGCAGGTCTTTTAGTTGAAAATAGGAGGGCTCGGCTATGTTTATTTCTTCTCTACATTATACACTTCCTAGTTGCTAATTACCATATCCAGCTGATTTTGCACTAAAATGACGCAAAAATGATATATAAAGATGTGGACTTTCGAATTACTAGGAAAATAATTGTAAATATCTACTTCATATATATATATATATAGGGAGGGTTAACGTGAGAACCATTTTATTGTGAGAACATGAGAAATGAATATGCTGAAAGTTAATGAATACTGTTAAAGTTAATGAATAAAAAATAGAATTTTCGCTCTCATGGGATTCAATCTCGTGAAAATTCAATTTTGGATTCATTAACTTTGCATGTATTCATTAACTTTCATACATATTCATTTTGTTCAGTAAAGAATTTTCGTAGTTCTTAGTTCTCACGTTAAAATTGGTTCTTATTTGAACCTCACTCTATATATATATATATATATATATATATATATATATGAGGATCAAATAGTACCCGAGTCCGAAATAGTATGTAGTATTCAATCTCATCCATTCATCTCATAAATCCTATGGTTGAGATTTTTTCCGACTTTTTAAGCTTAATTTCGTGAAAATAATGATAGATTAATAATTTGATTTGTTATTTGATTTCGAAAAAAAAACTGTGTTTAGTTGAACTGAATAATGCATTCAAATGAACAAAAATACATGTTGTTGAACACAATAATGCATGCGGTTGGAAGCTCACGTCCAGCGCGGGCGTGCCCAGCGTGCGCTCGTGCTCGCGCTTAGCTCCGGCGCTCGCTCGCGCGCCCGTTGGCCAACAAAGCATTTTACGTTGTGTTAAATGTATGAACATGTTTTGTTAAATGCATTGACATGTTTTGATCAATGCGTGAACGTGCTTTGTTAAATGCATGTTTGTGTTTTGTTCAATGCATTTTTTTGGTTTTCGACAGCAAATCTCTCATCCATCCTTATCTGTCAATTCCGTAGTCTCTTTCAATGATTACTGGCGAATTTATCGTGCACCATCGTCATAGCCACCATCATTTTCGATTCTTCAATCATCTATCAAATTCATCTTCTATTTTTTCTCAAAATCCATCAATTTTGTTCTCAAATTTTTTTCTTCTTTTTCTTTCTTTCAAAATCTGTTGTTTGTTGTTGTTTATGTATCTTGCTGATGTTGTTCGCCGATGGTGCTGATATCGCCGGCGGCGGCGCCGTCATGCCGTTGCCGCCACCATCGCCTCTCGGGCCCGCTCCGCCAAGGAGGAAGAAGAAGGTCGATTTGATTTCTTCCCATTTACCTTGCGGAAAAAAAAAAAAAGTGAGCGCCATGTGTCGGTTTGTGGTGAGACCACGTGTTCAAAATGTGTGGTCTAGATTAATTATTACATACTATTTAGGGACCGGATACTATGAGAACCCAACCATATATATATATATATATATATATATATATATATATATATATATAGGAGATTGATCGGTAGGAAATGATAATTTGGTAGGAAATGGTAATGAATCTGGACCTTGATTCTCGGATCAATGGTTGAGATTTAATTTCGATTATGCTACGCTTTTATATTTTGTGTGATATGTGGATTACGTGCAACACTAGAACCCTTCTTGTGCTACTCAGAATGAAAGATGTGCTAAACAAATATATTTAGCATATGTGCTACAATGAGATGAATATGTACTAAACTAACATGTGCAACATAGTAATTACGATTCTCTACATTAAATATGAAAGATATGCTAGACTTACATATCTATTCCTATTTCCTACACTTATTTCCATTATCACATGAACCATCCCCTATATATATATATATATTGTGCAATAATGGGACGAGTTTGGGTTTTATAATTTATTTGAAGGTGAAATAAACCACTTAATGAACTTTATAAGATTTTGCATCTGGTAGTTACTGTATCTTTGGTTCAGCAGTTGTGTATTAAATTGTTAGATTTGTATTGGAGATCTAGCTAGCAAGAAAGAGAGAAAGAGTTACATTGAGTAAGATGAGGTAACGATGGACTTGTGAGTGAAGAGGGCTATTGAACTCTCGACGTCGGAAGTGTGCATACAATAGGTTTTGATATCGTGAATAACGGTAAAGCGAGTCGGAGGGTCTTTCAGAAAGAGACTCCGACACTCAAGTTAGTTTACAAATCAAGGAAATTAATTTCAAGGTATGGGAGAGTACTGAGAGCAAGATAGTTCACGATTGTGTGTATCTCTTCATGTATGAAGGGTGGAATATTTATAGGATGCCATGCATGAAGGGCATTTTAGGCTTATCATTGTAAAGGATGGGTGGCAATGTCCTTTTATAGGGGGACATTTTTTTCAGATGCACAGGCCAAGACGGCACAAAGTGCACAATGTAGTTTGCAGATTTCTTAGAATATTCTTACTCGAATCATTAAGAAGATGACACATGGATACATACAGATAATAGTGATGAGTCAGCTCTGACTTAAGAGGGCCTTAAGGCGAGTTTGAAAAATCCCTCAAGTATGAGCTCGACAGGCTAAGACATGGACAACTTTAGGTTCAACAGTTCTGATGCATAAACTCGCAAATGAGTTATGATGAGTGAGCTCTGGCAGCATGAGGTCACAAAACTCTGTCTTAAGAATTCTGCCGCGTGAGCTCTGTCACGCAAGCTAGGCCGCACATGAGTTTAAGCACGTAAGTTCTATCATGCGATCGAGTTCTCCTCCATGAACTCTGTCATGTGGGGTCTGTTACGTGAATTTTGTTACGTGATATCTATATAACAAATTCTTTTCTTCAATCAAAAATCTTCTTGACTAAGTATATATTTATCCTATATCAATATTTAATATACACGCTCATTAAAAAGTGCAATAGACAATGTTTTATTTGCGGAAATAAATAATAGCGGTCAATAAATGATCACAGGAGTTGCACGGGATGGATGTACATATTATTGGTCAATCCATGGTAGTCTTTTCTGTGAGTAGTTTTGCATTAATTACTGCTGTGACTATATCATGACTCCCTTAATGACACAAACAAAACTTTGCATGTCCAAGATTAATTGTGCTCATCTATTATTATTATTATTATTATTATTATTATTATTATTAGGGTGCACACAAATACACAATAGGTAAACCAACATTCCAAGGTACAAAATGTGACTCAGGTCTATAGAAGTATTGATAGAATTAAAATTGATTTTTTTTTTTTGCTTTAGGAATACCTATTTCATCATTAGGTCATTGCCAAGAGAACTTTACTCGCACATTCTATTATGAACATTTCTTTTTCATTTTTGTAGTATGACGAAAATATTTACATTATAATTTGTATGTATATATAAATTGGAAATTATAGACTTATATATGAATCTCCGTACTGCAACTAATTAACCGACCGACCCTATACAAATTCTTCACGTGGCTATTTTAATTTCTTCAAACCCTTGTTAATCAATTTTGGGCAGATGTTAGATATTGCAGGTCATAGTTTATATTTATAACTATTGTTGATATATATAATAATATGTATTTAAAAACTGACACACACATATATAGGAGATGAATTGCATACGTATACAAATATTAATAAAAAATAAGAATGTTACACTGAACGTATAAAATTAATTGTTGTATTAGATTCAGTGTAACAATTTTATGTTTAGTACAACATTTTATATGTTGAATCTAGTGCAATAAATTTATAGTTTAATACAAGAACTTTATATGTCTAGTGCAAATTTTCTATTTCTTATCAATATTTGTATTCTTATACGATACAGAAAGCAAAGCAAATATAAAAAACCTCGGACGATGGGGATTAAATTATACTGAAACATTTTATTTTATTTTATTTTATGTTTGCCTCGGTGAAGTGCTAGTATTTAAAAGAGGCGTTGAAATGATGAGAAATAATGTAATGTTAAATGCAAGTGTAAGGAGAAAGGCAAAATTAGCAACAGCTTTTGCCTGGTCCAAACCTGGTAAGTTGTTCAGCTCAAGTTTATCAGTATGCATGATTATCAACTAAAGTTGAGTTCTTGCAACACTTTTGCTTTTTTATGTTGCTAAGATCAATTTCAAAGTCGTTTCTTTTCCAGAATTCCATTGCTGGATTCTCTCTCTGTCTCTCTCTATATCACACACATACACACAGTGAACACATACGCACCTTTCTTTCTTTGTCCTTCTCCACTCTCTGACAAACTGCTCTCTATGTGGCGTAAACTTGATGCCTGGCAGTAGTGCAAGCAAAGCAACCCACCCCACTTTAATTTTTCCCCTCTCTAATTCCTCACTGTTAAAAAAAAAGAGAGTTCCCTTTTTAATATTTCACGCTGCTCTCTCTCTCTCTCTCGACCCTTTTTTATGGCTCTCACAACCCCTATAAGCTCATGTTTAGTGCTTCATTCCATTCTCAAACCAGCCTGCAAATCCACCTCTCTCTCTAGACCCCCTTCTTCATCACCCTACGACTTAAACTCCATTTTGCTTGCCCCTAACAAACCAAACCCTTCTCTCATTTCCATTCATCGAAGCTGTTTCAACTTCAAGTTTTGCCAAACCAGAAATTTTCAGCCTGTGAGTTATACTTGTTGAAATAGTACATAACCTTATATACTTAATTTCCATTCATCTTCTTTTATCTGCTGCCACACTAAAAAATTTCAGCACTACTCTTTTCAGGTAACTTTGACCCTATCTCCTCTGCCTTGGTTTCCTTTTTCAAGAAACACGTTTACTCACGCAAGTAAAAGCTAACTTTTAATTTCCCCATCTTCTCTTGCTCAGTGCAATGAAGTCATACTCAAATTGAATCAGGACATTTCCAACAACTTGTTTCAAGGAACCAGTGATTATTCCTATTTTTGCTTGGCCAAGAGTGCTCAGCTATAAGAAAGAGGGAGAGAGAGAGAGAGAGAGAGAGAGAAAACACAGCGCATAGGAAATATTTTAAGTCAGCCCATAACTTTTTAAGGTTTAATCATTGTTGTTAGTCATCTAATCTCGTCGTGTCTCGTCCCTCCTTTTGGTCTCCAAACAAGTGACACACGCACAAAAAAGGAAAGCACAAAGCTAGAGAGTAATATAATGGAACTTCCAAGTCAAGAAGGCCATGAGATGCCTCTCCCACTCAACAGCACATATGGGCATGGCCACATGATCCATCATCATCACCACCCCCCGTCATCCTACAATCACATCATCATCCCTTCTTCAGCAGCGGGGGCAGGAGGGGGGCCCGGCCCCCATATCAACACCCCCACTGGGGCCCCCATCTCCTCCGCCGACGACCACGCCCCCTTCAAGAAGATCATCAGGTATTTACAGGGAGGGACGGGGCCAACCCCCGGCAATGGTCCGGCCAAATTTGTTTATTATTATATACAAAAATATAATTATGTCCCATCAAATTTGTTTCTAAATGCAAATATATATTTTCGCTTGTCCATGTTTGAAAAGGGTTAATATTCATTTTTGGTTCGATATTTGTCCGCATAGTGATATATTGGTATGATCTTTACTCTCTTATTATACTTATGGCTCGTTATGTAACTCTATTGATGGAAACGTCCTTTCAGCTTAAATTAATCTTCGTCAAGTCCGGCCATATTCATAAATTTTCGGAAGTTGTGCCAAAGTATCACTATAGAGACTAAGTAGAACCATAAGTGAGTATTATTCCTTTTTGAAAATCCTAACTCCATCCTGATTTAGGTACCGCGAGTGCCTTAAGAACCACGCGGCGGCCATGGGCGGCAACGCCACCGACGGGTGCGGCGAGTTCATGCCTAGCGGCGACGACGGCACCCTCGAGGCCCTCACCTGCTCCGCCTGCAGCTGCCACCGCAACTTCCACCGTAAAGAAGTCGACGGCGAGCCGCCGCCGTGTGACGGCTGCTACCACGGGGGCGTGAACCCGATAATCGGCCGGAAACTGTTCGTGGGGCACCACCACCATAAGGGCTACCATCATGCAGCCGGCGCGCTCATCTCCTCGAGGCCGCACCAGATGATCATGTCCTACAACATGGGCGGCAGTGGCGGCGCCTCGCTGCCCTCCGAGTCCGACGAGCAGGACGGCAACGGCGGCAGCGGCATGTTGGCGAGGCCGCCGCAGCTGGTGAAGAAAAGATTCAGAACCAAGTTCACTCAGGAGCAGAAGGAGAAGATGCTCAACTTTGCTGAGAAAGTTGGGTGGAAGATACAGAAGCAAGAAGAAGGTGTGGTGCAGCAGTTCTGCCAAGAAGTTGGTGTGAAGAGAAGAGTTTTGAAAGTGTGGATGCACAACAACAAGCATACTCTTGCAAAGAAGAGTCTTCTTCAATCTGAAGCTCAAGATCAAAGTTTAGGGACTAATTAAGTAATTAAGGTTTTTAAGAGAGAGAGAGAACAGATACTGTTTTTGCTGCAGAAAGTTATTACCTTTTGGCTTTATTTATTTCAGTTTTTTATTTTTCCTCATTCTGTTCCTACATTTTTTGTTTGTGTTGGAGGGAATATATTGGGATCTGTTAGATTTGGACTTTTATGTCGTGAATCTGCATTTAGGAGAGTAGATTTATAGTATGTTTGACAATAATGGTGCTCTAATGTAGTTGAAGAGAACTTGGGATTAAGTAGAATTTTAACTAGTTTTACTAGTTGGAGTTAGTAGCTTCTATTTTGTTTAATCCATTTTAGCTAAGAATGGATTTATTTCATTTGATGATTTTCTCTTCTAGGCGCAATTGTTTACGAAATCTAAGTTCATAGATATGATATGGTTTTATCGTCAATTTTATTGAAGTTTTATAGTGAGATTTTTTCTTCTTATGGTAGAGTAAATAATTAATTTTAAAGATCCATGACGGTAACAAACATACACAATAAGATTCATATATTTCGTATGTGTTGGTTTAATGGTAGGTAGAGTGTTTAATATCTAATGTCAATATCTCAAGGTTCGAATCGACCTAGATACAACTTTTAAAAATATGCACTTTTGCGAGCTTTAATGCAGATAACGACAAATGATAAAGTGCATTAGTCGGTAGATGGGTGATTTTGAGAAGCAGGACAGTTTGGTCTTCAAATTGTATGATGAGAAGTTTAGTTGTGGAGCCTACAACATTAGTTTATGTCAAATCTTCTGTGGTTTAGGAAACTGTTATCGAATCGCATGTAAGGAATGACTTGCAATCATGGGCGGATCTACACTATGGCTGCACTGGGCTTCAGCCCAGTGCAAGCCCAAAATTTTTAGTTATATCTATATATATTTTTAAGGCCCAAATCATTATTAGCCCACCCCAAAAAAAACTGTACAGAATAGAAAACGCAGAAGAAGACGTAGACGCAGGTGTGAAAAAGGAGAGCAATCTATAAATAGCCGATCACCACCGCGAACCTTTCACACCAGAATCAGCTCATGGTCCGCCCTCTTTTACCGTTTGGCTGCTCCATCACATCTTCTCATCTTGTATATTGAAGTTTAAGGTATGGAGTGGCCCTAAATTTTAATTTAAAACTACAAAAATTCCCACAAGGCCACAACACTTAATGATAATTGTGTTTTCTAGTTCTTCATTACGGTAGATTTGAGAGTAGGCAGTAGCTATGAACTCTAATCACAATTAATTAATTAAAAATTGTAAAAGAAGTTTAATAATATTTGATCATACGCTATTATAATTTGCAAAGTAAATGGAAAATTTTATCAATGAATCATCATTGCCAATTGCCATTTCCGAATGATACTGCTGCTACCCAACAAAGAATTTTACTACCAATATTATTTTGTAAGTTGAGTCTTTGTGGGGAATTTTACAGAGTCTATAAAAAATGGAAAATTTTGGGAATAGTCTTTGTATTCTATGGAGAAGTTAGAGGAATTACTTTTCCACTTAACCAATGACAGTATTAAATGGATTTGAGATTTTTTGTTTGTTTTATATGTTTATACTCTTATTCTTTAATGCCTTGCAGTACTTCGATTACTAAATGGAACATCAGCATTCTGCAAAAAAAGGAAAATGACTTATCTCAGCCTTCTTCAAGCTACAACTGAACGAGCATTTTCTGCAATGAAGCATGTGAAAACAGTACTTCGAAACGAGATGGGAGATGATTTACTTGAAGACTCGCTAATGCTCTATATTGAGAGATTTTGTTAAGGATATAGATATAGATTATGTTATTGATGAATTTTATGTATTAAGGTCTCGTATGACACAATTTATGTAAATACCGAAAATTTTTGGCATGTATAAAATATAGCGCTTTGAAATTTTTATTTTTCAGCCCATCCCAACTACAAATCCTGGATCCGCCCCTGCTTGCAATGATTGAGCGTGAGTACGGCAAATTAGGAATATGTGGATTGAATTATCTAGTAATTATATCTAATTTTAGATACTTTTTGGTAGCACGCGCGTACTTTAAAATTTAATATGCTAAATTTCAAAGACTAACAAATCTTAAGAGACCTAATAATCATATTTCAGTGCTAATCAAGATGTAAACACGATTGGCTCCGTTCTTAAATATTAAATATAACTTAGGTGATGATTAGTACTCAGAAATAAAATTAGATAGTAGTGTAATGAACTTTAGACTGGAATAATAATAGTAATGAAATGAATTGAAATATGTATTCCTATAATTGGTATGTATAAGGAATGAAATCAAATAAATGAAGTAAACATTACTACTTATTTATTATTATAAATACTATTATTTTATTATTATTTATTATTATTATTATTATTTATTTTATAATATAAAGAATAAATAATAATATTTTTTTAGAAAAAATAAATAAATTTAACTAATACTATGTTCATGAGAATAGCTAATACTATGTGAAAGAAGGGAATGACTAATCTTATATTCATAGGAATAAGCATTCTTTCGGGAATGATGATTCCTGCCATAAAAATCTTATCAATCATAAGATTGAGAATGAATGCAGGAATCATCATTACATTCTCATTCTATTCATATACACCAGTCGACACCTTAGTTTCATGAGGATAGTTTCCCTTGGTCCGAAAAAGGGCAAGCTCTACTTTCGAGAGCCCCTACACCTCAGTCTCATGAGAATGTGAGGGGATAAATTATGGTTGGGAATGAATGCATGAATCATCATTCCATTCTCAATCTATTCCTACGTATTAGCTGCCACTAGAGCCGGCAAAAGTGGCCCGGCTCGGTGGGCCAGCCCGGGGTACCCGGAATTGAGGTCGGGTTGGGCTCGTAAAAATAGTGACCCGAAAAAAATCGGGCCTAAAAAGCCCGCCCACATAGCCCGGCGGGCCTACAGGGCTTTGGGGCTAAAAAGCCCGGGGTTTCGGGCTAAAAAGCCCGCCCACACATTTAAAGTTTTAATATTTTATATTAGTAGTAAATACTAAATAGTAAATATAGAAAATAAAATGAATGACTATTAAAAACTCCTCCTTTTGTCCATCCCTCTCTCTATTACATTTCTTTAAAGTCGATGTTTGATGTTTGATGATATTTGTAACTTTAAGTTTATCTTATTTACGTTGAAATTGATATTAGACTTGTTAGTAGATTTAATTTATTATATTTATTTTGGAATTGATGTTAGTAGACGTAATTTATCTTATTTACTTTGAAATTGATGTTAGTAGATTTAATTTATTTATTGTTATCATATTTTTTTAAATAAAAAATAATATCTTATTAAATTAAATATTGGGCGGGTTTGGCCCGGTGGCCCAGATGGGTGGGTTACCACATTTTCACTGATAGCATTTCGGGCCGAGCCACCCCAACCCGTAAAACCATTAAGTTCGGGGCGGGCGGGGCCACCGACCCGCCCTTTGCCACTCTAGTCGCCACCTTAATTTCATGAGAATAGTTTTCTGGTACCAAAAAGAGGAAGTTCTACTCTCGAGAGCCCCTACATTCCAGTCTCATGAGAATGTGATGGATAAATCACGGTAACTTAACAATTAAAAAGTCAATCTCATAAGAATATGAGATGATAAATCACAGTGACTTAACGATTAAAAAGTTATGAGGATTTTGTTTAGTTCCTACAAGGAGACTATCACACTGTAGTGTTAGGACTCGATCCTTAGTCATTATTCTAAATCTACTAGCTCTTAACCAATTGAACTAAGCTCATGATAGCGAGAGTAGTTTCTCTTGTTAAGTGAAGGGCGTCTTCCTCGCTTCTACGAGGGTTTTTTGATCGAAGATATTAATTAATATGGATTCGGTTCTTCCAAAGAAGAGGGTTTCTTCTCATTGTCTATTAACAATCACAAAAACTCCTATGCGAATATCCGCATCATGCAAATTTAAAAATGTCAATCATTCTACAGAAAAATGTTATTTATATTAAAGAAAAGTGTTATTTATTTTTTATCCTATATTAAACAATATCATTTATATTGAATAAAAGTGTCATTTGCACTGAAGAAAATAATTAATGTCCGCAAATGCATACATCTTCACAAGAATCCACCTTATTAATAAGTAGATCTACGTCAAGAAAAAATAGTAATGGATCAAGAGAATTAATATAAAAGGTATATTAGGTCGTGCATACATTTGAAAGAACCCCACAAGTTTTGAATTCGCGGTTGGATCCCATTTTTAAGGATGAAGTCCACAAATTGCAAAATTTATGTTCAATTTGAAAAAACAATTACTTCACTTTGAAGACAAATGGCTTATTGAGAAGAATTTCACCCCTGAATTTCTCTTAAAATAGAGACTACTAGATGGTGTGACAAACAGTGGCGGACACAGGTGAGAGTGAGAAGGGGCTTAAGCCCCTATCAAGTGGTTTTTTTTTTTTATTACTGCGAAAATTTTTGAATTTGCCGAAAACTATCTTCAGTCCCTACTAAGTTGACGATGTTGAAGAGCAAATTGGCGAAAAATCTAGGATGAGAAGGGGCTGAAATTTGCAAGAAAAATAGAAAGAGGGGAAAGAAAATTGTTGTCTGTGTAAAAATAGAGATTGGAGAGAGATGAAGAAGATGAAAAAAGAAATAAAAGAAAGTACAAAAAAGAAAAAGTCAAAAAGTAACTTCACTTCTACAAAAGAAAAAGTGTTATACAATAAATAACGTTTCTATTAGTTCTGAAAAGTGAAACAAACACAATTTACATTTTTGTCTTCTTGCTTTCAACAAAACACAAATCAAAGTCTTTTCTTCTTCTAATCCCGTCGCCGCTGATCATCTTTTTTCCTCATTTTTGATGAGTTATCTACTCTTTTTCTATTCTCTTTTTCTTTCAACTTATTTATATTTACATAGAAGTTGTTTGTTAATTGTTATACCTTTACTTCTTAATTTATTATTTCTACTCCTAAATCTCAATTGTTTATTATTTATTGGCATTTAGTTAATCTATTCTTTGAATTCTACAGTGAATAATTCCATCTTAAAGCATCAATTGTTTACTATTTTATCATGAAAATAAATATGAGTACGATGCTTTCAATTTAGTTTAGTTAATTGTAAATTTAATTAGAGTTTGGAATTAGGGTTCTAATTTAATATTTTTTAGGTTATGATTTAAATTTATATTTTTTTTATGTTTTTAATTAAAAGAGTTGCATTTGTTTATGTATTAAGATGGAGCGTTTTTCACAAAAAAAGCATAAGGGTGAGTCATCTTCTTCACCAAGTGAACCTATTGTTGAATCGGTGGAGAATCAAATCCAAGTTGAATTAGATTTGAATGAGATTGTTGGTGATCCGGGACTACGAAAACTAGTAGAGGAGTTCGATATTGCTATTCGTGATCAAGTACGGAGAGAGTACTTGATCAAGGGTCCTTGCCAACCAATTGGGCATCTGTATCCGAAAAAGAAATATGGCATTCAAGAAAGGAGTTTTCAAGATATTTGGTATCGAAGATTTATATGGTTAAAGTTGGTGTTGGTTTTACCTGTTGGCACTGCTTCTATTGAGAGAGCATTTTCCGCCATGAAGATTATCAAGACTGACTTGCGAAACCGAATGGAAGATGAGTGGATGAATGACAATCTAGTTGTGTATATTGAGAATGATCTTTTTTTAACGATTGGTAATGAGCCGATCTTGCAACGTTTTCAAGCGATGAGAACACGTAGAATTCCATTACCACCACTTTAGTTTGATGTATCAAATATTTATAAATTTTTGTCGCTATGATTTTTTATCAATATAAAAATAGTAAAGCCTCCACCAATATCTTTTGTTACGTCCGCCACAGGTGACAAATATGTCACGGACGCTTGCTCTTTGCGAGGCCTTTATGAAACAATGGCTGGACAAAGATTTGTTAAACTCGGTAAAAAAAAAATCGGAAATGAGAAAGCAACGGCAAAATATGATGCAGACAGTGGAAGGGAAAAATTAATTGCAAACCAAAGAACTAGATATGGCAGCACTCTTCTCGGTCTTAAATATTTTTAATAGATTGCTTACTACCACTATTTCTCAAAGTACAGACATCAGGAGGGTGGTGAATTATATTGTATGTCAGAAAGAATTTTAGAGAATGATTACGACATGCTTAGTAAGACGTTTGATAGGCGAGTCGCTTCAGGTGTATAGAAGAGAATACACTTGATGGCAACTTCTGTATCTTTCTTTTTGACCTGTTCAGGTGGAGGTTGGGATGAATATGAAGAGTTGATAAGCTGCAGGTTTAGACAAAGTCGATAGGAAGTCGATCATACAAACATATGCTCTATTTACAAACAGGTCTGTCCTAGTCAGCTCAAGTGGGATGACTCTATGATAGAGGAAAACACTACTTGAGTCGGTGAGAAAGTAGTGACCCCAAGTTTTTTATACTTGCTTTTCTTTTCTCACTAAAATAGTTAAAACCATTTCAATGTGCTTGTATATTAAGTTATTTAATTATCATTAAAAAAAATACCTCCGATAATCCATCTTTTATTTCTTTTGAAACGTTTGGAAGTAATTCTGTTTTCTCTTCGAAAAGTTGATTCATAATAGATTGAGCGCAAGCCATAGGCTATTTTTGTGCAGATGATGGGTGAAGTAGAATGGATTTAAACATATAAATCACATACGTAACCTCTGCATTATTGCATAACTTTTCTCTTCATGAGTAGTACCCTACATTTCTTCACCATTCCGTCACTCTTCGTTATTCAAAGCAGACACCGCAAGAGCATTTCTATTCGAATCTCACTGAGTGCTGTTACGAACATGTTTGTACATTGGAACTACATGAACCGAGTGTAGGTAGCCCGGAAACAGACAGTGCATGCCACTAGATGGAGAAAAGAAAATGAATAGATGAAAGCATTATCACAAGAGAAATAAGGAAAAAAGAAGAGAGATTTTTACTGCGCCATTCCCTCCACGTTTTCAATGTGGACAAAATTATGTAAAAGGCTGCAGTATCGTGGATCAAGAGCAATCTCACCTTACAAACTAGAGATGTACCTTAGAATCACTTAATTTAATTACAGATTACAAAGTGACATACAGAGTATAATGCTAGCGAGATTACGCCCAGCAAAGGTAACTGAGAAATCCACAAAACCAAATATACATCACTATAGGAGGAATTGTATGAGCACATTAGAAGTCATGTGATGAATAAAGCAACATATATTGACAAATACAAAATCTGCATCTATATGATTAATCCACTCTCTCTCCCCCATCTTCAGCATATGATAATATCTCCATGGCTCTAAACGACTTACACATCAATCACCATTCACCAGTATTACTTTTGCTCAAGAATATTGCAGAAAACTGGTTTGTGTTACAAGGAACGAGTGTCCCTGATTCGGTAACAGCACTACCTTGCTCATATCCCAAAGTTCCGAGCATATTCATCCCTATTTTAAGCAAGAAAGTGACTGGATCCCTTTCGATCCTTCTCCAAGCTTTTACAGCATTTTAAAGTCCTACATAACCCTATCTCGCTAATTCACATAGCCGTGCTCTGCCAGGATTTAGTAGTGATTCGGACATAACCCAACCCTGAGAGAACAAGAAAATATCAGCAGCCATTTTGTAACAAGTAGGGTAACACTTCAATAATCATTGTCTTCAACATAAATTGAAACACTCCTAACAATTATCTCCAAAGATCTCAATATTTAATTCACAAGAAGGGTCCACTTCTTAACAAGTCCATACTATAGTTGATATGGTACATCTCTAAGCACTTCAAGGTGAGAATAGAAAATAGGCCATGAAAACCGTGGAATTTCTGTACCAATTAAAAATAAATTTCACAGTAATTAAGAATATGTGAAAATTTGCATTCATCTAAAACTTATCTATGTATTTATCAGGCACCGTGTAGGCCCTCAGACCCAAAAGAATTTTCAGCCTGTATGGTCAATAATTGAAAAAAGATTTGCAGCCAGCAAACAAAGTATTTATCAAGCAATCAACTATTTGTTTAAGGACAGTGACTTCAAGTCTTCAACACTGGCCACCACTCACCCCATTATATAACATGAAAAACCATGCACTATATAACTTTGCAATTTTAATTTCTGAATGAAGCAGTGTGATAGACAGGGCAAGCAGTACCATCAGCTCCCCAACTGGTAAGCATAATATTAAGTTGAATTTTCTTGATCTCCTCGTGTACTCATCCTAGCTTAGAAACTTGAAACATTAAGTACCAACTAGCTATAGAGCCGCTAAGTTGAGATCCAACTTAAGTCTCTAATTTGTTTATCAGACTATACTTCAGGGCATCATATCATCATTCATAAGTTTAGAACGAAATGGATTTCACTAGCTTCTTAAAGTATTTTAGTATATTCATTTTGGTCTGGCTCTAGAAAAGGTAGCCCATTACCTGTTCTTTAACTTTGGTCTTAAAAGGCCCATATAGAGCTGACACCATCTTGTATGATTCTGCAATATGAGATTGTAGATCATCCAGTGACGGTGATACAAGTGAAAGTTCATCATCTTGTTTTCTCGAGGATTGCTGACTCTGGTTGGAGGATTGAACTATGTGAAGCAGAACATGAGCCTGTAGTACAATGGGAATTTAGCCAAGAGTTTTAACATTTATTTCGATTACAAGATCAACAGATCCCAAATCTTACATGAAAAGCTGCTTTCAGAATATCATCAGACTTTGCTTGATCCTTGAACAAGGCATAGATATTGCCCTTTGAAGGATTATAAGTCACTATGTATCGCTCTTTCTGTGATCAAGTAAATTTGATTGGTAACTTGTAAGTAAAGGTAAGAAATTATAGCCAATCCAAAGCATGAACACAAGTCAAGAAGGCATGCACAGGCAAGTTGACTATTAATATTAAAAGGCATTCCCAATGAAACTGAAACTTGACCGTGCTAATCATTTTCCTATGACAGGCAATATACCTCAAAAATGGGCTCCACAGCAACATATGAAACAGGGTCTTGGAATGCTTCTTTGAACCTTGGTCCTGCAACAAGAAGAATTTATCTCCATCTAAATCTTCCTTGCAACAGTAAGGGGAAAAACCACATTTGGATGTGAATGCATGGTGGATGCGAGAAGCATACGTGTGTGTACATCTGTGTCTGTGAGTGTTGTGAATAGAGAAAGGGAGTGAGAGAAGACCAAGAAAAATAGGTCTATGTTGTTTCCACGGGGGAATGAAAATGTTCTCCAATAAATTTCCCTCTTGCAAACTTGGAACATGCCCTGAGATTGAAGCATAAAACATATAATGTGAAAGAGAATCACATGTTTTATCATATTTACAGATATCTTTGTTATTGTTCGAGTCAATAAAATTAATATTTATAATTGTAATTTGTATAAATTCGCAGATATTATTATCTGATTCAATATGAAATTATAATATATGTATTGCTTTCATTTGATGCTGTGAAATTAGCTCAGGTCCATAAAATCCTCACAGGTAGTTTGATACCTTGTCTTTGAAAACCCTTTGAATATTCATCCTTGATGCACTAAAGCATTCTCCAATTTTCAGTTCTTATAGCTCAATCTACAACTATTATCTTCCTTCATGACAGTATTAGATGAAACTTTTCCTGAATAGCATCTAGACTTCTTTTCTCATCTCTCATCATGTGAGCTTTCAGAATCTTATTCACTGCAATTTATGGCCAAATCATCACAACTACCTTCAGCTTGACTGCAATGTGAATATCCCCACTTCGATATGACATAATAATAAGTAATGGCAAGCAAAACCAAACCGGAAACAAAAAAAACCAAACCGAACTGTTGAATTTCAGTCAGTTCAGTTCGGTTTTTATGCTATCGGTTACAGTTTAACTTCGATTCTGAAAAACCGAAAGAAAGAAAAATATATTGGTCGGTTTGGCTTTTACTAAGAAATTTTAGGTGAGAACCAAACCGAATATTTAAAATATCTATATTATTACTACTGTTGTTCCCAACAAAGAAATCTCGAGGCCCAACCCACCGTCCATCTTCTCTCTCTTTCTCAGTCAAAGAGTAGAGTCCCCAACAAGGCAACAACCTCTCTCCTCTCCTCTTCCTCCCACTTTTTGAATAACTGCCCAACAAGTCAACCTCTCTCTTTCTCAAATTTCTATTTTCCTCCCACTTCATCAGTCCAAATCTCAATACTCAACATCCCCTCTCATCTCTCCTCTTTCACATATCTCTATCTTCCATCCACATTATTTTCCAGTCAAGAACATCTTGCATTTGAATCATCTCATCTTTCTTTTTTCTTTCCGATATTATTTTTCTTCCCCCCTCACTGTATTGCATCCTCCATCCCCACCGTGGTTCCTCTTCGACTACCCTCACATAACAGTTAGAGAGATGGTCAACCTCCCCACCAAAAACTACCCTCACATAACAGTTAGAGAGATGGTCAACCTCCCCTTCCTTTTGGTGGTTCGAATGACTCACTAGTTTGACAAGCATTATAGATCTATTTTATCCTCTGTACTCTTATGAATTGTTTGGTATTTGGCAAAATATACTCCTGCAACACTCATTTCTTCTCCATTTCTGCTTAAACTCATAAACCGAAGAACCAAACGAAACAGATCGAAAATTCATGGTCGGTTTCCGTTCGTTTTATAAATATCAATCAGTTTGTTTCGGTCCATATTTTATATCATCTTCAGTTTTATGGTGTTACCGGACTGGTTTGGTTTTGCACCAAACTGACCAAGTGCTCACCACTAATAATAAGGCCTTGTCTTTGCCATCATTTCCTTCTATCCTACCTAGTTAACGGCCAAAATTCATTTCAAGCAATATTAATTGATCCAGTTTCTCTCAAAAATAGATCATATTGATTGAGAAAGTTGTGTAATAAGCGAACACGAATGGGAGAAAAAATGGAATCATCATACCTGTCTTTAGAAAGTATTCTGTTGCCACAGTGAACCGTGCACGATTTAGTGTATGCAAAACAACAGATTTCACCTGAAAAAATACAACGGCTTCAATCAATACTCTGTGAGAACATAGAGTAATAAAGGAACAGAAGAGGATGTGGCTGGAGAGGTAGATTGATATATTCTCATCATGGAACCTCTTGATAAGAGCTCAGGATATATCCACAAGAGAGCAAACCAAATGTGGTGAACAAGGATGGGTTTCTTTTAGCAATCATTATGCTGAGTCCAGTTCCAAGCTACATAAAGAAGATACTTCTAATTAGTTACAACTGAAAGTCGGAAAATAACTGCTTAAACAAATTTCATAAAGAAACATAATGTGGCCATGAATATAAATGACTGCTCAAAAAAGGCAAAAAGTACCAAAATCCAATCATGGGTGATATTGTTCTCCCACACCACAATCTCAGCAAAAGATAATTGTAGTGAGGCGTGATGTTGACAATGAGTTGATATGGGATCAGATTGCCCAGTTCCATATAAGGAAAATAATAGTCCTTCACTCATTTCAATTGATATATTATTGAAACAGAACCAGATCACAACAAATGTAAAACATACATCAGTTTTGAGCTAGCCTGAAGTAAATGATGATGCATATATAGTCAAAATGGAATTCACAACAACCATGGAATGCTATATTATGCTAAAAAACAAGACCACAGCACGATGCATTTATTCAGAAAATGCAGTTTTCTTAAAATATGTTTTAACTTATAACAAAATCATGCAAGAAATGCATCTATCAGTTGGCTTGGTGATTTGAGATTAAGTTTTGCACAAGATAGAGATTTCACACAATGTAACAGGAACGAACAAGCATACCAGATCTGCTATATTTCCAACACATTCTCCCTTTGCAGTGACATCTCCTATATTTTCTCCTTTTGCAAAGGCTTTGTAAATTGGTGTCCGAGTCGAAGTTGATGTCACCGCAGCGACATTCTATAAGAAAACAAGGAACACGAATGAAATTATTTTTTGAATTTCTGCTAGATATTGATGGATTAACTGGACAAATAGTGACAAAACCTTAGCCACATTGGCAGCGCATGCTAATGGAAGAAACAGATGGGGGACAGCTGCAGTTGCCAACTCTACTCCAGCTCCCAACTCCATAAGGAGATCACCAGCAAACCTAAGCTGTATGAAGCTCAACGCATAAGATACGGAAGAGTTGAACTGGCAAACTTTTTAACATTAAATTTCACTATTTCACCACCAATTTTGAACAATTTGTTACCTGCTTTAAGTCATAATCAAACTTCTTCCCTTGTCGAGCAAAGAGCATCTTACCGACCCGCCCAACACCATCCTAGGTGATACACAGATTCTGAAGTTAGCTTCTTAAAAACTGCCATTAACAGTTTAGCACCTTACCCAGAACTTGAAAACTTGCTTAGAAAAAGAAGCACTTTAAATGTTAGTACATATATGTCTTTCAACAGAATTACCCTGCTCCTGAAAATTCACTTGGTCCTTCTATTTGAAGAACTATGATTCCAAAGTACATAATAGACATTCATAAATGTACACTGTACAGGTAAAACTCAACTTAAGGTACATAATTGGCATCAGCATAAGAAAACTCTTGAAGCTTCAGACGTTAGTAGGTACCGGCTATGCCATTAACGGACAGCTTTTAGAAACTAACTAATACCTTTAAGATTTTGCATAACTTTGATGTTTTATGCAGAAAATTGTTCTGATATATAAATAGCTCATCTGACTTAGAATGTGTACCTTGAGAATCCAATTGATAGCTACAGCACCAGGTGCAGATCTATTTCTGGAGACTCCAAGTGAACTTAGGAGGGTTTGTGTGGTGAAAACACCCATGGCACCACCAAAGAAGTGCTACAACCAAAACAATCACAATCACCATTGAGTGGCTGGATTCGGTAAACAATTTAACGGTGAAGGAAACTACAATGTTGCTGCTATTATCTATCAGCAAAAGTACCTTTAACGCTCTCCAAGTCATGTACGGCACATAGGAAGGCGTGACGCTGTCTGGAAAACCTTCAGGAACAACATAAGATCTTATGAATGTTATCAACTCCTGCAGCAAAAACAACACAACTTAAGTAAAGAGACAACTTAACTCGTGATCAAAGATTTGCTTAGTCTCAGTTCCCCCACTATGTTTCTTCATAAATCATCGGCTGACAAATATTTAGAGATGACCTTTAACGTGTTCACACGCCTAACACTGAAGTTAATATGCACATTGTTTGGCTTTACTATTCACAGTTAAGGTGGGAAGCCCGACCCTCTTTTTCACATTAGGGCTGAAAATTAATCCACCGGCAGCAACTACATAGCAATCCCCACAATTATTGGATGTAAATATTTATGCTTATATAGTTATATCACGTTGAATAATCTATTTCCACTACGAGTTCTTTCACTGCTAGAAAAATGTTCTTTTCATCAAGTGAAAAACAAGATCTATTCACTTTTATGAATTAAGCCTTAGAGATCTCAAATTAAACTTTAGTTACACTAAATTCACTAAATAAACTGAAAGGGTAATAGAACTCTTCTTTCTGATGCATTCAGTTATCCAACAATGCAAAGAATGTAGCCAATACGTACTTCAAAGCAGTAAATGAAACGAAAATAGCACAAAATAGATAATACTGACATCAGCAGGGGACAACGGAGTCTGCATGCAGACAGCACGAATGGAATTCTTCTTCAATTGTTTGGAAGAAACATTCCTAGCGCCGATTATATCATCTGCATAGTATTGCCACCGTCGGCCATCAATCTCCTCGCAGCAGATCAACCTCAAGCTAGAATTCAGAAACTGATCGTCGACTAGGCCGCCGAAGCTGGAATCCTGGAGAAGCGGCCGCTCCTGAGGCGCCACAGCCGCCGGTGAGGGCGACGGCGGAGGGGCCGAGGCGAGGTTGGCGCTGATGCGGAGCGTCTCGCGCACGAGCAGGCGCGTCTCGGAGGAGGTCAGGGTCTGTGAGGTGGAATTTGAGGGTTCTTCAGCTTCATCGCATCCAAAAAAAGCACAACTTTGAGATCAAATCGCGGGGCACAAATGTGTGCTTTTGTATATGTATATGTATTGAAGGGGAGGAGAGGGAGAATGAGACTAAATAGAGAAATTCGGAAACTGTGTTTAGGTGCGGAGAATAAGAGAGATTTTCTTGTTGTGATTTTGTAGTTATGCTCTACCCTCCTCCTGCTTTCTCGCTCTCGAGAAAAAGAGGAGAGAGTGAGAGAAGCACAGGTGGTGTAGTAGGGACTAGGGAGGGGCAATTTTGAGGGGGAGGAGGTCGGAGAGGATTTTGATGGGGTGACCAGTGGAGGCACGGAACACATGGTGAAACGAAGACGTGGCAGTTGCTGATGTACACACCGATAAGAGGTGGCAAAAGTAACGGATCAGGTCGGATCCATCGGGCTTTATACTTTTCGAGTTGGGTTGAAAATTTTCAGGCAATTAAATATGAATCCCGACCAGGCTGGCTTTCGAGTCGGCTGGTTATGCCCACTCAAAAAATTTTCAAAAAAAAAATTAACATATAAATTTACATACTTAATTATAAAAAGATAAATAATTATGTAAAATAACAATTTAATTTTATAAATTCGTAATTTAATATCAATAGAAACAAAATTAAAAGTTCAAAATTATATGATAATATAATAAAAATAGATTAAAGTCCGTCCTAGCCCCGGGCTAGCTTTCGAGCCGACTGGCTAAGCCCACTCAATTTTTTCAAAAAAAAAATGTAACATACAAAATTGCATATTTAATTGTAAAAAAAATATGTAAAATAACACTTTAATTCTATAAACTAGTAATTTCATATCAACGGTAATAAAATTAACAGTTCAAAATTATATGATAATGTAATAAAAAATAGATTAAAGCATCGAAATCATAATCTACATTAGTAAATAATCCAAAATAAAACAATAAACAACTTAAAAACAGAATTAAAAAGAAATAGAAGAAGAAGAAGAAGAAGAAGAAGAAGAAGAAGAACAAAGAAATAAAGAGAAACAAATAATTATTAGATAATAAAAATATATATTTGTTGGGTAGGCTTTTTAGCCCGAAAAATCCAGATTTTTTTGGCCCGAAACCCGATCGATCCGGGATTTTTTTCGGACGGACTTTTAGGCCCATTTTTTCCGAACCTTTTATTTTGAAGTTCAACCTAGAATAAACTTCGAGTACCTAAGACGGTCCATCGGACTATATCCATTTTTCCGGCTCTAACACTTATTATACCATGTTTGTATCAATTGTACTTATAATGATATTTTCAATTATAGAAGAGAATACACTTGATGGCGGCTTGGCGATGAGCTTGACGTAAGGTTTATAATGATATTTTCAATTGTAAGATTCGTGAAATGGCGTATAAATATCAATTGCAAAAAACATATTGATCAAGTATTTAATTGACAACTTTCAAAAGACGTATCGAAATTATAAAATATGGTATACTTCGTGATATAATATGCAAATTTTTGTAGATATAAAATCAAAATTTAAATTAGGAAAAAACAAAATAAAGAATCCAAGTTGCGTGGGGCGCCATGCTGCATAGAGTCTACCACAAAACCGTGTGTCCCGGAATGGTTGAGAATGAGGTGGACATGTGTACCGTACGTCTCCTTCATCCACGACGTCCCTACAAAACTCAAACTATTAATCATTAATATTAGCAAACAAAGTTGGTCATCTAACTCTAGAAAACGAATGCGCCGCAAATTCCTGTTAACTCATCTGCGAGCCTAATCAATAGCTTCAAGAAGAAGATTATCACATTTTCAGTTTAAGTGGTTATTCTTATGTAAAAATGTATAATAGGTTAGGCTAATCCAACATAAGATTAACAAAAGTTTGGTGTGCACGGAAGTCTTTTAAGTTATTACAAAATCAATTATAGAAATTAATTTGTATTTGCTCCGGGCTTAAAGGAAGAAACTCAAACTATTTAAGAACTACCTTAATATTTTTAATTATATCTTCGAAGGCCAATAATTTTTAACAATAATATACACAAATACAATCTTCAAGTCGCATATAATCAAATCAAATATTAATAGTTTGCCAAACTCAATCTTGAGATAGACAATATTACAAGAACTAACCCACGTGGTTAAATTAACGATGAAAAGGCCACATGCTTGACCCTGGAGGAGGCAAGCTTGGACGATGGATCATGACCCAAAATATTAGAAGGTCATACATAATTCTTTTATTTATTAAATATAGAATTGAGATCCAAATTTTAAATTTAATCAACAAGAAATATTGAGATAAAATTAACTCCTAGCCTTTATTGTTGGAATAAAATAATATATTTTCCTTGAAATAAAAACATTGCAAAGCAATGTTTGTATTGGATGTAGTTGATAGCTAGAGAAAAAAGAGTTAGACAATTATCACATAATCATCTGCTCTCTTCATTTTAATATTCTTGGTTCGTTTTATTGTCATCCCATTATTATTGATTTATTCTAAAAAATAAATTATTTATACCCTCAAAAATATCTCGAACTTCGTAAACCACATTACTTTACTTACAAAATACAATATATATTCTCTTTAATTTACATGTCTAGAATTTTGAGATAAAATTATTGTGACAAAGGAAGTAAAATTCAATGTCAAAATCTCATCACATCATATTGGATACTGTTGGAATAAATTGTATATGAGCTTAGATTTGAAATCTACATTTTGTATAGATCAATTTAGTATATTTATCTATTCAAATTCATTGTGGGATGAAAATGAATAAATAATGCACAAAATTGGCTTCTTAATGGTTGTGAATAGTTTTCTATCCCATATTGGAAAATTAATGAAGTTCTAAACTATATATAAATAAGTTCACACCAATAAGGAATAATCAAGTGTGCACCATCTATGGTGCACCCTAGTGGGTTTTTAATTAACTATTTTATGGCTAACCCAAATACCTACGAGGATGGTGCGAAACACCATCCGAGTCCGAGCACGAGCACGTGCACGTCGCACTTGTCGCATTGAGCGCTTTAGATGAACTCGTGCATGAACGAACCATCACGTCGGTTCAGGCTAACCTGATCAATCATGGATTGACGCACTGGTTCGGCCCAACAGTTGGACCTTCGCACCACTTCACGCACATTGGGCTATAAAAGAGACTCTGCAGAAGATGATTAAACACATCAACAACGAATATAATCAATATATCTCATTCATTCTTCAAAAGCTTCTATGTCCCGAGTATCTAGTAGTTCGTCGAAAATACGTCTAGTAGTGCAACTACTCGTATTGGTTAAATTGTTGTATATATTGGAGATAATTGCTATTGAACCGTGTGCACTGTAACAGAGCAAAATTATCTTGTGGATAAAAAGTCCAACTCTTGCCTCGATTTTTGTCATACATTATTTTTTCGTTATATTCACATTTCTACTTACTCAGTTTCTAACATATAAAACCTAGAAATATATCATATTCTAGCCGTCCATTTCCAACTTATTTCTTGCAATTATTTTTTATTGGAGAAAAATCAAGTATAATTACAAGTCCTCTGCCGAAAATCTTGGCTTAAATTTGATGTGATGTGTGTTTTCTCTAGGATGTAGTTGGCAGTTGATGAAGGCAACAAACTAAACTAATGTATCATTACATCATATTTGATGCAACCAGAAAGGGCATGATATTCTAGTCGTCCATTTCCTATTCCTTTCTTGCACTTCCATTTTTTGGAGGAAAAATCTTTAGTCACAATTCGTCTGCTGAAATCTTGGCTCAAATTTGAGTTGTGTTTCTGTTTAACTATTCATTTACTGTCACTATTGAATTAAGAAGCGGTATTGGGTGCGGTCGGGCTCCATTCCTGTAATTAATTAATTAATTAAAATCTTTTTTATTTGTGAACAATTGTATCTTTTTATCAAGTGATGGGAGTCTTTTTAGATAAATAATTTTTAAAGATCGCGTGTTCATAAGTGGTAGGAGTTTCTTCTTCTCTCCTTATGAGAGTTTTCTTTCGTCCAATCTTTTTAAGATACATTTTCTTTGTGCTTGCTAAAACAATTTCGGATCAATACTCACGAGATTTGCGAACCTCAAAGGTTTTGGATTGCTAATTTATTCTTCCTTTGATGTATAAATAGTCAATTTACCAAGTGAGGGTTTTTGTAGACTTTTAGTCCACCTTTTTCCAGAGAGAGTAGCTATATAAGCTATCGAGTTAAGCCAAATAATATTTTGCATGTTACAACTCCCAAACAAAAACAATAATGGTGCAAAATGCAAGAGGGCTGACAAGGATGGTATGACCTCTTACGCTTTTGGTTTGCTGAGTAGGATTAGATTTGGATGAGCTCGATCCATCCAAAACCAAAAGTGTGCTTTGCAACTTGAACTTTTTTATACACCAATCCCCTTCACAAATTGCTATCCGTTTGAAATATCATTTGGCTTCGAGTAAATTCGAATAATCTCGTTACTCGATTAATCTCGTGTACTTAGAAATATTAGTTAAATAAAGTTTTAGGCTTGGCTCATATTAATTATTAAATTTGAACGCGATAATATTCGATTCCGTTCGATTCGATTCCATCCCTATAGATTTTGAGGACTTATCGTTTTTGAATTTTAAAGTTCTTAATTATGATCCTTACCCAGTTCCCAATTGTAAGAAAACTGGTCATTTCATAATGCATCTTTAAAAAAATGCAAAAGATGTAGTTTTTTTTGTCTAAAGTCTTAATTTTCTTTTAATCCAAAAATCACTATTCCGTTGACAAAAATTATTTTTTGAAACATATTTATCATAATCTCAACATTTTGAAACTTTAATTGATATTATTCATAGTTTATAACATTTTGAGACTAAATATATAATTTAGTATTTAAATTAAAATTTACCTATTTACATTGATGGCTGCCTCTTTGTAAGGGTTTTGCAATAGACCCATCAAAATTTAGCGAATCAAAAATTGAACTGGTCATAATTTTTTTAATCGAACCGACCAATCTAAGATTTAGAATCGATCAAAAATCGAACCGAAAAACGGTCCAAAAAACTGGCCCAAATATCCTCAATCATACTATATTCCAAATCTTATAACACAAGCAATTCATAAAAAAAAAAATCAAAATCTATAATGTGTGAAAAAATGAAAATGATATATTATATTTAGAGACCACAACTACAATGCCTGATTACAATTATAAACCCAAAAGGCTGACCCCCATTTTATATGTGGTGGGGCTTTTGTTGACCTGGAGAAGACCATTTCAGAGAGGTAGTCTGGTTGGTCAAAGCTTTTGATTGTTGATTTGTTTCACATGCCAACTATATCAGCACTTGTTATTTTCCCCCAGACGACACGATTCCTCAATTGGTTTTGGAGCCCCGGTTCGTGCTAATATGAGGCTTGGTGGACTTACAGTAGCCTCATCACTATTGGAATATGTGAGGACTGATTCTTGTCCAGCTGTCAACATTCTTTTTTATTCTATATGTTTCGATTTTTTAGTTCCTGAATTGCAATACATGTTATTCATGTCAGTAGTGCCTGAAGAGTTGTCTTAACAATGCTTTTGGCATTGCAGGTAAAGAGCAGTGATCTTACTGCATATGGTCTTATACTGAATTTGTTGGGAGATTTCCTGTTATAGTGAGCTTGTCTGCTGTCGATGAAGACCAACTTGTACAGGTTTGCTTATTGTTTTACCTTTGTTGTAAACTAAACCTTTTTGTGTAGCCTTGCATCTGTATGTGCTCCACACTTAAAATAAATTATAACCTTGAACGGAAGATAGGAAAGATAGGGTTTAGAAAAACAAGTCAGAGTAAAAATGATAATAGTAAAAGCATAATGCATGAATCAGAA
This sequence comes from Salvia rosmarinus, assembly GCA_036937905.1. NCBI lineage: Eukaryota > Viridiplantae > Streptophyta > Magnoliopsida > Lamiales > Lamiaceae > Salvia > Salvia rosmarinus. The sequence goes on from CM072815.1 coordinate 15,610,686, forward strand.
ATCAAATAATAATATTGAAACCCAGAAATAGCCGAGAGCTTTGGTATCATTTCAGAAATGGTGAAGGCATAAAATATTCAATCCTGATTAAATTAGGAAAGGAACAGGATCCCAGGAACCTGGAAATAACCTAATTGGAGAGAGTGTGGATCTAAAAATCAGGGATCTCTTGTATTAAAATCTATGTGAAGGCTTCTCATAATCACATCTCCTAACACGTCGATAACATCTACTTCCTGTCTTGCTGCTTAACTCATCCAAATAGCTTGTCTAGTTTGAAAGTTTCTTGTATCTGAATAGTTGATCAGTTGCTTATTTAGGTTCTTTCGGAGCCAAATGCACTGTGTAAACAGTACAAGAGGATGTTCAGCATGAATAATGTAAGTTGTAGTCAAATATGCCTTCATGTCTGATACAGATGGATCTAATTTTGACCAAGCACTTGAATCATAGGTCAAGATGCAGTTCACAGATGATGCAGTGAGATTAATTGCAAAGAAAGCAATAGCCCGGAATACTGGTGCACGTGGTTTGAGAGCCATACTAGAAAACATCCTGACTGAAGCAATGTTTCAGGCATGCAAAAGCCAATGCTTTCTGCTATTTGCTATACTACCATGTACCCATGCAATGCCAGATGAATTGTAGGCTTAAACTGATCGACAGAGCTATCGGACTATGCGATGCTTTTTTTGCTTACCACGCTGACGGCATAAAGAGCTAGTTTCTGAATGTAACTTATCTAACTTGAAGTATTTTGTATTACAGGTCCCAGATGCCAAGTCGGGAAAAGACAACGCAGATACAGTTTTGGTTGAAGAGGAAGCTGTGGGTGCACTGTTGAAAATCGCGTGCATATATATATAATATTATATATGTGGTCAAGTTTCCAGGAAGCTACTTTGACCAAGATTTTGAGTGACGTAACGTTTAATTTTGTGAAATTAAACGGCATAGGATCGATCTACGTTCGAGTAGATGATCGTGGTGTATTCACATTCTCAAATCCGATTTCCGGTGAGTGAGAAATAATGGATCAAAGTTGGTCACTTAAACATGGAGTTATGTGATTAATGGGATAAGCATGGATTAATTAATCCTTATCCCACATTGATTAATGTACCTTCATTAATTGTCTATATAAGTGGGTCATTGAACACTTAGTATAATTATGTGCACAAGTGATGGGTGGAAAGCCCACAGCACAGACACTGTGCGCCGCCGCCGCCGCCCGGGCCGGTGCCCGCGCCGCGCCGCGCCCGTTCCGCCCGGCCGCTCCGGCTCCGGCTCGGCTCGGTTCGGTTCCGTGGATCTTGGATCTTGGATCTTGGCAATTGGTCTTTGGGCTGTTCGTGGGCTTGCCGTGGGCCATTGCCTTTATATTTTGGATCAACGTTTGATCGAGCCCAAAGATGGAGTTGGTCCGAGGCCCAACTCGTGTGGCCCAATCCGTTGGGCCTGTGCACTTGAAGAGCGTCCGGATCGTCCAATGAACACGACGCGCGTTGTCCGGATTCGTCGTAACCGCCGTCGGTAACACCGACATGATGGCTCTGCGGAAAGCGTGCCCACGTTGTCTTGAAACCGCCGCGCACTCAATGGGGACATAACTCCGTAACACCCGACATCAATACGGTGTTGACTCAAGATGCTCCCCATGAGGGGACGGCGCCTATAAATAGGACATATCTCCACGGATAAGCCACCCATCGCTAATCTGCATTCCGGCATTCCAAAGCACTCACTGCATACATAGCTAGTGTCCAAGCTTTGTCTCGCCTCATTCGATTCATTGGAGCTCGTTGGTCCGCGGTGCTGCCACCCACGAGACGCCGCTGCGTTTTATCTTTGGAGCGATACGCCGAACAGAGAGCACTATCGGGCGTATCTCGTCTTCGGAAAGAGACCTCCTCGACTCGGCATTAGAATACGGTTAAGCGTATTTTATTACATTTTGTAGTTTCAATTTCATTGTTAGTTTTGATCTTTCTACCTTCATTTCACGTTATACGCTTGCAAGTTCATCTTGTTTTGTACACGTTTTCCAACAATCGCAAGGCGAGATACTACTTGCCACGAAGGAGTTCGAGACTCTTAATAAACTTAAAACGTTGAAACATAATACCTTTGCTTGGAGATGTCGACCGTACACCACCGACTACGCCTCCGCCCGCCTTGCCGCCGCCGCCTCCGCCGCCTTGCTTTTGCCTCTGCCTGCCGCCATTACAGCACAATGGCTTCGGTCATGTTTGGTTCGATGCCTTCGGGGTCAACCATGGGACCCTTTGGGTCGACTGTTGGTTCCACTCTAAGTGGTTCAACGTTTGGTTCCACTTTTAGTGGTTCCTTTGGTTCGACGACCGCACTTTTCGATGGGTCATTGTTGGATCCATGGGATCGACATCGTGGTTCTCATTCGAGTTCCATGTTCCGGACACTTAGTGGTGTTGGTGGATCCGGTTTGGGATCGATCTCGGCGCTGTTCATACCGCGAGGATGATGATGCCCGCCGAGAAGCCGCCAAAGTTTGGAGGATCCGACTTGAGATGGCGACAAAGATCTTTTTCTACCACGACGTTGGGCCGCCAACTTCTTGGTGGAAGATGAGCTGCCGTTCCGGTGAAGTGACGGACTTTCACGTCCGAAAGCGACATATGACAATGGCGACCGACGACTACCTTTGTAAAAATTTTATACTTGGTAGTTTAGAAGATAGCTTGTATAGTGTTTATCTTTGTTGTAACGACATCCAAAAGTATGTGGGATGCGCTAGAAAAGAAGTACCGTAGTGATGATGCAGTACTAAAAAGTTTATTGTAGCGAATATTTGGACTACAAGATGGTCGATTCCGACCGATCATGGACCAAGTGCAAGAGTTTCAACTCATTGTGCACGAGGTTCAAGCCGAAGGCACACTGTTTTTGACGGCTTTGTCGTCGCTGCTGATTGAGAAGCTACCGGGTGGAGAGACTTGAGGTCTACCTTAAGCCTGGCGAAAGGATATGACACTGAAGACGATCGTCGATCGCGCATCGAGTCGGCGTGAAAAGCTAGAGCTAAAGGGAAGGGCTTAATCGATGCTAGAGCCAACTTTGTTGGAGAGGCGGTCCCTCCAACAAGCGTGTTCGTCAATGCCAATGACAAAGGAAGGAAGGTGGTTGCCGTAAATTTGACGGGATTACAATTGTGGCAAGTATGGCCACACAGTAAGGACCGTCGTAAGCGAAGAAGAAGAAGGCTAAACAAGTTACCAATGTTGTCGAGAAGGACTTGACAAATGGGACAAGGATGACTTGGCTGCTGTGGTGACCGAAGAAGTCAACCACGCCGAGAATCAAGGTGGATGGTTCATCGACCTTTGAATCGCGCATGCGTCTGCGCCGAAAAGATGCGTTTCTCCACCTACAAGCCTGTTGAGGAGGAAGCTCAACATGGGGAACCAAGCTTCGTCCGAGGTTGCGGAGTTGGTGATGTGGTGCTCAAGATGTCGTCCGGCATTGAGATCACGTTGAAGGATGTCTTGCATGTACGGACATCCGCAAGAATTTGGTGTCGGGCTCTATTCTAGTTAACAAGGGGTTTAGACTAGTTTTGAGTCGGACAAGTTTGTCTTGACTAAGTTTGGGAAGTTCCTTGGTAGGGGTTATCTTCTTGGGGTCTTTTCAAATTGAATGTAATGGGTGCTTGCCGTGTACCAAAGATTGCTATTAATGAAAATGCATCTACTTCCTCTTACTTGATGAGTGCTCGATTTATGGCATTGTAGATTAGGACATGTTAATCTAAATGCAATAAAAGATTAGTAAATTTAGATTTACTAAAGTTAAATGAAGTTAATACACAAACGAAATGTGAGGTTTGTGTGGAAGCAAAATGGCTAAGTTACCGTTCCATTCGGTGAGAGCAGACACTAAGCCTCTAGAACTTATTCACACCGATGTGTGTGATTTAAAGTTTGTACAAACTAGAGGTGGTAAAAGTACTTCATCACGTTTATTGATGATCTACAAGATATTGTTATCTTTACCTTCTAAGAAGTAAAGACGAGGCTATGAAGCTTTTAAAACTTCAAGAACGAAGGCGAGAATCAACTAAACTGTCGAATTAAGACTGTGAAGTGATAGAGGGGAGAATATGTAGCTCTGTTTGAGGCATTATGCAATGAAAGTGGTATAATACATCAAACGACAGCTCCTTATTCACCTCAGTCTAATGGCGTTGCTGAACGTAAAAATCGAACACTTAAGGAGATGATGAATGCTTTGTTGATTAGTTCAGGGTTGCCCCAGAACTTGTGGGGGGAAGCTGTTTTGACAGCAAACTACATACTGAATAAGATTCCACTGAAGAGTAAGGATGTCACTCCTTACGAGTTGTGGAAAGGAAGAAAGCCATCGTACAAATATCTCAAAGTGTGGGGGTGTTTGGCGAAGGTTGAGGTGCCTCTTCCTAAACAAGTTACAATTGGACCTAAAGCGATCGATTGTATCTTTATTGGGTATGCATCGAACAGCAGCGCCTATCGTTTCGATCCACGGTCGGAGGTACCGAGATATATTGTGGGGCGACGATTGAATCAAGGAATGCTATATTCTTTGAAAGTGTTTATCCTCAGAAAGACAAGGATAAAAATGAAGCCGTTCTAGCAATAGAGCTGATGGTGAAGCTTCGAGTTCTAAACCTTTGGAGAAAGAACCGATATCGCATAGCGATCGAGGTGCGATCCGGAGGGTCGGAACCGAGGCGTGGCGATGAGAGTCGAATGCCAAAGAATTTTGGTCCCGACTATATTGCGTTCATGTTGAACGAAGAACCAACTTCAATCAAAGTAGCCTATGCTCGGTCGGGCGGGATGCTCGGCGAGAGGTCATTCAAAGCGAAATTGATTCCATTCTACAAAACCACACTTGGGTGTTGGTTGATTTGCGAGAAGGTTGTAAGCCTCAGGATGCAAATGGATCCTTAAAAGAAAGTACAAAGCGGATGGATCAATTGAAAAGTATAAGGCCCGTTTGGTTGTCGAAGGGTTTAAACAAAGAGAGGATACGATTTCTTCGATACCTATTCACCGTGACGAGGATTACGTCTATTAGGGTGCTTCGCAATTCTTTGCTTTGCACAATCTTGAGATTCATCAAATGGACGTTAAGGCGCATTTTGAATGGTGACCTCGAGGATGAGGTATATATAGAGCAACCGAAGGTGTTTGTAGTACACAGTCGAGAGGGCAAGGTATGCAAACTCGTGAAGTCTCTATATGGTTTGAAACAAGCGCCGTTGCAATGGCACTGAAATTTGACAATGTAATGTTGGCAAATGGTTTCAAAATCAACGAGTGTGACAAATGTGTCTACGTTAAGAACAACGATAATGGTTATGTTATAGTGTGTGCGTATGTAGATGACATGTTGATCATGGTAGCAATACTCAAGTCATTAATGACACAAAGCGGATGTTAAATAGAAATTTTGACATGAAGGACATGGGTTTAGTGATGTGATTCTTGGAATCAAGATTCTAAGAAGATCGACGGAATTGTCTTGACACAATCTCACTACGTTGAGAAAGTGCTTAAGAAATTCAACGCGTTTGATAGTTTGCTGCTAAGACCCATTAGAGCTCAATGTTCACTTGGTAAAACGAGGGTGAACTGTTGGGCAAGAAGACTATCTAAGGTCATCGGTGTTTGATGTATCTTACAAATTGCACCGACCCGACATAGCTTGCGCCGTGAACAAATTGAGTCGTTACGAGCAATCAAGCAAGGAGCATTGGAAGGCTTTAGTGAGAGTTTTGAGGTACTGAAGTATACTCAAAATCATGGGTGCATTCACGAGATATCCCCGGTGACTTGAAGAGTCTTGTGATGCCAAGTGGATATCGACACGAAAGATTCACTTTCTACAAGTGGGTGCGTGTTCACGATTGGGGAGGTCTGTTTCTTGGAGATCCACGAAGCAGGCGTGTATAGCCGATCCACCATGGAATCGTAATTCATAGCTTTGGATAAAGGCGGTGAGGAAGCAGTGGCTCGTAATTTTTGGAAGATATTCCATGTTGGTCTAAACCGTGCCACCGATGATGATTCTTTGTGATAGCCAAGCGACTATTGGAAGGGCGAAAAGTGGTTTGTATAATGGTAAGTCTCGACATATCGTCGGCGACATAATACCGTGAGGCATTTGATCTCAGTGGGGTTATATCAATTGACTATGTCGAGTTAATAGATAATCTGGCGATCCGTTAACCAAAGGGTTGAGCAGGATCAAATGATCAAGTTGCTAGAGGAATGGGACTAAAATCCACATCTTAAGAACAATCATAGTGGTAACCCAACCATGATGTTGGAGATCCCAAGAACTTGGTTCAATGGGAGAACTAAGCTATATGAGTTCGTGTATAAACACTCGAGTTAGTGCATTCCTAGAAAGCAAACGAGTGTTGAAAAACTTGCCTAGTGGTGAGGTTGAGTCGTTGACTCTTAATGATTCCTAAGATACCTCGAGGAGGTTGAGTATGGCAAGATACTCGGTAAAGAATCACCTATGTAAGTGCGAGTGGGGCCGCTTCAAACAAAACACTTATGAATCCAAAGTGGATGTCCATGGCCAAAATGGAATCAAGCGTGAGAGCGGATGAGGTTGAGGTGTTAAAGTGTTAATACCATTGTTTCGATTACGTTGTGGGGGAATAGTTCAGGCATCGTGTCCACTAATCCGCTGTGTACTCGATGGTACTAACTATGGAAGGTTCAAGGCCATAAACCACTGTCCAAATATTTTAACATCTCTTGAGGATCGAGTGTGTCTGCATCATGCATATGGCTATTTCCACTCATGTGGGGATTGTTGAAAATCGCGTGCATATATATAATATTATATATGTGGTCAAGTTTCCGAAGCTACTTTGACCAAGATTTTGAGTGACGTAACGTTTAATTTTGTGAAATTAAGCGGCATAGATCGATCTACGTTCGAGTAGATGATCGTGGTGTATTCACATTCTCAAATCCGATTCCGGTGAGTGAAATAATGGATCAAAGTTGGTCACTTAAACATGGAGTTATGTGATTAATGGGATAAGCATGGATTAATTAATCCTTATCCCACATTGATTAATGTACCTTCATTAATTGTCTATATAAGTGGGTCATTGAACACTTAGTATAATTATGTGCACAAGTGATGGGTTGAAAAGCCCATGTGCACAAGACACGCCTGCCTTAGGGCCGTGCCCGGCCGGCGCCGCCGCGCCGCCCTTGCCGCGCCAGCGCCCGCCGCCCGTTCCGGCCGGCCGCCGGCCGGCTCGCCCGGCCGGCTCGGCCCGGCTCGGTTCGGTTCGATTCTGTTCAGGTGGTCCGTGGTCCGTGGTCCGTGGATCGTGGATCGTGGATCGTGGATCTTGGATCTTGGATCTTGGATCTTGGATCTTGGCAATTGGTCTTTGGGTGGTCTTTGGCCGTTCTTTGGGCTGTTCGTGGGCTTGCTTCGTGGGCTCGGTTCCGTGGGCCATTGCTCTATATTTTGGATCAACGTTTGATCGAGCAAAGATGGAGTTGGTCCGAGGCCCAACTCGTGTGGCCCAATCCGTTGGGCCCGCTGTGCACTGAAGAGCGTCCGGATCGTCCAATGAACACGGACGCACGCGTTGTCCAGATCGTCGTCAGCGGTCGATTTAACGCTCCGACATGATGGCTCTGCGGAAGCGTGCCCACGTTGTCTCCGAAACCGCCGCACTCAATGGGGATATAACTCCGTAACACCCGACATCAATCGGGTGTTGACTCAAAGATCTTTCCCATGAGGGGACGACGCCTATAAATAGGACATGTCTCCCCAAAGATAAGCCACCCATCGCTAATCTGCATTCCAAGATTCCAAGCACTCCCCGCATACATAGCTAGTGTCCAAGCTTTGTCCTCGCCTCATTCCGGTTCTTGGAGCTCGTTGGTCCGCGGTCTTGCCACCCACGAGACGCCGCTTTATCTTTGGAGCGATACGCGAACAGGAAGCACTACTGGGCGTATCTCGTCTTCATGAAAGAGGCCTCCTCGACTCGGCATTAGAATACGGTTAAGCGTATTTTATTACATTTTGTAGTTTCAATTTCATTGTTAGTTTTGATCTTTCTACCTTTCATTTCACGTTATGTCGCCCGCAAGTTCTGCATCTTGTTTTGTACACGTTTTCCAACACGCACCACATGCACTGGATGCGGAGGAAAATTGCTTTCTTTAAACCATGGGTTGGGAGGAAATTCCTAAGCACACAGAATCAAGAGATACAAATGTATGTTCTATTAGACTTTGTAGTGCTTGGATGAGTGATAGTTTCATATTCTCTACATTATGGACTCAATTAGCCTGTCATATGCATCTTTATTGCCTCCTTCCCTCTACTATTATGTGCTTTAACTCGTCTTTCACTGTCGGCTTGTAGTCCTGCTTCATCGCTTCTTTGGACTACCGAATCTCCAGAATTTCCTGTCAATCTACTGAACTTGACTCATCAATCAACCATTATTTCTCATCCAATTAATCTAGACTATGCTGCTGCATATTTAATTTGCATTGCTGACTATAATTGATTCTTTGGTGCTTGTCAGGACGATGGCACTCCTGTGAAGGTTCATTGCCTGCCATGAGTTTGTAATTTGACAGAATGATAAGCTCATGGGTCTTGTATATATGCATCTAGTTCTGAAGAATCAATAATTCTTCGTGTCCAATATCTGCCATTCCTATATATTATACAAATAAAATAGGTCAATGCTCAAAATCACATAAAAGGACGCCTCTACTTGAAATCCACCAAAGACATTCATAAACAGAATGTATACTTTGCACTGAGACTATTGCTCTAACCTAGTTTACAGTCTCTGCCAATCCAATTATGTGTATATTACATATGTATAATAGTATATAGGGGTTGGATTATGGTAGAAATCAATTTTATTATGTTAACAGTGAGTAAAGTATTATTGTAATATATAAAACGGTTAATTGGATGTAAATTTATTAATTATTATTAAGTATGATTTTTCCTAAATTCTAAAACTTGTACGCAAATATATGACTTTGATTTATTCCAGAACTTACTTCGAATTCAGATTATGGCCAAATAAAAAATGATGTGCCCTTGAAGATGGGTGGCGTAGGAGATAGACGATCTGACGGCTTAGTAATCAAAATGACACATCATTTTGACTATTAAATAAAATAAATACTATATATTTTTCCTTTTCCACTTCACCCTCTCCCTCTCTCCACCAAATTGCTGAAGCTCTCGAGCTCATCGTTCTGTGACCAGTGGTCACTGCCACCTTGAGTATGTGTTGTGCATGTATTGTCAAATCACAAAGTAACCGAATAATACCTTCTCAATTTATTCATGTTTTCGGTGAGAGAGAGATGGATGTGTGATTTGGCATAAAGATTGGATTTTTTACGATGACGGGTAATGGGATTGCGTGTGATTGTGGTCGAGACTTTGAGGGTGTTTGGTCGAGCTTATAAGCTCTCCAAAACAACTTATAAGTTGTTTTCAAGCAAAAACGACTTATAAAATTTTTGGGAGTTTATAAGCTCACCAAAGCTCTCTTCAGCGCTCTTGATTAGGTGGCGAATCGGTGGCGTTGATTCAATCCCTGAGTTTATGCATCATTTTGTTAGATTGAATCAATTTATGTGATTGTTTGCACATGTTCCGTCGATGTCACAGGGGGAATCCATTTTGTTAGAAGCACTCCATCTTTCTTCCCAATGAGCCTTTTTTCTTTTTACTTTTGATTTGAAAGAAGGAACCAACACTTGGAGGGAAGATATACCAGCCCTTTCAGATCAAGCATTGGAGACTTGCCAAACATAAGGTTTCTTGATTTATCAAGAAATGAGTATACTTGAATATTTCTTGGAATGGTTTTTGCTGGGCGTTTCATATGCAGAATCTTGCTCTAGGAATCTTGAAGTTTTCGATGTTATATGTGGAGTTAGGAACCCAATCAAGAATTTGCACTCAGAATTGGATATGGTAACCAACCTTGTGAGAACTACTACTTAACTAAGGACTTTAATCCTTCAACAACTCCACAACTTAGCCTATAGACATATTCTGTAATCATGGATTAATTCCAAAGATTATTCTACTACCGTAATCTTATAAAAGATGTGATGAATCAGATTGAAGAGTGCTCTACTTGCAATTAGGGATGTCAATAAGTGGATTTTACCCGGACCGACGGGAAGATTCAAAACCCATTAAATTTTAATGCAATGGTTCTGATTTTGGTTCTGGTTCCGGTCCAGACCCGCTTTAGACCCGGACCGCTTAGATTCCTAGTTTGATTATCTGGTCCGGTTCGAGTCTGGTTCCGGTTCCAGAATCAGAACCAGTACTTATCTATTGGTTATGTTCCGAGTAAAATTCATCTATTGACAAACTTAAGTTTAACGCTTGTCAATGCGTCGGTTTTATTCATCCCGATCCGAAATCACTCATAGTTCATTAAATTATAAAGCAACGATTCGGTTCCAGTTTTGATTCTGATCCGGTTCTGGTTCCAGACCCGCTCAGATCCGGACGGCTTAAGATCCATAGTTGATGGTCCTGGTCCGGTCCGGATCCAGTATCTAATGGATCGGTTCTAAAACCAGAACCATTACTTGTTTATTGGTTCTGGTCCGGGTAAAACTTAGCCATTAACATCCCTACTTGCAACATAAATAAACCAGAGAAAGGGTCCTATCTTGATACTACCACCTCCTATTGATTTCTATGGACTTCAATGAGGGGGTTTTCAGGTCAATGGCCAAAAATTTGATTTTGGTTCACCCCTTTATAGGCTCTCTATGGTTATGAACCCACCTCAGTTCAGCCCAAATGTCTATCTACCTATTTCTTATACAGATGCTCAAGACACTCAATGCAGAGGCAACAACTTATGGAATAAAAGAGTATTGAATGTGAATTCAAGGTAGGTGATTTCATATACTCGCTACAACTGTATGTAGTCTTTTCTCTCCTTGTATTTTTTTAGCTAGCACACAGTTTATGAGTTATTCAAAAAGATAGAACAAGTACAAAATATATTAATGTTAGGCAATCTTAGGTGCTCGGAGGCGATGAGAGACAAGGGTGTGGTGGGTGCATCATGATCATGGTTGAGGCAACAATGTTGGTGAGCACGACTGCACGAGGGTGCACAAGATGTTTTTATCTACTCCTCAATAAATTATTGTTGCATTTTTTTCTTTTCTTTTTTGTCTCATTAAGTTGGCTCGTTTTCAAAAAAAAGAAACAATTTTACACTAAAAAGTGTCTCGAATTTCGTGTCACACACTACTTTACACACAAAATCCAACTCTCCTTAATCTACGTACAAAAAGAAATGAGTCATGATTCATGGGACGGAGGGAGCATTTGAGATGTCAAAAAAAAACAATGTTACGAATGTTTGACCCTTTTAATGTTTTAATAAAATGCCCTTGTTTTGGTTCAAAATCACCATGCCACGAGCTATGTCATTTTTTAAAAAAATAAAATTTTAATTTCATACATAATTTTGTTTAACTCAAACATTATTGTAATTATTTATAGCATAAGATTTTTTGTGAAACATAAACAGTTTGTGACTAAAGTGTATTTTATCCAAAAGATAATGATATAGCAGGATACAACGAAAAAGTAGTAATGCTTCTTTTTTTTAAATGCAACTCAAGAAGATTTATTTTTTTAAAAAAATGTTTTTTAACCTTGAATTGGCAAAATAAAAATCATGTTAAGATAAAAAAAAAATTAATTTCAAGATTTTATCATGAATTAAGGAAAATTTCCACATATCAATTTTGCACAATGATTAATCAAATCTAGCTAGTATGTTTCTGCAAATAGATTGAAAATTACGAAGATAAGTTAGGCTACAGTTTTATTCTGAAAAAAATGTAAAATCTAAAAAGAATCTTTAACTGGCGATGGATATTCGATAGTTTGAAAAACTTTATCAAAACCATAAAAAATTACTGTCATTAGAATAAAATGCGAAATAATTCTAAAACATGCGAAATATGGAGAATTTTGTTGCTAAAAAAAACCAGAATCAAATTATATTAGCTCTCAGGTGTGCGAACGGAAAGTCTTTTCGTCCTCTGCTTTCTTCACTCCTTTGAACTCCGAAGCCCTCGCCGCACACACACACACTCCACACTACATGTTAGTGCATGTTTCTCTCTGAAAATCGCCGCCTTGACGGTTATCATTCCGGAACCCTAGCTGTCTGCTGGCTTGTTCACCGAAGGATCCACTCAATTTTGAAGTGCGCGTCCGAGCATCACAACCGCTCAGAGAGAGATAAAGCGTGCGTTGTTTGATTCTAATCGCCTCGCAAACATGGCGAACTTAGCCTTAACTGGAATATTGGAAAAGGTAAACACTGGTCATTGCTGATTTTGTCCACTTTTCTCTCTCTTCTATGTACTCTGGGTATGACAGGATGTGATTGATTGATATTCTGAATGATTTTGGGGGTGCAACGCAATGCAGATGACTGGGAAGGATAAGGACTACAGATATATGGCAACTTCTGATTTGCTTAACGAGTTAAACAAAGAAGGGTTTAAACTCGATGTTGATCTCGAAGGGAAACTGTCTAACATTGTCATTCAGCAACTCGATGATGCCGCAGGCGATGTTTCCGGATTAGCTGTCAAGTGGTTTGCTCCCACTGCTTGCTCAGTTCATTATGTGTTTATATTTGATTCTTAATTTTATTTAATTTTATGATTTTATCTCTGCTAAAGTTATTGTGAAAATTCTTATTATTTTGAATGATATTACATTAGTACTCATTAACCCCTCCCCATCTGCTCCCGCTGATGACAAACTTTCTATTAATATAACCTTCTATAGTGTTTTTTCTATTTTCTAAGTTTTGGTTCTACTTCTAGATCGCATGATATGAGTTGGTTTGGAAGATTGGTTTGTCCCTGAATTAGAATGTAATTTCCATTGAACGATGCTTGAACTGTATGGGAGATATACAGTAGAAGGCTGTCTCATTAGCTACACATAGTAAAATGTTTCTGTTCACTGGCAAGTGACAACACAAAGGTGTCATTAATAGGTCTGTTTTGCGATGCTGAGTTTAAGAATGAGCTTTCATGATTGCTTCCATGATATAAATTTACAAGTGATTTCAAAGGTTGAACAACTATTTTATTAAGCGACTTGTTTGCATGGAAATGGAAAAATAGCTGCCTTCTTGCTTTAGCCTGGGAGTGTCTGGATTCAGAAGTTTCAGGAGTATGTTGATGTACCATATACTAATTCTATATCGTAATGTTTTCTGTAAACCTAGTCTTGCTCCCTTGGTGAAGAAAATCCGTGAGCAGCAGGTTCTTGAAATGACTAATAAGCTTTGTGATAAATTGCTCAATGGGAAAGAGCAAAATCGTGACATTGCCAGCATTGCTTTGAAGACAATTGTTGCTGAAGTTCCTAACTCAACAGTTGCACAATCTGTTCTTGTATCCATTTCTCCCAAGTTGATACGGGAATAGTCACACAGGTCAGTCTATATATTCCCTTTTTCAGTTTTTTCTTCTACTTGACTAGCCGATACCTTCTCAAGGAAATTATACTAAGCTAGTCCAGCCATTTCAATTATGCGAGTAAGTACAATACGTAGAAGCTTTTATGCCTGAATTATATGTCATCTTTAGTTTTGAATGATTTCGCTTCAGATGATAACAAAGTTTTTGCTCATTACTTCCTCTAATGGTAGTTTTTATATTCCAAATTTCCATTTAAACTGAACCCTAACCAGAGAGTTAGTGACATTCTGTAAATAATCACTCTTTTGTATAATGAAGCTTCTTGAAGGCAAAAATGGGTTTCGATATCTAAGTTTGTGCTCAAGACTGTTGAACATTGGGAATTGGGATCTGCTTAAGGCATTACGTGTGATGATCTTCACATGATGGGGAAAGAGCTGAAGATATTAAACATTAATTGTTACTTCTTTCAACTAGCCTAAGCTTATAGATGAGGTCGTTGTCGAACAGGATTCCAGAAAACCTTCAAATTTTCAGTTTTGGTATAAGTTGTATGATTAGTCATGTTCCTCTAGGCAGGACCTCATCACTAGAAAATCTTGTTTGTCTTGATATGAGTTTAAAGTAAATGAAAATTATCTAGATATCTTTAGAGGTGACTGCATTTTTAAATTGAAATTCAAGTCTTTCTGATTTTCTCTATTAAATGTTTGGATTCTAATATACTGATTTTTCTAGTATCCTCTTGTATTCATCTGGAGGAAGTAAGGTTTACTAGGCTTACCATTTAACTATTGTAAAGTAGATTAGCTACTCTCCTGTACAAAATGCACTAGAATGCTGATAAAGTTAAATGAATTTAACACATTTGGATAAAAAACGTTAATTCTAAAGCTCGGAACAATCAAATTAAAGGTTTAATTGTATTTGTTGTTTATGTCTTTATTGTCTTATTACATCAATACATACGTGCAGCAATACTTTTTTCTTTTCTCCTTTTTATAAAGCTTTTTTTTCTCTCTAGGGGATGGGCACAGAAATCAAATGCGAATGCCTTGATATTTTGTGTGATGTTCTACACAAATACGGTAATCTAATGGCATCAGATCACGAGGTGTTGTTGAGTGCACTTTTGCCCCAGTTGAACACCAATCAAGCCAGTGTGAGAAAGAAGACTGTTTCATGTATTGGTAGGATTACTGATCCTAATGTACTCGAGAACAGTGTCTTATATTTTGCATTATCAAATGACCTCATTATTCCTTGAGATCTTGTAATTTAAAACTTCTTCTGCAGCATCTCTGGCTTCAAGCTTGTCAGATGATTTATTGGCAAAAGCTACAGTTGAAATCATCCGGCTTTTGAATCAGGCTACAAAATCTGAAATTACTCGTACAAATATTCAAATGATTGGGGCATTGAGGTAAATTGTCAAGCTGTTTTTCTATGATTGTTACATGTGTCTATTTCACTTTGCTGGTAGTGGTACAACGTTCTCTGCTGTGTTCATCGAGTTCTAGTGGATGATATTCTTGTTTCAAGCAAGATTTTGCTGCATTTCAGGACTAAAGTTCTATTAATTGCAATTGCTCATCTCTAGGGACAAATAGAGGCGCATCTCCCGTATACCTGTCATAATTGTTTGAAACAGACACAATTAACTTAAATATATTTTTTCTTGAATCCTGGGTGAGGTAAATCTGCTCAATCCTGAGTAGCTTAATAATCTAATTCCTCAAGGTTGTTGCTTTACTACATGCTACATTGTGTATGAATTTAATGACATTTTTGTACTCATATAGTGTTCGTCTAATCTGATAGATATGCTTGATGTAGATGCTTAGGTTGACTGGATCATGGCTTTAGATTGACAAAATTTAAGAGCATATGTTCACTCTAGGGTGGTATACTGATGTGGTTGAATCTTTAACTTGGACTATTTGATTTGGGAACCGTTTCAGTTTGCTAATGAAGTTAAATTGAAAAGCAGACTGATTTAGAGAGTTTTTGGTTCTTAATTAGGAACACTAGATATTTGCCTAAAATGTTTCATTATATTTCAATATATGCCCTTTTCAAAAATGTTACCGATCTATGAGGTGGCTCATGTTGAATGATCCTTGGATTTTGTGGTTATGAAGCCGTGCTGTTGGCTATCGCTTTGGTCCACATCTTGGAGATGCGGTGCCAATTCTAATTAACTACTGTAATAATGCATCAGAGAATGATGAAGAGCTTCGTGAGTATAGCTTGCAGGTACTTTGTTCATTTTTTTGTTATATGATTTTTATTTTATTCTCCCACTTCTTGGTTGTATTCTTCCTTTAAGGTATACCTTTTATATTTTCTGGTGTAGGCATTAGAGAGTTTTCTACTTAGGTGTCCCAGGGATATTTCTTCGTACTGTGACCAAATCTTACATCTTACTTTGGAGTTTCTGAGTCATGATCCAAATTTTACTGATAACATGGAGGAAGACACAGATGATGAGAGCTATGTGGAGGAGGAAGATGAGTATGTTTTAACATTTAATGGCTGCTTGTAATTTTGCTTGAGAATATATGTGCTCATGGTTATCTTAATTCTTATGGCTTGTAGTGAGAGTGCTAATGAGTACACAGATGATGAAGATGTGAGCTGGAAAGTGCGAAGAGCTGCTGCCAAATGCTTAGCTGCTTTAATTGTTTCGAGGCCTGAGATGCTTTCAAGACTATATGAAGAGGTATACATTTACCTTTTTTCTATCCCTGCCACTTGCTGTAACATGGAGAGAATTTTACAGTTCATGGCTCACATTGAGAGTCTCATAACTGAAAGACCTGTATGCTTTGCGGCCTTTCCCCACATAAACTGATTTTATATATCATACTAATGAAAGCTTAGCGTGGAAGTTGTTATGTAAGATTGTAATACATGTGACCTTTATTTTAGTCCCCACTAGAACTGTGATATATCATTAGAGGTTTTATAGAGACCTTACATTTTCTACCCACTTCAGCTATTATAGATTGTCATTTAAGAGAGACCAATTGATAGATGTCTTGCAAAATGAAATGCAACAAGCACATTGAAAAAGACACAGGAGCTTTGTGTGAGCTGGTAAATTTTGAAAAACTAACAAAAACACACAATTCTATTCTACTGGTAAAAGATAAATGTCATGAGTGAGTGCTCATATTATGAGTACTTGTACTACTTTCCGTGGATGCACGGAAGTAGCATGTTAATGTAATAACTGCACTGAATATATTCTACAACAATTTGTTTAGGGTAGGGAATAGATTGAAGCCCTTTTGGCTAATATTGAATAAAGAATTAAGCTTCTTATTGGTGTTTATCATATCAAATGGATTTTAGTAGCTGAAGATATAAACCAAGAACTCATGTGCGGAGCCATGTTTATTATTATATAATATAATTATTATTTTACTGGCAGTTAGCCTTTTCTGATCTAATAACTGGTGAAAGCTTGTGGTACTTCATATACTGTAAAGGAATTCATTCTTAAATCAAGCATATGAATATGATATTACCACTTAACGGCAAGGCATCTATTTCTTCTGTATTCCATGGATGCCATGGTTTCATTGTCCGTTAATGTGGAATGTGAGATATGTAGACATGATGGTGAATCAGATGTCTTTTCAACATGCAGAAGTTCTTGCTCTTTTCTTTCCCTTGACAGTTTTTCTTTTGTATTAAGCTTACAAATCAGCTGTACGAATAATAGAGAATGTAACCCTCTCGTTTCAGGCTTGTCCAAAGTTGATTGATAGGTTTAAAGAAAGGGAAGAGAACGTCAAGGTATGAAGTAACATCCAGCTGTTTTTTTGTATATGAGAATGAGATTGCTTCTTCTTTATGTATCTAATGGAATATGCTGCAGATGGATATCTTCAATACGTTCATTGAATTACTGAGACAAACAGGAAATGTTACGAAGGCCAGGCGGTTTTGATGAATCAAGGCAAGTGCATTCTTCCTCTTTGATTGGTTGGATATTCTTCTAGACTTCTACTGTGTATAAATTCCGTTATTTGTTTAATGCTCGTAGAATTTGATGAACTTCTGTTTGGACCTAAGGTGATCAAACTAAATCATGTTGCATAGTGCTTTCGTTGAGTTTCCGAGAACTGTTTTCTCGTATAGGAGTCGGTCATTCAGGGAACATAGGGCATATACGCCCTAACTTCAGATGGTTAATTGTATGTTCAACGTTTGATGTTTGTCAAGCCACTGGTCTTGTGCAAGTCAATTACCTATCTGGAAAAGATAGCCAAAGAAAAAGATCATATCTGGTGTGGGCTTTAGCATAAACTTTTGTAACTATATTAGATGCCCATTATCTACTTGTGACAATTACTTACCCAAAACTGCTGAGATTCTGAATATTTTTCTTCTTTACTTTGTACTGATATAATGATGCTCCACCCATGGAGCTAAAGGAGAGTTCCGTTGTCGGCATTTGTTGATTGGAATTTGTTTGTTTGTTTTTTTCTATTATTGCAACATTATGCAGTCCCAGATATCTATTGAAGCAAGAGGTGGCAAAGATTGTTCGATCTGTAAATAAACAGTTACGAGAAATCTATCAAGACAAAGGTAAAAGATGTTACAAGATGCTGTGCGCTATGCTGAATCTTGAGCATTGGGAGTTGATCGTTTTGGTTGTTCTGTAGGTTGGAGCTTTCTCTGTTTTGAAAGAGCTGGTGATTGTTTTGCCTGATTGCCTTGCAGACCATATTGGATCTCTGACGCCTGGAATCGAAAAAGCACTTTGTGTAAGATTTTTTCTGTTTTGCGCTTATATGTCTTTGAGTTCATTATTTTCCATGTTTTCCGAGAAGTTTGATTATCTATTTGTGCATTTACCTCTATCCACAGGACAAATCTTCTACCTCAAATTTAAAGATTGAAGCTCTTGTTTTTACTAGATTAGTGCTGGCCTCACATGCTCCATCTGTCTTTCATCCGTACATTAAGGTAATGGCTTATCAAATTGGTCACTGATTTATATAATTTCTCAACCATTTGAAATATGGATGTCATGACACAACTAATTTTTTTGTTCAATTTGTTTTCTTGAGATCAGTGTTTCTGTTTTTATTATTTGTAATTTGGGGAATTCACATGTTTTAATCTCTTAAGGCTAATGGAGTCTTGGGGGTATTGTGCTGGAACTTTGTGCTAATACTTCTCAGTTCTCATGGTCATGGGAGATATCATAGAATGGATGATAACTCCTATAGTACTTGTTAGTTGATTTCAAAGTATAGATTTTATTGCACATATCCCTTTTCCGCCAAGTTAGATAAATAGGTTGGTTTTGCATAAGGACAACAAGTTTACAAAGGTCAACTTCCACAGAATCTGCATCCAAGGTGACAGTCATGTTTCCATTTTGTTTGGGAACCATTGTACTTGAATTGTTTACTACAACAAATCTGGTTCAACCCTTAGAGCAGTATGTTCACGATCCTTTTTTTTTCATCTCTGTTCCCCAAAAAGCACCTGGACATGGGTGTGTTGTTTGTGCCCGTTGTTTGTGCCCGTTGTTTGAATGGAGGAGCTATTCTAAGAATAAACAAAGTGAGATAATTTTTTTCTTTCAAATTTTTCATGAACTCCATGAATTTTTGGCTGTAATTGATTTTATATCAATCCTATAGTATTCCTGCTTTATAATTATCATACAACTGATGTTCATGAATTTAACAAGTTTCTAATTCACGATGAAATATTATCTTGGTTCTGTACTGATTATCTATGCCTGTTTTCTTAGGCAATATCTGCTCCAGTTATATCTGCTGTTGGTGAAAGGTATTATAAAGTTACAGCAGAGGCATTAAGAGTATGTGGGGAACTTGTTCGTGTTGTGCGGCCAAATATTGAGGTTTTCTTCTTGATCTCTGAACTTTAGCTCCATGTTAGGAGTATTTACCTCTGAAAATGTAATTTTTTATCTTTTTAACCAGGTTTATGGTTTTGATTTTAAACCCTATGTCCATCCTATATATGCTGCTATCATGTCACGTTTGACCAATCAAGATCAGGATCAGGTTAGCGACAGTCTTGCAGCTATATCCCGTGCTCTTTCTATTATCATGTCTTACTTCTCTCCTTTGCAGGAAGTGAAAGAATGTGCAATTTCTTGCATGGGGCTTGTGGTTTCTACATTTGGTGATCATCTTGGGGCAGAGCTACCCTCATGCCTCCCCGTGCTTGTTGATCGAATGGGAAATGAGATTACTCGTCTTACAGCTGTTAAGGTTTGTGGAAGTTCTTCTGTAGTCAGTAATGGATTTTATTTTTATATGACATTTTACGATTCTTTTTCTCTTCTGTAGTCAGCTAATAGATTTTATTTTTCTCTTATATACAACTTGTCATTATTTTATAAGTTTTGCGAATCATTTCATCAAGCAAGATTTGGAAACTGGAAAACTTTTTAATGGACAAACTATGTAATCTTCGTTGTTGGATGTTCCTTTATGTTATATGGGTCTAGCAAACATATCCTTCTATGTCCAAAATGTTGGTTAAGGTTCCAGAGATGTGGATTATAAAATTATTACTATAACTGAGTCCTTGAGGAAATAAATGGTGTTATTGGTTATTGGGAGCAACATAAATAATCATCTTGATACTGTTTATGGATTCACCCCTTGTTCTGTAACGTAGTCCAATGTGTGAATCCATAAACCATATCAAGATGATTATTTGTGCTGCTCCCACCTAGTTGTGGGGACTTCTTTTTCATGAGTTTGTTTGAACAATATTATCAACAAAACATATATTGATCAATTTTGATTTACATTTCATTTGCAAGATTTCTATACCTTTATTTATATTTTATTTTATTATATTTTCCAGGCATTTGCTGTGATCGCAGCTTCTCCTCTGCACCTTGACTTATCGTGTGTGTTAGAGCATGTAATTTCAGAGTTGACTGCATTCCTCACGAAAGGTATAAACTGTTACCCTTCCTGGAGCATTTAATGTTTTTCCGATATGGTGTATAATGAGCTATTTTCATGTTTCTCCTTGAATAGGCCAATCGAGCGCTAAGACAAGCTACTCTTGGGACACTGAACACACTTATTGTAGGCTACGGTGATAAAATTGGTTCAGCTGCTTATGAAGTCATTGTTGTTGAACTTTCAACTCTGATCAGGTTTGGCAATATTTGATTTACGGTCAATGCCGTTGCAATGTCACCAAACTTTATTCTTTTGCATGAATGATAACGAGTTAATAGATGACAAGTTTTCATTTTTAAATGTTGATTCTACCTTTTGCTTTTCAGTGACTCAGACTTGCATATGGCTGCTCTAGCCTTGGAATTATGTTGCACGCTAATGGCTGACAAAAGATCTGGTCCAAATGTCGGTCTGACTGTCCGAAATAAAGTGCTGCCACAAGCACTGACTCTAATTAGAAGCTCTCTGCTCCAGGGCCACGCCCTTCTGGTATTAATTTTATATTGTATTAATTACTACATGTTATAGAAAGTTTGCTTCAGTTTTTACCCTGTCTTTTGGAAACCGTAGGCACTACAGAATTTCTTCACTGCGCTGGTTTACTCTGCCAACACAAGCTTTGATGTACTGCTCGACTCTCTTCTTTCTGCTGCCAAACAATCTGCCCAGACTGGCACTGTTGCTAAACAGGCTTTATTCTCAATTGCTATATGTGTGGCTGTTCTCTGTCTTGCTGCAGGCGACAAAAAATGTTCCTCTACTGTGAACATGCTTACAGATATCTTAAAAGCTGATAGCAGCACCAATTCGGTATGCAAATCTGGTTTTGTCTACACCTTAATTTGCTCGGAAGTTCTATTTATAAGTTGCTATTAGTTTTGAAGTTAGCATTATCTAGATGATTTTATTGTGTTCAAGCTTATCTCCGTAAACTGGCACATCTATTGCAAACCCTAGTTTAAGCAAACTGGTTTGCCCTTGCTGTAAGTATTTGCTTGTTTTTGGAAGATTTGTAGAAAAGTAGAATGGAATTGATTGATCCCAAAATATTTATTTTCTTATTAGAATAGTTAAAAGATAGGTTCTAAGATATATGATTATGGTCTATATAAATGGAACAATTACAGATTCTATGAGAGACTGGATTATTGGATATAAAACTTGGCAACTTGTGCCTATCGACTATGGGATGGAGGATATGAAAATGTTGCAAGTAAATACTTCAAGCATAACATACTTTAGACAATTCTGTACCTTCTCTTTGTGCCTCTTGAAGGACACAATCTTCCATTCTGATTTTAGCATTGCGTTCTGTTTGTGGATTTGAGAAGTTTTTTTTTCAATGGTGATGGCATTATTACACAACCAAGTTTGGGTTATTTGGCACATATCTAGTACTTTTATGGTTTCCACCATTCTTTCTCATAGGGCAAGCAACATCTCTCCTTGCTATGCTTGGGAGAGATAGGCAGGAGAAAAGATTTAAGTTCTCATGACCACATAGAGAATATTGTTATTGAGTCTTTCCAGTCGCCATTTGAAGAAATAAAATCTGCTGCTTCTTATGCTCTGGGAAACATTGCTGTTGGGAATCTGCCTAAGTATTTGCCTTTCATCTTGGACAAAATTGATAATCAGCAAAGAAGCAATATCTGTTGCTCCATTCTCTGAAGGAGGTGTGTTTTCATAGATATATGCAATATGCAATTTAGAGATGTATAGTTTCTTCTGATTACTTAGTTGTATTTGATAAATAGTTAAATACTCACCTGCTTACAGGTCATCGTGAGACAATCTGTAGATAAAGCTGAATTTGATGATTCTAGTGTTGACAAGATCACTAAATTGCTTTTTAACCACTGTGAAAGTGACGAAGAGGGTGTTCGCAATGTGGTAGCTGAGTGCCTGGGAAAAATTGCTCTTATTGAGCCTGGAAAACTTGTTCCTGCACTTAAGGTATCTTCTTATAAGAAGTAATGTGTTTTTTTACATAAACATCACACTTGACTTTTCCTGCAAAGAGTAAATATGCTTGAAATTTTTGTAGGAGAGGACATCCAGTCCTGCTGCGTTCACCAGAGCAACTGTTGTTATAGCTGTGAAATATTCTATAGTTGAGCGTCAGGAAAAAATAGACGAGATTCTATACCCCGAGATTTCTACTTTCTTGATGCTTATCAAGGATCAAGACCGGGTAATTGTCAGAAACTTGCTTTGAATTGTTCTCAAGAGTCATCAGTTTTCCCAGCTTTGAATTGTTCTCAAGAGTCATCAGTTTTCCCAGTCTTGATTAGGAGAAACGGATTGCATTTTAAATACCTCATTTGAAGATCCTTGACCATAAATGCAAATTTCACTGTTTATTGGTCTATGTGCAGCATGTGAGGCGTGCTGCTGTTTTGGCCCTGAGTACTGCAGCTCATAATAAACCAAACCTGATAAAGTGCCTGTTACCAGAGCTATTGCCACTCCTCTATGATCAAACAGTAATAAAGGTAAGTCCTTCAGTATGATTTACATATCATAGATAATATACCTTCCAAATGCTATGAGATGCATTCCCATTGATCACACGTGTCTTCATATTCTAAGATGCTTCTCTTAACCCAATCAACACTCTTCTTTAATAAGAAATAGGTTCTTTTGGTACATTCATATATTTTACCTTTAATCTTTAGGTTTCATGTTCAGCATTAAAATGGAAAGTATTCTTTATAATGGATACTGTTTGAAATTGCCTCTTTTACTTTATAATATTATGATAAAAGTTCGTTTCAAAAGTTCTTAATATACTCTTCCGGTTGAGGTATGCTTCCAATGCATTAATGGCAGTCAGGCCCCTCCAGTCATATGGATGTTGGATTTATTTTGTCTGCCTGTAAGCTTCTCGACTAAAGAAACAGAAGAATTCTGGGATGGCTGCTATTTATGTGGTCTTTTACTTCATATTTAAAATTTGTGTCTGTAAGCTTCTTAACTAAAGGAATAAAAGAATTCTCAGATGGATTTTAGAATTTGCTATTAATGTGGTCTTTTACTTCATATTTAAACATTCCATCTTGAGTAGAAAATCTGTTTTAAATAGAATTATGAGATACAGAATTTGAAATGAAAAGCAAATTCTTTGGTGAACTGTAAGTTTTCCTTTTAATTTTGTCAAGCATTTGGTTCTCTCTTCTACGATGTTGACCTTTTCTCCTCAATTCATGTCTGCTATATGGTACAGATCTTTTTTCTGCTTCATTCTATTCATGATGATGTCGTTTCTTTTTTAGTATTATCATTTTCTCTCTTTTTGCCCTGCTTAAATTAACACCCCACATTTGTTATCACTTTATTTACCTATAGCAGCAACATAATATTTATTTGTATGCTTGTATTTTCTTTAGGAATAGGAACCTTTTTTAACATATTATTCTGGCCAATTTTCTCTTTGCAGAAAGAATTGATCAGGACAGTAGATCTAGGCCCTTTCAAGCACACGGTAGATGATGGGCTTGAATTGAGGAAAGCTGCTTTTGAATGTGTGGACACTTTGTTAGACAGTTGCCTTGATCAAGTGAACCCATCTTCTTTTATAGTACCATACCTTTTATCTGGATTAGATGGTAAGCGAACATTTGAAGCACCAATCATCATCTCCTCTTTCGATACCTTCACTTCCATTTGTTGTGTGTTACAGAAGCGACAGTTGAGTTTAAAACCTCATATGTTTTCTTCATTTGCAGATCATTATGATGTTAAAATGCCTTGCCATCTTATCCTTTCAAAGTTGGCTGATAAGTGCCCATCTGCTGTGTTGGCAGGTATCTCCATTTATTATTTTATAGTTTCAGATATTCTAATATTTACATCCAGTTCTTATAGGCTCAGTAGATTTTAATTGGATTTATATGGACTTTCAGTATTGGATTCCTTAGTGGATCCTCTCCACAAAACCATCAATTTTAGGCCCAAGCAAGATGCCGTCAAGCAAGAAGTAGATCGTAATGAAGACATGATTAGGAGTGCTCTTCGAGCAATTGCATCTTTGAATCGAATAAGGTATATTTCCTTTTTACATTTCCCAGAGTTCTGGTCATACTCATTGTACATTGTGATCAGAAATCCAGCAAAAGTTACAAATTCTTGATATTTCTAGATGAGGTGGTGGGAGCGCTTTTGCTTTTACTTTAAACTCTCCCCAAAACCCTATGTATTATTCTGTTCAATTAGATCTCTGCAATTTTGCATTATGCCATCTCTGCTCCAGTAGTCTTGGGGAGAGAAAATTTAACCTGTTTATGAGATGTTTTCTTTCTGGCCTTCTTAGGGCCATCATTCTTGCAGTACAAGGTTTTGATACCTTCTACTAATTATGATGCACTTTGAGGCTTTGTTTGCTTTTCTGGGTAAGGGTGGATTGCTAAAAGAGTTTTTCCGATATGTCTAATGTTTACTTGATTTTAAAGCTGTGTAACACGATTTTAAATTTGAATTACTAATTGGTTGATTTGAGAGGTGGGATATGATTTATCCATATGCTTCTTGTTATACACGTGAAGTATTTTTTAATTTCATAATATCCAACATTCAATCCAGAAAAAGATAAATCCACCAATTTACATATCCCAAATGTACTACTTACTCCTTGCTGATACTTGAACTAAATAAACATCTGAGGATTCATCTCATTGTGTCTGTAGATATTGTTTCCTGTATTATTTAAAATATCTGGAAGAAAATTTGTAGATGGAAGTTTAGTTTTTAATTCTTTTATGCTCTGTTTCTATTCATTTGCAGTGGAGGGGATTGTAGCCACAAGTTTAAAAATCTTATGAATGAAATTGCCAAGTCGCAGACACTATCGGAGAAATTCTCATCCATCCGGAATGAATGAGATTGTTACACCGACGGCCTTGCAGACAGGTTTTGATTTTTCCCGGGATCAAAAAAACCTGTGATACTGATGAGGTGGTATGGGCCAATGGATGTGTTTTACTACACACCGAACATGCAAATGCCAACTTGTCAGGCTAAATTATGTAAAAAAGTGACCAACATCGTGAGTTCTGACTTTTATCTGGTATAGGATCATTGTCCTAGAATTGAGCTCCTATCCTCGATTTTTCACCGTGATATCCTCTTTCTATTATGTTGGCTGGTGCTATGTAAATTTGGAGATGATAATTATCAATTGAATTCGGTCAATGTCGTCCATGTTGCACTGTAATGCTATTCTTACGCTTTTGCATCTCGCTCCTTAGAAAACTGTCTAGAAATATTTTACATTAGAAAAGGAAAGATTAAAAACTCATTACATTGTTATGTTTTTTCATTTTCATGTCCATTAGTTATCAGGGATGGAACTCTTGCTGCATTACTTTTCGTTGTCTTAGAGGGTGTTTGGATGAGCTTATAAGCTCCCAAAAATAGCTTATAAGCTGTTCTTTAAACTTAAAAAATAGTTTATAAATTGTTTTTGGGGAGTTTATAAGTTCAGCCAAACACCCTCTTAGTCTCGTCATTTTCCTTTTCTTGGAATTTAATCAGTAGGAAAGCTGCTCCATTTTCTCTCCAGAATCCTCTCTGTTTTATGCTCTCCTTTAATTACTTGTAAATTTTCATCCGCTACTGGTTGAATTTGCGTGTATTTATTTATTTCCTATCCTATTTACTGCTGTTTGCTATGTTCAATTCATGAAATTTGAACAGTCTTGAACGAGAAAATACTCTCTCTATTCCACTCAAGATAATTCCATTTTTTTTCGGCGCGGTTATTTAGGAGAAGGGTATAAAGTGATAAAAAGTAGGTAAGTTTAATAACTTTTGAAAAGATAATTATTTCTTAAAAAAGAAATAGACCATCTTGGGTGGGATAATTTAAAAAGAGAAATAGATTATTTTGGGTGGGACGAAGGGAGTATATCTCAAGGTGCCTTATAGAAGTCCTTAAAACATGATCTTTATTCATGAAGGCCACCTTCCATGTCCTTAGGAGGTGTTTGGTATGATTTTGGAGAATAAAATGAAGATAGGAAAAGAATGAGTAATATCGTGAGTTGAAGGAATGACTAATACATCAAACGACAGCTCCTTATTCACCTCAATCTAATGGCGTTGCTGAACGTAAAAATTGAACACTTAAGGAGATGATGAATGCTTTGTGATTAGTTGTGGTTGCCCTTAACTTGTGGGGAAGTCGTTTTGACACCAACTACATACCGAACAAAATTCCATCAAGAGTAAGGATGTTACTCCTACGAGTTGTGGAAAGGAAGAAAGCCATCGTCACAAATATCTCAAAGTGTGGGGTATTTGGCGAAGGTTGAGGTGTCTCTTCCTAAACAAGTTACAATTGGACCTAAAACAATCGATTGTATCTTTATGGGTATGCACCAAGCAAGGCGCTTATCGTTTTCGATCCACAGTCGAGGTACCGGATATGTTGTGGGGACGACGATTGAATCAAGGAATGCTATATTCTTTGAAAGTGTTTATCCTCAGAAAGACAAGGATAAAAGTGAAGCCGTTCTAGCAATAGAGTGATGGTGAAGCTTCGAGTTCTAAACCTTTGGAGGAAGAACCGATATCCCATAAGCGATCGAGGTCTGATCCAGAGGGATCGGAACCGAGACGAGGCAGTAGAGTCAGAACGTCAAAGGATTTTGGTCCTGACTATATTGCGTTCATGTTGGACGAAGAACCAACTTCGATCAAAGTAGCCTATGCTCGGCAGACGGAATGCTCTAGCGAGGCTATTCAAAGCGAGATTGATTCCATTCGCAAAACCACACTGGGTGCTTGGTTGATTTGCCGAAGGTTGTAAGCCTTAGGATGCAAGTGGATCCTTAAAAGAAAGCAAGCGGATGGATCAATTGAAAAGTATAAGGCCCGTTTGGTTGTCAAAGGTTTAAACAAAGAGAGGTATGATTTCTTCGATACTTATTCACATGTTACAAGGATTACGTCTATTAGGGTGCTTCTCCCAATTCGCTTTGCAGACAATCTTGAGATTCATCAAATGGACGTTAAGACCTACATTTTGAATGGTGACCTCGAGGATGAGGTATATATAGAGCAACCAAGGGTTTGTTGTACCAGTCAAGAGGCAAGGTATGCAAACTCATGAAGTCTCTATATGGTTTGAAACAAGCGCCGTTGCAATGGCACTGAAATTTGACAATGTAATGTTGGCAAATGGTTTCAAGATCAACGAGTGTGACAAATGTGTCACGTTAAGAACACTGATAATGGTTATGTTATAGTGTGTCTGTATGTAGATGACATGTTGATAATGGGTAGCAATACTCAAGTCATTAATGACACAAATCGCATGTTAAATAGAAATTTTGATATGAAGGACATGGGTTTAGCTGATGTGATTCTTGGAATCAAGATTCTAAGAAGATCTGACGGAATTGTCTTGACACAATCTCACTACGTCGAGAAAGTGCTTAAGAAATTCAACGTGTTTGATAGTTTGCCTGCTAAGACCCCATTGGAGCTCAATGTTCACTTGAGTAAGAACAGGGGTGAACCTGTTGGGCAAGAAGAGTATGCTAAGATCATCGGGTGTTTGATATATCTTACAAATTGCACCTGACCCGACATAGCTTGTGCCGTGAACAAATTGAGTCGTTACATGAGCAATCCAAGCAAGGAGCATTGGAAGACTTTAGTGAGAGTTTTAAGGTACTTGAAGTATACTCAAAATCATGGGCTGCATTTTACGAGATATCTCTCTGTACTTGAAGGGTACTGTGATGCCAATTGGATATCTGACACGAAAGATTCACTTTCTACAAGTGGACACGTGTTCACGATGGGGAGGTGATGTTTCTTGGAGATCCACGAAACAGACGTGTATAGCCCGATCCACCATGGAATCGTAATTCATAGCTTTGGATAAAGTCGGTGAGGAAGCCGAGTGGCTCGTAATTTTTGAAAGATATTCCATGTTGGTCTAAACCCGCGCCACCGGTGATGATTCAACGTGATAGCCAAGCCGCTATTGGAAGGCGAAAAGTGGTTTGTAAAATGGTAAGTCTCGACATATACGTCGACATAATACCGTGAGGCATTTGATCTCAGTGGGGTTATATCAATTGACTATGTCAAGTCAATAGATAATCTGGCGATCCGTTAACCAAATGGTTGAACCGGATCAAATGATCAAGTTGCTAGAGGGAATGAGATTAAAATCCACATCTTAAGAACAATCATAGTGGTAACCCAACCATGATGACTGGAGATCCCAAGAACTTGGTTCAATGGGAGAACTAAGCTATAGGAGTTCGTGTGTAAACACTCAAGTTAGTCTATTCCCTAGAAAGCAAACGAGTGTTGAAAAAATTTACCCAGTGGTGAGGTTGAGTCGTTGACTCTTAATGATTCCTAAGATACCTCGAGGAGGTTGAGTATGGAAAGATACTCGGTAAAGAATCACCTATGTAAGTGCGAAGTGGGTTCGCTTCAAACAAAACACTTATGAATCCAAAGTGGATGTCCATGGCCAAAATGGAATCAAACGTGAGAACGGATGAAGTTGAGGTGTTAAAGTGTTAATACCATTGTCTCAGTACACGTTGTGGGGAAATAGTTCAAGACATCGTGTCCACTAATCCGCCTGTGTACTCGATGGTACTAACTATGGAAGGTTCAAGGCCATAAACCACCTGTCCAAATATTTTAACATCTCTTGAGGATCGAAATGTCGCATACATGCATATGGCTATTTCGCTCATGTGGGGATTGTTGAAAATCGTATATATAGTTATATATATTATATATGGTCAAGTTCCGTGAAGCTACTTTGACCAAGATTTTGAGTGACGAATGTTAAATTTTGTGAAATTAAATGGCATAGGATCGATCTACGTTTGAGTAGATGATCGTGGTGTATTCACATTTTCAAACCGATTTTCGGTGAGTGAGAAATTGTGGATCAAAGTTGATCACTTAAACATGGAGTTATATGCTTGGGGATAAGCATGGATTAATTAATCCTTATCCCACATTGATTAATGTATCTTCATTAATTGTCTATATAAGTGGTTCATTGAACACTTAGTATAATTATGTGCACAAGTGATGGGTGGAAAGCCCACGCACAAGACACGCCGCTGCCCCGCCGCCGCCGCCTGAAGCTCGGTGCCCGTGCCGGCGCCCGACGCTTGGGCTGGGCCTGGCCGCGCTCTCGCTCGCCCGCCCGGCCCGGCCCGTTCCGATTCCGTGGTCCGTGGTCCTTGGTCCTGGTCATTGGATCTCGGATCTCGCAATTGGTCTGGCCGTTCTTTCGACCGTTCACGGGCTTGCTTCGTGGGCCGGTTCCGTGACCCATTGTCCGTATATTTTGGATCAATGTTTGATCGAGCCCAAAGATGTAGTTGGTCCGAGGCCCAACTCGTAGCCCAATCCGTTGGGCTCGCTGTGCACTTGAAGAGACGTCCGGATACGTCCAATGAACATGGACGCACGCGTTGTCCGATTCATCGAATCGCCGGTAACGTTCCGACATGATGGCTCTGCGGGAAACGTGCCCACGTTGTCTCCAGAAACCGTCGCGTAACCCCTCTGCACTCAATGGGGGGACATAACTTCGTAACACCCGACATCAATGTGGATGTTGATTCCAGCATGCTCCTCATGAGGGAGACGACGCCTATAAATAGGACATGTCTCCTCAGCATAAGTTACCTACTACAAAAAGCATTCCAGCATTCTCTCAAAGCACTCCCTGCATACATAACTCGTGTCCAAGCTCTCGCCTCCGTCCAGTTCGCCGGAGCTCGTTGGTTTGCGGTGCTGCCACCCACGAGACGCTACCGTTTTATCTTTGGAGACGATACACCAGAACCGAGAGCACTACCGGGGCGTATCTCGTCTTGCGGAAAGAGGCATCCTCGACTCGGCATTAGCTTATGGTTTTGTTTCATTTTAGTTTCAATTCTGTTTAAGTTCATTGTTAGTTTTGATCTCCTACTTCTACATTTCTGTTTCGAGTTGTAACACGCCCGACAAGTTCTGTACTGTTTTATACACATTTTTCCAACAAGAACATGGGCCAGTTGGAAATAATTGATGAATAAACAACTACACTCAGTCGGTCTAGAAATTAAAGGATCAATTCTGAAATGTGACCATATTCGATCAATCTAATTATTTTAAGCACGACTTGGTAAAACAAATTCTCAAAAGGTGATTGGGTAAAAAAATGGAACTACATGATTGGCTTTATATATTTGATATATAATTTTGAAATTTATTCATTTATTACATATATTTATTATTTAAATTTAATATTTTTATGTGTATTCACCTAAATTCTACTAATATAGAAAAAAGGTCAACTTAGAAATTAGATTTATAAGATAGGGGGCGGGGGCACTAAATTTTATAAGAATGTCTATATAAGATGACAGTACTTCTAAAAGTGATTAGAAAGAATCATTTAAACTTAGAGAAATAATGGCCACAACTCAACACTACGCAGTATGAAATGACTGAAATATCATTTTTTGTTATACATTGCCCACAAATCATGTATTTATTTTGGGTTATTGAAAGTAAAGTTGGCCACAATATATATATATTTATAAGATAAGAAACACCAACTAGCATTTTTAACCCTAATAAAAGCAGCCATGTATGGTAGAGTAGGGTAAGTTATGATTATCATCATATCCCAACAATGCAAGGATGGGTGTAGAAAGCTTCTAAAAAGCAAGAAAAAAAAGGTTATATTGATTTTGCAGTGGAGGGGCCAATAATGCTCATCTTTTAGGCAACACATTAGCATCAAGCATTGAGGATTCACAAACCTCCAACATGTTTGAGACATGTTCCTTTTGTGAAAAAAGGTGAATCATTCATGCATGTTACGGAATGTGTGTCATCTTAATTTGATATTGGGGTGTTTGTTGAGCTACTAAAACGGTTTATAAATTGTTCTTAAACCTAAAAAGCAGTTTATAAACTGCTTTGAACTTTATTCTCGACCAAACACCGATCATTATTCATGGATTAATTTCTTATGGCTGCCTTCTTGGGGCTCTCTCACACACACGTACAGAGAAAGTAAGAAATTAATTAATTGCTTCTCCTGTTTCCTTTTTGTTGTATCGTCATTGAGTATGCATTAACAAAAAAACAGCTAGTGGTTGCGGTAGAGCGATCGAGGACCCTACATATATATATGTTCTCCAATTGCTATACTAGCTAGTCCACATAATAATAATGACGATAATATACTA
The DNA here is from genome assembly GCA_036937905.1 of Salvia rosmarinus. Classification (NCBI taxonomy): domain Eukaryota; kingdom Viridiplantae; phylum Streptophyta; class Magnoliopsida; order Lamiales; family Lamiaceae; genus Salvia; species Salvia rosmarinus. The sequence continues at coordinate 15,642,447 of CM072815.1, forward strand.
ATAAAATGATATAATGATGAAAATAATAATAAGTTCAAGTGCATTCCATTTGCAGTGACTTAGGAAAACTACAAATTATATATACAGATCAAATAACCATCCCCCATATAGATCACAGGACAAAATCTTTTATTATAATAATCCCCCATATATGTATGAATGTAATGCAATACATATCATAGATCGTTACATATTATATATGTATAGACCATATCGTCAGTTGTTGGCGGAGCTATATTGGGTCTGGGCCCCTTGGACCCCTCAACCTTTTTTGAAAAATTAGCTATATATTTGATATGTAAAAATATTTTAAAGAAGTTTGGTGTAGTCTAATGGATAAGATTCTTCTTTATTTGAAGGTCACGAATTCGAAACTCAGCTTTGGCGTCTCTTTCCTTTTTTTTTGTTTCTTCTTTCCTTCTTTTTTCTTTCTTTGGCATCTCTTCTCTTTTTTCTTTCTTTCTTATTTCCTTCTTTTTTCTCTCTTTCTTTCCTTCTTTTTTTCTTTCTTTCTTGGCGTTTCTTTCCTTCTTTTTTTTTCCTCTTCTCTCTTCCTTTTTTTTCCCTCTCTATTCTATTTCTTCTCTTTATTTTGGGATCTTTTTCCTTTTTCTTTCTTATATAATTTATTTTATATTGATAAAATAAAATATGTATGTAAATAATAACACTATATATGTGAATTAACTCTTAGCTAAACATGTGTGCTCTCTCTATAGATATTTAACATTTAATAACTAAATCTATTGTAGTCTAATAGGTTATGATTTTCATCTCTCATTTAGGAGATCTTGGTTCGATACCTCTTAGCTAAATATTTTCCTTTTTTTTCCTATACCTATTTTCCTTTATCTTTCTTTCACTTTTCTTTTTTCTATAATTTGTTTTATGTTATAAAATGTTATTTTTTTCTATAATTTATTTTATATTGATAAAATAAAAGATATATGCAAATAATAAATTTTTATATCTGAATTAATATTATCAATCAAATTTCTAAAATGATTATAATAAACTCATTATATTATTTAAATTATTATTATTTTATAATTTTATTTTAAAATTATTATTAATTGGACCCCGGGAAATATTTCCTGGCGGCTCCGCCACTGTTTGTTGTCATTACATTAGATTATAGTCAGGGGCAGAGCCAAGCTAGCCCTGGCATGCTCCGGCAACGTCCGAACAATTGTTTTTTACTATCATATATGTAGGTGTATTTTGTATTTCCTCCTTAATTGTAATTTCATTCGTTCATTTGTAAAATCCTAACTCCGCCCCTGTACCTTTATGTGATTGATCTCTAAGGAAACGAAAGTGTTAGTGTCATCCCCAAACTCGTAATCGTGTCAGCTCAAAATAGTTGTGGTTGGATGCATGCGAACCGAAGTTCATACATATGATTGTAATATATTAATAAGTCGAGCGGATATTATACTAGCTTAGGTGTTGGGAGCTTATGATAGTGGATAAAGGACATATATCCGTCATCAACATTATCTATCTGCAGGCGAAAGGAGCAATTATCATATATCCTATACATTTTCTGGTACGGCGATCATCTCCAAAGCGTCAGTCATACAATGTTATCGCCACCTCCTCCAACTTGGAAGCCACGGGAATACCAGCTCGACCAGAACAGATAGTTGAGAAAGTTGAGAAAGCTCAGAACCGCCAGCACCCAATAGAAAAGATCCAACCTATCTTTATTCAGGTCGTTATCAGTCAGCCACCCAGCCCCCCACCGCGCCGTCACATCATTCACGAGCGACACCAGCACCGAGCTGAGGAAGAACCCGAACGAGTACGAACAGTAGGTCACGGCCGTCAGTGACGCCCGCATCCCCCCCACCGCCTGCTTGTAGAAGAACTCCACCAACCCCACGGCCGTCAGCATCTCCGAGAATCCGAAAATCAGATACTGCGGCGCGATCCACCAGATCGATATTATTTCGCCCGAATTATTCGCGGCGGCCCGCCTCCTGCGCTCGACGAGGGCGGCGGCGACCATGGAGAAGGTGGCAACGAGGAGGCCGGCGCCGATGCGGTGGAGGGGGCTGAGGCCCGAGGGGTGGCGCGTGAGGCGGCGGAGGAAGGGGACGAAGGCGGCGTCGTAGAGGGGGACGAGGAAAATGAGGGTGAGGTATGGGATGGCCTGGAGGGAAGCCGGGGGGATGTGGAAGGAGTGGGAGAGGCGGGTGTTCATGGCGGTGCCTTGCTGGACGGAGAAGGTCTGGAGCTGGGCGAGGATGGTGTTGAAGATGATTGTGCATGCGAATATGGGAGTCACTGAGATCAGGATTTTCACTTGCTCGACTTGCTCCGTCGTGCACACTCTCCATTGGCTTTCCTCCTGCTCCTCCTTCTTCATGCACGCCTTGTTCAGGAATCTGGAATTTCATTTCGACTTTTCTTAATTAGTAGTGTAATTTATTTTATTAGGGTACCAATAACCAGACAAAGAAAATACATAAATTTGATCGCAGTCGAAATTGAGACCATAGTAAACGTAGATAATTTGATGCCATGTGGATTCTGATGACCAATAGTAGACCCAGATAAAAAAATTTATCTCATTTTTGGTTTTTAATATTTTCTTCCATTTTAATTTCTTATGTTTCGATATAATTTTAAGATTATTAATTGAGGTTCACTATTTTAATTTCTTACGTTTGTAATTTTTTAATATCTATTTTACAATTTTTAAGTAATAATTGATTCTTAAGGTTATTTAATCCATAATTAAGGTATATAATTTTTAATTTCAAATTTTAGTGATAAATACTAGTTAGAGTTTATTATATAATAATACTTTATTTTATAATAAATCTTAGATAGATAGTGAAATTAATGATGGAATATAGTGGGACATCAAAAACTGTGAGATCCATCCGTACTTGGATGGAATTGGAACTCAAGCTAAATTCAAAACACTTTGAAGTTAATTTGTATATTCGTCACCATTTTTAATTTCATTAGAAACCTGAATTTGATAATAGTTCATGTATTTACATATAATTATTTTTTTAAATGAATAAATATGTACAAAGTTTGATCAGCACTGAGGTAACCACAAGCTTATAGCCGGCCTGTGCAATACTATAATTAGAAGCTTATTTATCAACCTATGGGGATTTAATTAATAATCCAAATATTTATAGCGAAAAAGTAGCGAATCTATGATCTCTGATTCGTGACGTGTCTCTGCATATTTTTGCTAGTTAATTATGCCCAAGACAAATATACAAATATAGCAATTGTAATTTATTTGGAAAAGAAAATGAAATAGTTAATTACCTGAATCTTTGGATGAGTTGACTATTGGAAAATCTGTCGGAAATGGGGTTGTCAGTATTAGGCGACTTGGAGTGGCCGCCGTGAAGCATCCCGGATTAGATGGGCAGACTTGCTTTCTATTTAAAGTTGCAGCCACAATAACCTAAAACAGAAAAGAAAGTAATTATTCTACAAATAAATTTTGATATGCATTAATATTTAACAGGAGATATAAAAATAAAATAAAAGTGTATGTATTATGTAGATATATTAATTAGGTGGAACCTAGATGCCAAATCTTCCGACATGTCTGAATTAATGTATTATAATCCGACACATGAATGACTAATCAGCACTTGCAACAAGTGGAACTTATGTTATTCAGCATACCGGAGGATATGTATTTAATTTTTTTATTCGAGTTGGAGGATAATTTAACCTTGATCAGCCTAGCTAAATGAAATAAGAATGCATTCATAATCAGCAGAGACAAACAGTTCCTGACACTATTAAACTATATATTAAAATAAAGTCATGATATATATACATATACATACGTGCATAAACATAAATAATAGGGTAATAATCCTAGCTGAGACAGCTAGAAAAGTTGAGAAAATAGGTGCGTAGGACATCCTTTTTTCTTTCTCTTTGTTTATTTTAGGAAATTCAGAAGCGCATCTTTATTATGGCCTTATGGGGGAGAATGGGGCGTCACTAATCACATGAATTCTTTATTTTAATCTTTTTATTCTAAATTTACTAGTTCTTAATCAACTTAACCAAAATAATAATGTAACGGACCACAAAGTATTCAGAAAGAAGTCTAACCTGTGCGATAGGGGTCAAGACGCTTCCCTGAGGCGGCTTGTTCCTATACACAAGCGTGCCGGAGATGATGGTGATGATCCCCATGGCCATGGCGGCGGCCGACAAACCAAGCCGACGTCCATGCCGGAGTGCGTTTGGACGTAAACTAGACGGTCAAGGCGATGAGCTCGCCGATGGAGAAGGCCAAGTAGGCAGCATTGAAGTATGAGGAGAGTTTCTTGGATTGCTTTTGATCGTCTTGGTTGAACTGGTCTGCTCCATGAGCTATCATGTTAGGCTTAACGCACCCACTCCCTAACGCCACCAAATAGAGCGCCACGAAAATATTAAGGCTTGGAACCCCTTGGCTTCCACACACTGCGCGCTGTCGCCACACGGCGGCGGCTTCAGTTGGGGCAGATGGGCTTGTACCGATAGCAAGATGAAACCCTACACAAAAGTTACAATCACAAGTGTTAGATACATAACACCACTTTGCTACAGATGTGTTATGTTCCATCTGCAGTTGGATTTCAGGTTACCACGGGATTATTTATTTTGTTAGTGTTAATAAATGTCAATAGTAAAATTATATCATGTCATCATATACTAAACTTTATAAAGAGATTAATTTGGAGATTTTAAGCACAAACTCCCACACTCAAATTGGGCCGAAAGAGAGAGAGATACCGAAAGTTCAAGGAAGCCAAAGATGAGGATGGTCCAGAAGCAACCGAGATAAGAGTCAGAAAGGTAGCCACCAAGGAGTGAGAGGATGAAGACTGTTCCAATAAAGTTTGTGACTGTGTTTGCAGATTTAGACAAGGAGAAGTGCATCTCATTTATTACATATGTTATCAGATTATTCCCAACTGCAGCTATTGCCATTATCTCAAATCCTTGCAGCCCTGCACATTATAAAATTATTTATTCCCAACATCACAATAAATATTTGGAAAGCTAATGAGTTGAGCAAGTTTCCAAACCTAGAACAAAGGCAGCAGCTCTCATGCCTCCATTCTTTAGAGGGTTTGAAGGCCTTCCTCTCCAATCAATACTGCTCTCTTCAGGAATTTCCTTAACTGATGGTGCCTTCAAATCCTGCCTTCTTGAAGCCTCCATTTTTTTTTCTTTCTCAGACACCAATAGATGTTTGCTTGTAGTATTATTAGTGAAATCAAGGATGGTTGGGCTCCATTTTATATAGCAGCAGCTTGGGCTCAAAAGGCATGTGGTATTTTGTGAGATATGACCAACACCCACCACACACTTCTTCATCGCATCAACTTCACTTGCTCTAAGGACGTATAATTACATCATCATCAACTACCAAATAACATTATATCTATTGTCTCACTAAGTCGATCAATATTCAATATTCTTTTACAAAATTTAATTTGCTTATTTTATCTTTATATATAAATTCAATTTGACGGTAATTGTGTAATATAATTATTTATATTTATCTTTTATATATTACTACTAAAATGTGTATTATTCCAAAAATATTGTTTATACCTATAACATTCTTATCTATTTTAATTTTAAGGATAGTTTAATAATTTAATATATAGTGATTTTATATATTGAACATAAAATAGAATCATTAGATTATGAAAGTATTTAAAATTGTGATATAATTTAATTAATGAATATATTATATATTTATTGTTTAATTAATTTGATATTTTTACGTGTATCTCATGTACCATCCTTCTAGTCTAAATAAATACATAACGAGTTTTTTATTTGAAAAAATCTCTCACACAAAAAGTGTACGTCATGAATTCACACATAAAAAGAATTCTTTTAATTTTTTATAAATATATTTTATGTTTCATTTCGTAATTCGTTTTCAAGGTTATCTTTAATATTTTTATTCGAATCAATTGTTGCCAATTTTTCAAAAAACAATATTGATTGTCATTAATAATTATAGAAAAAAAATATGAATTCTATTAAAAAATTAATAGATTTATCATAAAATAATGTAGAGATCCAAAACTTTTTAAAACCCGCTATGTTTTCTCTAATTATTTTGTGCAAATTATTTAAGTTAATTTCCTATAAGTCGGTAGGTATATATTTTAGAATTAATTGATATCGTGCAAGCATTTTTATATATTTAGAAGTTATTGTTGAGCCCAATACTTATTATTATTCTGAAGCCCAAAATTTTATTATATTTTAATGTTTTGTCACAAGTGGAATTAACCAATAACCATGAAATTTGTCCCTGGAGAAATTATACATGGTCAGGGAGAACGGCAGCTGTCGTCTTCTTCTCATGAACTTTTCATATCACCATTATCAATTCTCTTGAATTCTAGCAAATAAATTCCAATGATTTTGAGACTTTCTGGTTTCTCAAGAACTAGTATAAAAGGGGGTACCAACCCCATTCCATCACAGCAAAAGTTTCTAAGTTTTTCTAAGGAAAAACATATTTGATATCATGCATATGCATTGCTTATGAGAAGGGAGTGAGTGTGAAAGGATGAACGGAGAAAAATATATCTGATATCATGCATATGCCCCCATGGTTATGCAGAGGCGGTGGCTGTTCGGCGGCTCGTGGTTTCTGTCCGGCGGCACTGCTCTGCGGCGTGGCGGCAGGAGACTGATCAGAGGCATTAGAGAGAGAGGAATTGCTGCCGCTGCGCAAGTTTGAGGGAGAAAGGGGAGAGAGTTGAGAGAGAGTATGCACTCATTTATTTTGGATTAATTGCATTTAAAAGCACGATCTGTACGCCAAATTGTAATTTCAATACCTCTTTCAAATTTTTTCAAAATAATACCCACCTTTATTGCATTTAAAACATGTTTCTCGAAATTGGGATATCAAAAGAATGAAGCTATGACATGAGAAATATATTTTATAGAAAAGCTTAATTAGACTTATACGTCAATTTTTGACTGGGCATAAGTTGATGTTGCTCTCATGACAAGTCAATCAGGTGTATGGAGAAGGGGAATATACATGTATGAAATTTTTCAGTTTGGGTCGTGAGGTTGTGAGAATCAGCAAAACCGAGGGATGAATCTAATACTCAGTGTAGGTTTCAAAGAAACTCTAAAATTATTCGGAGTGAATCGGATTTGGAACAGATAACACACCTACCCACAGCTTACCTTAGCTAATCATTTGGTTAGCATAATCTAGTTAACTGCGGAAGTTGTGAATCCTAATATTGTTTATACACGTGTGTGTTAATGAAAAACGCTTATTCTTTATGGCAAAGTATGATCAGGCTTGTGGGTGCAGTTTCAACAATTACAAACACAGATATGCACTTTAAAAAGGTATATATGCAGTTTGTAAATTAAGCTGTAAATCAAAACAATAAAGGAAATATGATATTTAACATGGTTCAGAGACTAACTCCTATGTCCACGACCTAATTTAATATGAATTTGAACCACAATAGCTATTGGCTTGTGTTATGGTGCCAAAAACACCGATTACAAGTTCAACACTATGAACAACAAAATCTAAGATTTTTGCAAAGACCTAGAGGGTGTTTGGCTGAGCTTATAAACTTTTTAAAACAGTTTATAAGTTGTTTAGGAGTTTATTAGTTGTTACAAAGTGTTTGACAAAATAAACTGCTAAACAACTTATAAGTTGTGAAAATAAGCTCCAACCCCAACTTATTTTTTCATAAGCAAATAGTTTATTAGCAACCATAAATTTACCAAAATAATCTTATTATAGTTCGTTATTTCCTACATATACACTACCAAATTGTCCTCTCGGTTATGATTGTAGGGAAAACTCGGTTTAGCCCTCTCCTGATGATCTATCTTGGATGTTTAATTCAACATACATTGATTATATGCCTAGCATGCACCTATATAATTAATTGCAACACGTAGGGGTTTTCTCGTGTTTACCTTTGAATCTGTCGAGGATGAACGGATCGAGACTCGTGCTTTGACCTTCTGGACTGTATCCCGGTTGCCCAATCTCCAATATCGAGTGAGGATAATCTATGGAGAATGCTACAGAAAATCACCCTATTTCTCTCTAGTATTTTCGAGAATCACCTTCCCAAGCACTATGGGAATACACGAAAATAATGGTATAGGATAATTAAGGATTAGCCTTGATCTTATCTCTTACCTTATATTTATAATGCATTACCATAATCTCATAAGGAAAGGATCCATGCATATCCCATAAATATAATAATATCCTTATAGGATAAAGAGAATAAAATCACATCTATAGAGAGGATAGGGGGCGCCGATTTTCTCCAAGCTACGGGCCTGGATGGGCCAGCCCAGGGATCAAATGCAAGGAATAAAGATGGGCCTCAAATAAATTAATTATCTTATGTTCAGCCCAGAACATAAATTAATTTATAAACATTCATTCATGCCACTAGAGAATAAATGTTGACTTACCCCTTTATTACCGAAGGTGAGTCGGGCTTGCACTTAGACATTACGAATCCCCGTATTTAAGATATCGACGTCCATTAATTATTTAGAGCATTACGATCGCTTAAAATAATTAATATCTTTAATTCCTTAAGTAGTACCACTCAACCTTATTATTGTACTTGAGCTAACTCAACCTGCAGGGTTTAGTACAATAAACCTTTTGAGCTCCTTAAGGGGACGTCATCATCCTAAACGGATACGGTGACTCAATACAGATAACCAGCATGACATGCAAGCACTGCCACCACCCAAGATGCGGAGAATATTGGGTTAGAACATATAACCCTCACCCATAACAAGTCAAAGTGATGGTCAGCAACTCATACTCACCTAATACCTTATCGAGGTTTAGATCATCGTAAGTCACCGAGATCTAGGTTCTTTATGACGGTCAGATAGAAGAACTCATCTCACTGTGATCCATCAATACGTCGAGACGCATCAAGCATAGATAAGCAACCAAGTCAAGTCACTTCTTATCTATACCGCACCTATACCGACAACTCGTCCTCAAGTTGTCTCAATGTGATACTTTTTATATCTCATTAAGCTTGACCAATCATACGGACTTCGTGATCTTCTACACATCGTATGATCTAACTTATATATGAGATAAGGGACACGATATATGCAATCAAGTAATCAATTCAGATAGAGATCGTAATAGTGGTAACATGAAACATTGTATACAAGCTCAACCAAAACTGCTTTCAGTATACAAATCCAACAATGATGTCTTTTGATATTGATAATTTTCCCGTTTTAATGAATATATTTATGAAACATGAATATACATGCTTTTATTGACTTGCATAAAACTTCAATATACGTAATACTAACCATGCATCATGTCTTGATACTTTCGCCTTTCTTTTGGATTTAAGTTAACATTATCTCTCTAACTTACGATTTTTCTCTAGTTTATAAGATCAATTATCTAAACACTTTAATAACTTAAAAGCTCTTGAGACATTACCTTTTATAAGCTCTAGGCTCTCTAAAATAAGCTTTTAGCCAAACACCCCCTAATCTTTTCCCTTGGAAGACTACTACTACCAGTGACAAAGCCAAGAATTTTTTTCTGGGGGCCCAATTAATTATAATTTTAAAAGATAATAAAATAAAATTATAAAATAATAATAATTTAATAATATAATGAGTTTATTATAATCCTTTTAGAAATTTGATTGGTAATATTAATTCACATATAAAACTTTATTATTTGCATATATCTTTATTTTATTAATATAAAATAAATTATAGAAAAAGAAAAGAAATAGCATTTTATCAACATAAAACAAGTTATAGGAAAAAGATAAAGGAAAGAAAAGAAAGAAAAAGGAAATAAAAAAATAAGTATAGAAAAAAGAAAAAAAAATATGTAACTAAAAGGAATCGAACCAAGATCTCTTAAATGAGAGATAAAAATCCTAACCCATTAGATTACAATAGATTTAGTTATTAAATTTTAAATATTTATAGAGAGCACACATGTTTAGCTAATAATTAATTCATATAGTGTTATTATTTGCATACATATTTTATTTTATCAACATAAAACAAATTATATAAGAAAGAAAAAAGTAAAAAAGATCCCAAAGTAAAGATAAGACATAGAATATAGAAAGAGGGAGAAAACACAAACCAAAAAGAAAGAAACAAAGAAGGAAAAAAAAGGAAAGAAAGAAAGATAGGAAAAAAAGGAAACGAGAAACGGAAGAGAAAAAAAGAAGGAAATAGAGAAAGAGAGGAAAAAAAGAAAGAAAGATAGGAAAAAAAGAAATGAGAAACATAAGACTAATAAGAGAAAAAAAGAAGGAAAGAGAGAAAGAAACGAAGGAAAGAGAGAAAGAGATGCCTCCAGTGAGGTTCGAACTCGGTTCTCCGAGAATTCGAGGAGAGTCCTAACCATCAAGCTAGAACAAACATTTTTTATATTATATTACATATCAAATATATAGCTGTTTTTTCAAAAAAAAAATTGAGGGGGCCATGGGCCCCCAGACCCCTACGTGGCTCCGCCCCTGACTACTACGATGACTTGCTTTCGAGCTACAAGAAACACTCTACTTGCAAAAACACATTCGACACTACCACTGCTTCTTCTTAAGTTAATTAAGTTTGTGTTTGAGTTAGGTTTCCAATTAATGTGAAAAAACCTTTATAATGATAAACAAGGCTAAAGATTAGGTTTACTCTCTAAACTTTGAATACAAAAGTGTAAGTATCTTTTTTATCTTTTTCTCGAAAATAAATCATATTGCAATCCGATTATTTGACACCTTAATTTCCTTTTTGGTCATTAGAATATTGTAGTCGTCAATGTCGTGACTGGCGCATTCTTCTACACGTGCCACTGAAGTTATTGTATGTTTCGAGCTTTGAGTGGCCTATTAATATTATTGTTGTCCGATATTTCTGCAAATTTACTGAAAAATATATCAATCATGATAACTATTTGTTGGGTAAATTATTATGGGACAAATAATGTACCCAGGTAACTTGCACTTGAACATACGGTATAGTTAGCTTCCTTGTTGTTCAAAACAAATGGAATATTTAAATTGGTATGTTTTGTTTTCCGAAAGAAATAGAATTTCTTAATTCGTTCTGTATCCAACTAGAACATGTATCATCCCTCGAGAACCCCAAAAACTCCTAATCTTCCTATAATTTTAATTTCATTAAGATCAAATATATCATCAATGAAACACTAAGGTTAAAATTTGTGGGAAGTCAATTTAAAGTCATTGTATAAAATCACTCAATTACGAATTCCCACTCCAAAGTAACAGTGTTAACAGCCGCCACAACTAACATTTTAGGTATTAATTGTCCCTCGCAACTTTTTTTAAAGTGGAAAAATTATGGAGAGGGGGAAAGGGGCTTGATTTCATTATGAAGTAGCTAGTGATTTCAATCCAAATCTACACTATAGATGCTCAGCCGCCACATGGCAGCAAAACATTAGATGATCAGAAATAGAAAGATGAAGTGCATGACAACCTAAAACACCTTTGATCTGCTTTAGAATAATAAAAAATAAACACCTATGATCTGTGATACATCATTCACTATATGAGGGGCGAGAGGGTTGATGTAGGGGACAAAGTGGAAACATGCCTTTTGAATTCATTGTGGACAATATAATACTTCATCCGTCCCAGTGTTCATGGTATATTTCTTTTTTTGTACGTAGATTAAGGAGAATTGTGTTTTGTGTATAAAGTAGTGTTTGATACGAAATTAGAGGTACTTTTTAATGTAATATTATTTCATTTTTTGGAAACGGGTCAACTTAATGGGATAACTTAAAAGGAAAACGAGCCAACAATAATGGGACGGATAGAGTACATTAATTTTTAAATTTTGGGGAATTATATAACCGCTCATGTTATTCATGATTTAATATAAATTATTATTATTATTATTATTATTATTATTATTATTATTATTATTATTATTATTATTATTATTAAGGGGTCGAAATGACAACTGTACATTTCAAATCGATACAACACTGCATTATAATGTACAGTTTTGGAACAACCTACCTGATTGTATTAACTGAACGCACGAGTCTGATAACAGTTTTTTAAAAAATTGTCGGTAACTAAAACAGTGTGTAAATAATTTCGCACTTGACTAGTTTTGATTGTTAACTAAGTGATCAGCTTTGTAAAGCTGTCGGTTGGTGCATTCACTAACAAGTCAGCCACTCTGAAAAGTCAGAAGAGTTTATTTGGAGATGAAATTAAGAGAGTGTCGGCCGAGTTTATAAGTCACTTAATATAATTTATAAATTATTTAAGAATTTACAATTTTGTTAAGCATTTGATAAAATTAAAATGTTTAAATAAATTTAATCAAACATTCTCTAAGTGTCAAGTTTTACATCAATAAAGCTGACACTCTTGACTCGGGGTGAAAAGAATTTATTTATCATCAGACATATTTTTAAGTAGATTCATATCGGAACCAATAATATATATAAATAAGGGAGTGTTAACGTGAAAATCATTTTTATCATGAGAACGTGAGAGCAAAAAAATGATGAATTTACTGTGAAAATTGATGAATCGGTTGATAAAGTTATTGAATCTAGAAAAAATATAATTTTTGTCCTTCATGAGATTAGAACCTAGGTGAAATTTTTCGATTTTTTGTTTTCGGTAACTTTCTCAACGGATTCATTAACTTTCATAACAAATTCATTTTGTTCATAGCGTATTTTCGTGGTTCTTGGTTGTTACGTTTGAAATTATTCTTATTTGAACCTCATTATATATATATATATAGAATAATTTTAAACGGGAGAACTAATCCTAAGCATAGATCTAAGTGTATCTGACAATTTAGATTTAATGTTATTTTATGATATTTTTTACATATTTTATTAATAACGTTATTATTGTATTTTTGTTTTTAGTGTAACCGATTTATTCCTTAAACTGTGTGATTCTTATAATTATTTATGATGGGTGATTAGTTGCAAATATTTATTATCTTCGTCTAATTCAAATTTTATGGTCTTTATGAAAGCATATTACATATTTTCGTGTATTGAAATGTTCAGCTTGCATAGTAGATTTTTTATGAGAATTTCATAGTAGAATTTTGTTTTTCATTTAATTCAGTTTATGCATTTATTATATAATCTTATACGCAATTTAAATGTTTGTTGTGCATGAGACCAACCTGTATATTTTGAATATGTTTACGTAATTAACATTATGATTCATGCACACAACGACCACTAACGTATCTATATTGTATTGTAACTACTAATATAGTAAACGTTGTTTTATGCATAATTCTACGATCGTTGCTTAATGTTTACGAATATGCTAATAGGATATTGTTCATCCACATAATTGATGATATTCGAGTCTATCTTGTATTCAATGCACAACTATTATCTAGTTATGCATATTAGTTGAATCACGAAAATAATCATAGTTGTATATCATTATTTTTTCACACCCACTAATTGTGGGATTTTTGCTGAAATTTTATTTGTGATCTTTATTTTAAGGTAAAAATTTATTTTACGTTAATTATTATTCAAATAAGGATTCTCAATTATGTAAGTTTGATTTTTAGTTACTATTTTATTTCGCATAAAACTTACAATATGCACAACCATTAATATCGTATGTACAATTATTAATTTCAAATAGAGAATATGAATTACACATGACAAAAAAATCAAGGATTGCATGAAAATTAGGACTAGACGAATCTTTATATTGACCTTTATATCCCTAATACGTTTTAAACCATAAAAATAGTTAAACTTGTTTTAAAGTATGAATTAAATATGATTAATTAGATTAGATGAAATCAAGAGTGATGATAAGTTCTTATTTCTTATCTTAGAGGAGTTCTCCATATATCCAATATATATATATATATATATATATATATATATATATAGGGAGGGTTAACGTGAGAACCATTTTTATTGTGAGCGTGAGAACAAAAACTAGTGAATTCACGGTGAAAGTTGATGAATCACTGGGAAAATTATCGAATCCAAAAATAGAATTTTAGCCTCGTGGGATTCGAACCCGGTGAAAATTTCGAATTTTGAATTCATTAACTTTCTCAACGGATTCATCAACTTTCATAGCAAATTCATTTGGTTCTTAGTTTTTAGGATAAGAATGGTTCTCATTTGAACCAAACCATTCTTATCCTAAAAACTAAGAACCAAATGAATTCGTTATGAAAGTTGATGAATCCGTTGAGAAAGTTACTGAATTTTTTCACCCGGGTTTGAATCCCATGGGGAGCGAAAATTCTATTTTTTTTTTATACAGTAACTTTCCTAGCGAATTCATCAACTTTCACAATGAATTTATCATTTTTTGGTTCTCACGTTTTCATGATAAAAATGGTATGGATCAAATGAGAACCATAAGTATTTTGAGAAATCTATTAATTATATAATTCATTACACATTGGAGACACCACATTAATCCTCAATCATATGTGGCATCTCCACAAAATTATATTCTTATTTATCAAAATCCTCCAATATGTACTTTCTCAATGTATAAATAAGGTAAGTAATTGTCACAGCCCGACTACCTAATCAGGTAATTAAGCCGTGACTTGGGGTTTAGAAAGCAATTTTTTGATAATCAATGACGACAATTGGGATCAAAATTCGTATTAACAACCATGGTGAATGATTTAAAGAAGTGAAGCATAGATTACCAAAGGTTGGTTCTAGGTCCTCAAACCATAATAAAAGATCGAACAAAGAAAACAACGGTTGAGGACAGAAAATCACAACAGAATAACCAACAAAGAATATAGTTTCTAAGTATGCTTCAACAACCATAAGAATTTTTCAAAGGTTCAAAGCATAGTTGGACAATGATTTCAAGGCATAATATTGAATCCAACGAAAACCATTTTGAGCATTCGAGAAATCCTTGTTTTCAGAGCATTGAACATGATCATTTATCATAGTAGAATATATAACCAACAAAGACCAAAGTTTGGCAACGAAAAACGTGGTTGAGAATTAAGTATGAGGACATAATTCTCTGGGAAACAAACATAACTATAACAATTGAACGACCTCAATACGACTTAATGTTCAGAGAAGCTTCCTTGCACAGCATTCGATTCCAGCATCCTCTCGAGCTCAATCTGCATAATTGGAAACATATGCAGGGCGTGAGTACAAAAATGCACTCAGTGGGTAATCGCCAAAAACATAAAAGTAAATTTTGCCCTTAGGGCTATATACTTGACTTGCCATAACATATGCTTTCATAAATAGATACTTACTTGCTCATAACATCATAACATATGCATATGCATGTTTCATGTCTGCATGCAACTTTCTTCTCTCCTTCCCATATCCACGGATTCTTTATGCGTGTTGAGAAGTAGCCTCCTTCTCAAACACCTTATCATCACATACCCGAGTTGGACCAAGGTTCTCAACTACGGTCATACCCGACGCCGGTAAATTCTTTCTTTTCTTTCTTTCTTTCTTTCTTTCCCGTGGATAGGTAGTGCATTATGCTGATGCTCATGCTCAAAACTTTGGCAAGTCAATTAACTTTGAAACTTTGCAAGCAATGCATATCATATCATTTCAAAATATATAAAAGCATAAGCATATCTTTATAGAAAATATAATATACCCACCTGGCAACAGTCATTCAGTTAGACTGTTCTTTCTATCTTTCATTTAATTTCTCTTCTCACTTGATCCTTCATACTTCCATTATCCTTACTTGATCCTTTAATCAACGTAGATTAGCATAAAAGCCTATCAAGAATTAGACGAGAACATCATTTCTATTCGTTGGAACTTATCACATCCCACGCTTAACTTATCCAAATTAGAATTAGGTTAGGCCATTGCATCCCTTCATGATTAATTCTTTAATAAACTTAAATCTTAGTAATTTACTTAACAAACCATACTCAAAGGAATTCAAGCAACTTATACTTAATTCCATCAATGCAACAATCATACTTTAACTCAAGACAATCAAGTGAACTCATTCCACTTAAACATTTATCATAAGTTTACCAATTAAATCCTTATAACATCTCATTAATAAACAAATTCTAACAAAATTTCGGCAGAGTAACATTTATAATTAACTCGCCATTTCAATACCAAATCAACCAGAATTTATCCCAAACTCCCCAAATCATCACCATATGATTAAATATATACTTAACAATGCAAAACATGTTCAAACTAATTCATTTACATCTTAGTTCTACTATGTCCTTTAACCACGTTTATCGGCAAATTTCGAAAACCTTACAATCTAATATTCATTTAATATCACAACTCATTTTTTTTTATTTTTTTTTTTATACTCATTCATCATCAATGATCATTAATCTATGATCCATTCAAACCTTAAGCAAATTCATCACATAAAATCATAACTTTGTACTAAACTTTAATTTTCTAATTTTCACATTTCATGTCCATAAATTCTTATAAATTCAACTTAAGTATTATTTTTATCATAGATCTCAAATATTATATCAAATACATCAAATAAAATCAAGAAATCAAATTTCATGCATTCCCCTTCATTTTCGAAAATTAGGAAAACTAAGTTCATGCATGAATTAAATTCTTGTAAATTCATATTGTGCATTATTTATACTCTAGATTTCAAAAATCATATCAAATGTATCAAATAAAATCAACAACTCATAGATCATCCAACCTCCATATTTTCGAAAATTATGGAATCATGTATTCTTTAAATTTCTTTAATCAAATCATGTTTATTCTTACTTAATTACACATATCTAAACTCAATTTAATCAACTTATAACACATAATTCACATACAAAAATTAGGGTTCATAAGTCATACTTTAATTCACCAAATTTCATAATTTAAGGAATTAAAACCATAGATCATATTATTCATGCATCATAAACATAATTAAATCATTAAACATAACAAAAATCAAACAAATCAATCTTAAATCCAATCCCCTAATTTTTCGAAAATCATCACATATAAAAAGATCATATTCTTCCAATTAAATCACAAAAACTTGGATTAAATGAGATAATTACCTTCTTGAATGATTTCAATCAATTCCATGTTTAAAACATGGATTAAAATGAAAAAGAAAATTTGTGTGTGCTCTTAGTGTGTGTGTGCCGAAATGTGTAGGAAAAGAGAGGTAGAAGATGGTTTTTAAGAATGAAAATGATTCTAGAGAATTCCTACATGTATAGCTTATTTTAGATTTTTATTCATTTTCCTTTCATTATTAGCAATTTTCGAAAATACATATAAATATTTCTAAAAATTGCTAACATTGGAAATTAATATCCTTTGATAGTAGAAACTCCATTTTCTTATTAATATGAATATCCAAAATGATTAAATCCATTATTGGATTACAAATCATATGAATATAGATTTAATCATTTCATATACAAATAATCAAACAATTATTCTATTAATTCATAAATTTCGAAAATGATAGGAAATAATTTCCTTCTCACTAGATATAAATAAAATAAAATTATTTAAGCCATTAAATAGCTTAAACATCATTTCATTTTATTTCAAGAATAAATATCACATAAACAATATTTAATACATTTTCTTTAGAACATTTTCCATTTAATGAAATTTCATCCAATTACACACAATAATAATCATATATCTCACATTTAATCATAATAAAACTCATTTCTAAATAATATCCATTTATTCCAAATTATATTCATTCGATTAGAAATTAATCGAATTTCCATCACTTTCTAACTAATCAAGCACTTCTTTATAAATTTTAGGGATGCAATGCCTTTAAGCCCCTAATTAGGACTTAATTGAGATCTAATTAAGACCATAAGATTTTCGGGTTACTACAGTAATCTTACAATTAATGATTATTAGTTGCTCATAATTTACATTACATGCAATAAGTAAAATTGTGATTAAAGAAATATTGGATTAACAAATATTGCATTTAATACATTACAAATGCCAAAAAGAAATTATTCAAATTAAGTTGGCCTAATTAACTTAATATCTACAATACAATAGTTTTTAAATATTAGATTAGTATACATATATCTTGTACCTATATAGAAACAATAATATGGATATGACCATATTTGTTTTGCTATGATTCTTTTTATATTTGTCACCAAATAATTCATTTTATCTCAATTATTATGAGAAAGTCTGAAAATTATTAAATATTACATGAATTCTTGTATTTTTATGTACTCCATAAAATATGGTGAATGTATAATATTTGGTCTTCTTAAATATTTACTAATTATTAATTGATTTTTATAATTATAAATTTGTTAGTTGCAATTATATATATATATATATATATATATATATATATATATATATATTAGATCTTTCCGGATGCATATATTTTATGATATATTAATACATTGATACTTCTCAATGTTCTTATTATATTTCATAAATGTATATTATCTAATTCTACACCATAGATTTTATTAGTTTATCAATATTTATGAAAATATATGTGTTTATATTAAGTATACACACATGCAACATAAAAATATATTTAATATGTTGACCTAAAAATAAAGTACCTATAAATAATTTAATATATTTCAATCTATCTTTCATACATATGAAAGAATGAACAATATACTCTTGAATAGATTATGATTCATAGATTATATATGTGTTAGATCATATTATATCCGAATATCCAAAACAACAAATTAGGCAAATAACTATATTTTTATATTATATATGTCGACAAGAAGTTGTGCTAGAACAATTGTATTTGTTCATATCATATTATGTAAAATGATACGGACACTTATATATTAAATTCAGAAGTATCACTAGCTCGAACATAGGACAAACGAAATTATTGTTATATAGTATTTATTAATAATGTTAAACTTGTAATATTATTCGAGTTTTATTCATACAAATGATCAATTATTGTAATAACTTATGTTTAATTATTTAGATAAATTATGTTTAACTATTTTCTAAATATTTTGGTATTTATTACTAATATTTATTCTACAATGTTCGAGTCTTTATTGAGACAATTAACCAATCATTGTAATAACTTATATTTACAAAGTCAAACATGTTTAGGTGATTAACGAGTATTACTAAATGTGTTTGGCACAAGAACATATATAAATTTCAGACGTGTCCATATGGCTAATTCTTAGCCTCATCATTTCGGTCTATCGCCTTGCATCAATACGACCAACGACTCCGAGTGTCTGAACGATAGCCTCAACCAATCAATTATTATAACAACTTATATTTGATTATTAGATATTTTATAAATAAAAATATGTTTAGAAGTATAACAATTCTAAACGGATCCAATCATTTATCAACGTGTCTATGTGAATTTTCCTCACTTTTAGATCTTTTTTTTATTTCTATTATTTATTATTCATTTTCTTTAATACAAAGATTTTTGTTGAGATGAATAAATCAAATTTGTAACAATTTATATTTATAAAATTTAATAGTTCCAGGTAATTAGCGAGTAGTTAAGACTATATGGATGAGAGTAAACTTATTTTTAATCGAATTCGTGACAAATATGAGTATATAAATACCAAATGAGTGAATGCAATCGACATGCCTATATTGAATTTGCTCAATTTTCTTAATATTTTGTTGTTTATACTATTTATTATTGATTTTAATTTATCATATGGAGGTTTTTATTGAAACAGATAACCAATTGCTG
The DNA here is from genome assembly GCA_036937905.1 of Salvia rosmarinus. Classification (NCBI taxonomy): domain Eukaryota; kingdom Viridiplantae; phylum Streptophyta; class Magnoliopsida; order Lamiales; family Lamiaceae; genus Salvia; species Salvia rosmarinus. The sequence goes on from CM072815.1 coordinate 15,662,222, forward strand.
TAATAAGTTGTATTTATAAATTTATAATTTTGGGTAATTACGAATATCACCATGCGAGTTTGAGATGAGAACATGTAGTCAAATTATTTTTAATCGAGTTTGGGATTGTCACGGTATATACATTCTAGACGGCACACTTGACTAAACTCTAGCCTCATCTTTTCGAACCATCGTCTTGCCCTACTACAAAACTCGACAGGTTACACACTAATTGTTGTCTCATTCAGAAACTTACTTTAAATAAAAAATGTATACTATATATTTATTATTTTGTTTCAAGTGCGAGTAATAAAATCACTTTTTAATAAGATTTTAGATAGGTAAGAATATAAATTCCAAAATGATTACAAACATTAGTCGACAACCTTTGTGGAATTTTTTTCATTTTGAGTCTTTTGTTATTTATTTTAAAATCTATTAATGTTTACTTTGTAATATTTGAATTTTAATTACTTCATGTATATGTCAAATAACAATTCCTTCAATTACTTCATATATATGTTTAGTTTAATTTTATTTATTACTTCAAGATAAAGAAGGCGGAAAAAATAGAAGAAACACCTTCATTCACTTATTTTTTATTATAATATTATCTGTCAAATAACAGTTCCTTCAATTACCAATACTTTAAAATAAAATAATAATTTCTTTTTCAAATTTTAATTAGGCATTACAACGTGAAATGGTTCCCGTCAAAATTCAACAGATTACACACTAGGAACGAGAATGATTGAATTTTTTTTTATATCTAAATATATTACCTATTTAATTTGTATAATTAACATATATTATTATAAGAAACTACTACGAGAATGAGTTGTAAAATTACCTTTTAATCATATTTAAGATATATATTCATAAATACATACATACTAAACTGATTTCATTGATCGTATATTATAAAATTTAAGATTTTATAATAAATTCTAATCTTTTTTATAGTCACTTTTTAATTGGATTCAAAATACATGTATATATATATATATATATATATATATATATATATTATAAACTGTTTAGCTGGTTGAAAATATTTCTAAATTTAAATATATGACCTCCTTAATTCAGGTAATTAGTGGGTCTCACTATATGCAATTGATACGCAAACGAGTAGTAAGATTACTTTTTAATCGAACTAGGGACACACACACACACACACATATATATAATTTTAAATTATATATATTACTATTTAGTGTGTGTGTGTGTGTATGTGTGTGTGTTCTAAACGAATTTCATACATTGTATAATTTTAAATTATATTTGGAATTTTTTTTAATTTAAATTTGTCTTCATTTACATTTATAGGAATTTGTCATTATTATCTTTTAAATATATGTGTAATTTAATTCCTGTTAGTTTATTTTAGCTAAAGTAAGCGGAAAGAAAATTGAAAAAATTCCATCATTGACCTATTTTTTATTATAATTATTTATCTTTTAATACTTCTTTCAATGAATTGTCAAAGTATTATGACTTTGAAATTAAGTATAGATTAATTTTTATTTTTAATTTAAGAATTACAATGTAAAGTGATTCCCGTCGAAATTCGACGGGTTATACACTAGTGATAACTAATCTTGATTGTTGATATGAATGATCTTGTGGTTCTCATTTAATTTCGTATGACTGTATAACTATTCATTTTTTTAATATTAGGGTTAATTAAGTAATTTTGTGGTAATTGAAACGGATATGGTGGCTATAATTATGGGATTAGATATGCATAATTAATGGCATGAAATCTCTGTGTATCTTTTTTATTTCTATTGTATCGTTTTTCATTCTTCTAGTGGCGTAGAAGGTTTATTTGTGTGTTTTAATTATTTTAGTGCAATCATATTTTTATTTTCATTTTTTTGGTACAACTATTTTGATGTCATTTTCTTTAATAGCTTCACATATGCACATCAACGAACACATATACGCACAAACGGTAGAATGACAATTATTAATCAACTTATCGCATAAAACTAATAATCAGTTTAGAAGAATGATTTATCAGTCAGTATACAACTAATTTAATGTGCATAACTAATAAATAGCATGTGCATAATTTACCTCTACCAAATATTTAAAGTGTGCATAACTAATGTATAACATGTGAATAACCACCTCCACCTTTTATAGATATCTCATTCCTTATGAATTCATTAAAATAATAATACAAATGCATCAGTATTTGTGCACCGTTTGCATATCCACGTTCACGCGTTAAAACGTATTTATGCATAAGTAACTAGTAAAGACTAGAAGGGGTCTATCAGTTGGGTGAAATTAAAATTTCAAATATAATAAAAAATCCTTATTCATTCTTAACAATCAACTATCCATACATATATACATGCCCAAAAATTTTATAAAGAGACAATGGAAAATATTGAGAGGAAAGAGCCATAATTTGAAACGTACAGGAGCGTAATTAAGGGAGGCGGTGTTAATTGATAGGATAAATTTTAAAATGACTACTTCATCCTTAAATATTAAAAAATATTCATAATCTGATTAATTAAGATACAACATGTCATATGCTAAATTAAATTTAGACCATTAATTAATATAAGATCTAAGATCTTGATTAGTTCTTAGTTCTCATTTTAGGGATGGTTCTCTCTATAACCAACCCCTATATATATATATATATAGGGGTTGGATCTAGTGAGAACTCATCTTTTTTGAGAACTTGAGAACTATGCACAAACGATAAAATTGATGAATAAAACCTATAAAGTTGTGCATAACGAAAACATTCTAAAATTGTTACCCAACAAAATAATTTTAGAAAGTTTTCACAGCACAACTTTATACGCCTTGTGCATCATCTTCAACGCCTTATGCATAGTTCGCAGAGTTCATAAAAAGATGTGGTTCTCATTGATCCACTCCTATATATATATATATATATATATATATATATATATATCTTGGTTCAAATACAAACCCACCATATAATTTTCAAGATTTGTGATTCAGATTATTTGAAGATTTTAATTTTACTTACTTTTATTTAAAATAAATAATGACATATTTGTAATAAGATTGGAATTGAAAGTGTTATGATTATGTTAAATTTGATTTTCTCTATCCTCGTTAATCTCCTCTATTTACGCATATATTCTTCTCCTCTCTCATCTCTTGTATTTTCTCTCTCCTCTTCATTCCTCATACGCATTTGTATTTTAACATAATAAGTTTGTATCTTCCCACATCAATTTGAAATTCGAGAAAACTCTGTTTGCAATAAAAATTCATCTATTTTCAACAATGTTAGCTATTTAAAACTCAAATTCTTGCAATTAGTAAGTATACTATTTGAGGCTAACTTAGAGGGTGTTTGGATGAACTTATAAACTCTTTAAAATAGCTTATAAGTTGTTTAGGAACTTATAAGCTGTTGCAAAGTGTTTGGCAAAATAAGCTCCTTCACAGCTTATAAGCTGTGAAGATAGCTACAACAAATTATAAGCTACCCTAAAAATAAGTTGATCAACTTAACTTATTTTTTCATAAACTTATAAGCAACCATGAATTTACCAAAATAACTTTATTATAGTTCATTATTTCCTACACATACACTATCAACTTCACCTCTCGTCAATTTTATCTGTCTAACTATGATTTTCTCTCTCTAACTCACGATTCTTTATCTAGCTTATAAGATCAATTATCCAAACACTTTAACAACTTATAAGCACTTGAGACATTACCTCTTATAAGCTCTTGAAACATCTTATAAGCTCTTGGAGCTTATAAGCTCTCTAAAATAAGCTTAGCCAAACACCCCCTTAATAGTATTGCAAAACAGTGTGTTGCTAACCTGCAAACAGTTTACTAATTAATTGCAAAAAAATGAGTTTAAAAGTAGAAAATAACCTTAAATTTGTTGCAAATAGATGAGTTTGTATTGTAAATAGAGTTTTTTCAAATTACAAATTGACGTTGAAAGATGCAAAACTATTATATAGTAATTTTTTCAAATTACAAAACGATAAAAATGATTCTCACGTTAACCCTCCCATATATATATATATATATATATCTATATATGGAAGGGTTAATGTAAGAACTATTTTTATTGTGAGAACCAAAAATGATGAATTCAGTGTTAAACTTGATGAATCCGCTGGTAAAATTATTGAATCCAAAAAAATAGAATTTTCGTCTCTCATGGGATTCGAACCCTGGGTGAAAGTCTGAATTTTTGGATTCGATAACTTTCCCATCAGATTCATTAACTTTCATAATAAATTCATTTTGTTCGTAAAGAATTTTTGTGGTTCTTAATTCTCACGTTAAAATTGGTTCTTATTTGAACCCACTCTCTCTCTCTATATATATATATATATATATATAGGGTTGGTTTCCGTAGTACTCGTCCCCAAATAGTATGTAGTACTCAATCTAGACCACACATTTTGAACACGTACACACCAAGTCGACACGTGGCTCCTTTCTTTCTTTTCTTTTAATTTTCGCAAGGGGCAAAATAGGAAGAAACAAATAAGACTTCTTCTCCTCCTTGACAGCAGCGGACGATGCCGGAGACGACGACGGCGGCACCGGAGACGGACGGCGCCGGCGGTGACGGCGGCAACACCGACGAACAGCAGCCACAAGATACACAAAAACTACAAACAACAGATTTTGAAAGAAAGAAAAAGAAGAAAAAAATTTGAGGAACAAAATTGATGGATTTTGAGAAAAAATAAAAGATGAATTTGATAGATGATTGAAGAATCGAGAAAGATGGTGGTTATGACTGTGGTTCACGGCGAATTCGCCGATAATAAGTGAAAGAGACGACGGAATTGTTAGAGAATGATGGATGAGAAATTTGGTGTCGAAAACCATAAAAATGCATTGAACAAAACATGAAACTGCATGAACAAAACATAAAAATGCATGTTCCCACGAAACAGAAACATGCATTTAACTTAGCACGTTCATGCATTGATCAAAACATGTCCATGCATTTAACAAAATATGTTCATGCATTTAACAAAACGTAAAAATGCAGGCCAACGGGCGCGCGAACTAGCGCCGGACCGACGCGCGAGTACGAGTGCATGCTGGGTACGCCTGCGCGCTCGGCGCGCCCGGGCGCTAGGCGCGAGCTTCCAATCACATGCATTATTCTGTTCAATTGCATGCATTTTTTGTTCATTTGAATGCATTATCCAGTTCAACTAAATGCATTGTTTGTTTTTTGCAATCACATAACAAATCAAATTACTAATATACCCTTAATGAAGCGAAAATCAGCGAAATTAAGCTTAAAAAGTCCAAAAAAATCTGAACCATTGGATTTATGAGATGAGTGGATGAGATTGAGTACTACATATTATCTCTGGCTCGGGTACTATTTGATCCCTCTCTCTCTCTCTCTCTCTCTCTCTATATATATATATATATATATATATATATGATAGAATCTATTAGAAACCAACATAATATTGGTGTCTAGAATTCAATCTTAACCCTCCATTTTTCTAATTTAACGAACACGTTTTTTTTTCCCAATAAATATATCTTTTTCAATTTAAAAATGCTAAAAATGAATAAAAAATTAGAAAAAAGTTGAAATAGTAAAAACATGAAAAAACGAATAGATCACTTCCCTTACAACCCAAAAAGTGGGATTTGTGTTTCTCTTTTGTATATTTTATGTAGTCCCGCATTGAATAGCACATGTGTGTTCATTAGTGGTATGTGTAAGTCTTCGATCGTTGTTTGAATATGCTTTTGTGACCTAAACAAGCATGCTTTTGTCTAATAATTAACTTGGATACAGCTAGGGTGTAAATGAGCAAAGCTATTTGTGAGCTATTCAGAGCTCGATTCGATAAAAGTTCGTTCAAGTTTGTTTAGTGAAGCTCGTTAGCTAAACGAACCAAACTTGAGTATGATAGTATTCGGCTCGTTAGCTCGAAATGTTTGATAAATAAAATTCGAAACTCGACTTGATACTAAACAAATCAAGCTTGAATATGATGGTGTTTGGCTCGACTCGGTTCGATTATAACCCTAGATACAACGTCCTGATATATGAATTACACAAACATCGTAAAAAAAAAAGATTTCCAAATTTCATAATTTCCTCCACAATCTCAGCAATAATCCTAAACCCTAGTCGTACAATCTGAGAAATATAATCATGGGACTGTGATAGAACGTAATACAGATAAATAACGTTGAAAAGCCAAAGAATTCTACCAAATAATGTCCGAGAAATCATCTTTCGTTGGCAAATGTGTATACTTTCGTTTTAGTAGGTGTATGCTTTTGTTTAGTATGTATATGTTTTCCGTTTATTGATTCAAATATCTTACATCGTATGTTTCGGTGTGTTATTTTTGTATGCTTTTTGTCTTCAAAAGTCATGCTTTTGATTAGTGGTACACGTGATGGAATGTACTCATCGTTCTCAACATGTTTACTTCAATTGTCAAATCATTAAAATAATACTAAAGAAATATTTTGCACTTAATCATGAAATATTTTATATGATCATCTTCCCACATACATATATATATGAGGTGAGTTATGGTGAGAAAGCTCTTTAGTGTAGGAAATAGGAAATGTGAATAGATATAATTATAGTACATCTTTCATATTTATGTAGCATAATCATAATTACTATGTTGCACATATTAATTTAGCACATATTTCATCCCTTCGTAGCACATATGCTAAATATATTAGTTTAGCACATCTTTCATTGCAACGTAGCACAAGAAGGGTTCTAATACTGCACAGTAATCCGCGTAGCACAAAAACACAAAACTGTAACACAACCAAAATTAAATCACAATCATTGATCCAGCAAATCAAAGGCCCAGATTGATTCTCATTTCCTACCTGATTCATCTCATATATATATATATATATATGAGGGATCAAATAGTACCTGAACTGAGGTAATATGTAGCACTCAATCTCATCCACTCATCTCATAGATCCTATAGTGGAGATTTTTTCGGATTTTTAAGTCATTTGACGTTGATTTCGCTACAGTAAGGGTAGATTAGTAATTTGATTTTTTATGTAATAAAAAAAATATGCATGTTTTAAAACAGAAAATTACATATGTTTGAACACAAAACTGCATATGTTTGAACATAAAACTGCATACGTGTTAAAAAAAATGCATGAAATTTATTTCTCCAGAAACTACATGCATAGTGTTCTACAAAAAACTACATACAATTGAACATAAAAATGCATAATGTTGAACACAAAATGCAAATGAAATTGATTTCTTCAAAATTTATTCTCACGTTTAGATCGATTACTTCTAACTTCATAATTCGAAAGAAAACAAATGATCAACAATAAAGAAAACAAAGGATCAACAAGATAACTGTTTGTATATATTGGAGAAGATATAAAGAGAGATATCATGAATGAGGAAACATATGATTTTCTTTTTTAAAGCATGTAGGTTTGTGTTTCGTAGCATGCATGTTTGTATTTAGTCGTATGCAGGTTAGTTTTTATAATATGCATATTTTTGTTAGAAAATATGCAATTTTATATTTTTTAGTATGCATGTTTACGTTTTACAGAATGCATGTTGACGTTTTGTGGTATGTATTTTTACGTTTTGCAGTATGCATACTTCATTTTCGACAGCAAACCTCCAGATTATCTTTCTCCGTCGTTTTCCGTTTCTTTTTTCGATTATCGGCGAACTTCGCCATAAACTACCGTCATAACCACCATTTCTCTCGATCCTTCAAAATCCACATATCTTTTTTCACAAAATCTCTCAAATTTCTTCTCAAAATCTTATTTTTCTCTTTTTTTTCTTTCAAAAGCTGTTGTCTTATGCTTCACACTGACTTTCACGTCGTCACTATCGATGCTATCGTACAGCAACAACAGCTGCCCGTCGTCGTAAAAAAATTCGAAGAAGAAGAAGAAGAAAATCGAAGGAGAGAAGAAGAAGAAGACTAAGTTTTTATTTTACCCATTATACCCTTGCGAAAATTAAAAAGATAAATAAATAAAAAAAGAGTCTGTCACGTGTCAGCTTGTGGTGTGACCACGTGTTCAAAATGTTTGATCTAGATTGAGTACTACATATTATCTGGAGATCGGGTATTACGAAAATTCAACCATATATATATACATATATTGGATCAAACGAGAACTACATCTTTTTGTGAACTCGCGAACTATGCATAAGATGTGTAAAGATGATGCACAAACGGTATAAATTTGTGCACAACGAAAACTTTCTAAAATTATTTTGTTGTGAAACATTTTAGAATGTTTTTGTTATGCACAATTTTATAGATTTTGTTCATCGACTTTATAAGTTTATACATAGTTCTCAATTAAGATGAGTTCTCACTAGATCCAACCCCTATATATATAGGAGATGAATCATGTGAGAATGCAAATATTGGTCATCAGAAATAAGAATGCAAGATCGAACGTATAAATTTGTTGCACTAAACGTATAAATTTGTTGCAACAAATTCAATATATAAATGTAGCATCGAACATGACTTGTTGCAACGAATTTGGTGTAACAAATTTATACATTTAGTTCAACAACTTTATACGCTCAATGTAATATTCTTATTTTCACTAATATTTGCATTCTTACGTGAAACATCTCAAATATATATATATATATGGGTTGGATCCAGTGAGAACTCATCTTTTTTGAGAACTTGAGAACTATGCACAGACGTATAAAGTTGATGAATAAAATCTATAAAGTTGTGCACAACGAAAATATTCTAAAATTACTGCATAATAAAATAATTTTAGAAAGTTTTCGTTATGCACAACTTTATACCGTTTTGTGGATCATCTTCAACTTTTTATGCATGATTCGCAGAGTTCGCAAAAAAGATGTGGTTCTCATTTGATCCACTCCCTATATATATATATATATTGATCACTTAATTTTCTAACACGAAAAGGTGTAAGTATATGGTAAGCGAAGTATCGTATCCACAGGGATTGTAATGCGAAAACACAGAAGCTAACTCAACAAGGATTCATCATTATCCAAGCAACAAATATGGTTTGGTGAGATTTAGGCTTTGGAATTCAATCCAAAGCAAAGGTAACAAAACAGTAAAGTAAATTAAAGCAATAAACACTGGATGTTTAAAATAGATAAAGACGACTAACCTGTGGCTGCATTAATCCTATCCACAACGATGATTATCCTGCTCCTATTAACCAATTTTAATCCGCATAAGATGGAAGATCACATATATAACCGATAATTTCATTACGACAAAAGCGGTCAGAGATTACTAGTTTCCTATTATCATACGTCTCTAGGTGAAAACAAGCAACTCCAAATGGATCACAAAGAATATGCTTCCTACGAATATCCTATCTCGCCTACGACTCAAGGCTCATTCGATCATGCATTCGATATCGATTGACAATTAACACAATTACGTAATTAACCGACAACTAAATATGCATCGAGATTGATCGAAAACAGCACATATAAATAAGCTCAATCGAATCATGAATCAATGCATGGACGGTAAATAGCGATAACAGAATCACAACATATAGGATCGAATCATGCAAACCCTAGGATTAGAAACTAAAAACTAGCTGACATAATAAACGGAATAAAATACGATTTAACCATAGAAACAAATTAAATATATAAAACCCGTGATGAAGCGTTGATGAACAATCGTTGGGCTGAATCCCAACCTCGCGAAAACGGAAACTTGAAAAGATTGTCCGACGAAACGCGTCCGGATCGAGACAAAACGAAACTAACGAAGAACAATGCGTAAAACAACTCTAGAATGAAAATATATGGAAGCTAAAGCTAAAACTCGAAAAACTTATGAAAAACCGAGAAAGAGGCTCGAATCGTGGTTCAAGATGGCGCGATGGGGTGTTGCCATATATGGCACACCCCAAACCCTAATTTTGCCTTCGCCGCCGGTCTTGCGAGCACTGCTGGTCGCTAGGTGCGGTCGCGAGTAAGTCTCATGGCGCTTCCGCCGCATCGCCGCTTGCGCCCGCATGGTACTCGAATCGCGCTAGCGGTCGCTAGCATTTCGAACCGGTCAGAAATCGCCCAAGAAACTTTCTCGGCCACGGGCTTCTTGCGGGCATGAGGTCGCGGTCGCGGCGTCGCTGGTTCTCGCTGGTTGCTTAGCGGCCAACCCAGCGACCGCTAGGTTGGTCGCTAGAAACAGCCGAGTGTATAATTGGCTCGTCGCCGCTCCTTGCTTCGATTTTCAACATATGGACCTACACAACACCAAAAGAACATCCAAGAGCAGATCTTCTAGAAATAGATAAAACATTAAGAATCGATACGTAAACGCACATTAAACGAGCTAAATTCATCTTTAAATATCAACTATAAACGTAAAATGCGCGTTTATCAAACCCCCAAACTTAAATCATTGTTTGTCCTCAAACAAAACCAAAACAAAAGACACAACGAAAAGATCAACGAGCGTAGCAAAGATGATAACCATTCTAGCCCTCTAAACATATCAACGCTCAAAACATTAATGCACATGACGACGTTAGTCAACTCAACACAAACAACAATTGACGGCAAAAACTCATTTAATTCAACCCTCACAACGGCATGTGTGTAAAATATAGGATACACTCAACTCATAAAGAAATGTAGGACGTGTATACACTCAACAATCAATGCAATGCAACATCTTACCATAGGCTTGCTGCTTTCTAATATCTCCACCACGTCATTGTGTTCAAATTAGGATCAAAGAGGTCTTTTCATAGGTTGTAATGTAGGCACATTGGTTAAGGTAGGATAAAATATGGCTAAGTGACTCAAGAATATTCCAAGCACCCCCATTTATACTTTTCGACACATATGGACTTTGTCCATTTTCTCTTCTTTCCCAACGTGCTAAATCAACGCTTAAAGCCACGAAGGTACCTATACTTTTAAATAAAGACCCTTTATGCTCAACACTCATAGTGAACTTAACATTTTCTTTTTCTTTTCTTTTCTAGAGCTTATAGGTTTATCTTTTACAACAAAGGTACTATTCTTCACCACGTATGTATTTTCTACTAACTTTTCTCATCATAACTACATCAAAATTTCAACCCTTTTGATTCCCATATCCATCTTCACCTCCTATCATCCGGTTAATCGAAAGAAAAAGTCTAATAAAGGCTCAAAGAAGGCGACAAATGGTATATATCATCGGGTTAGTGTTTGGGTGAATATGTGGTTAACAAAGATGGCCTTTATCCTTTCCAAATTAAACACATATTGCGCCTCGACACGTAAACACGACAAGTTCTAGAAGATAATCACATGCACGATATCACACAATTAATAGAAACCGATCAAGATATGTATACAAGAAAGCTCAAGTCTCACAGATAAGCAAATGGTGAAAAAACAATGTTCTAAGCCATCTCACGTCATTCATGCGTCATTTTCTAACATATCATGCGCACTATCATTAAATTTCACCAAAAGTTCTATCGTCATTGGCCACATGGATTAACACACCTCACTCAACTCGTTGATCGATGCATTACTAAAACGAAAACAAAACAAAACAAACGACAAAAGACCCCAAAGCATAACAACTAAACCATAAAGCATAGAAACAAAACAGATTCTCAACCAACCAAACTCGTCTACCCCCAAACTTATTGTGAACATGTGGATGCAATAAGGTTTGCGTAAAATAGTAGTTGGGAGAAAACTTACCTTAATTCGCATACTCCGGTGGCGGATAAAATCCACGCCATCGATTCCATTCACGCATCATCTCCATCATCTTCGTTGTTGCTCGAGATGTGCTGTTGTTCAGTGTAGATGGCTTGTCTGCCGCTCCATAATCGAGGTCGATTCCCATCAATATGGTTGAGACGACCATCTATGTGATCTAATCGATCATAAATTTCGGGTCGCCGAACGGGTGGCGGCAATAAGCCACTGCCTCGTGAGCCACCGGGCTCGGCTTGCTCTCGCGGTTGCTCGCCTCAACCTCGCTTATGCTGCTCACGCTGCGTCCATGCATAGTGTGCCGAGGAGCTCATATTCCAGGTTGGCATCCGCAGAAGTATCGGCTTATACCGTGAGCTCGGATTGGGTAGGCGGAAGACCGATCGCCGTTTGATCATATATGACCACAAGTAACGCCGGGGTGCTCTTCAGAACGTCTCGACGATAGCACGGCTTGTCCAGAAGATGTCGTGAGAGATCGGACTCTCTCGAATCGTAATCCCAAAAATCAGCAATGGGGTAACGAATCCCCTATGCATATCTTCGAATTACCCAAACCGTGGATCGCATATGGAAGTCTTGAGCAAGGAACATGCCGCATGCATCCTCTCGTTGAACATAGCTCCAATCAAGAGGCTCATATCTTGTAAGAGGACAGTGCGGCGCTCGAACGACCATGTAAGGTAAATGTGAGGAGCCGGTGGAAGTAACGGACCGGATTCAGATCGAGCTAGCCTTCGATCTCGAGGCATCATAGTATGGAGTGTGCTCGAGTCCGAGTCCATGATCTTTGGCCATACGCCGGACCGTACTCGACGCCCCTATGTAGTTTCTCCGATCTCCATTGATGATTCCATTAAGTTCGCCCACGGAGAGTTGATGGGGCTCATTGTCGAGCCGAACATGATGTAGTCCGCATGCCGCTTGTCTTGTGGACATGGAGAGTCGACAAGAATTGAGTGTCGATCCGTATGTAAGATAATTGGCCGTGATAATCGAGTACGACCCGACCTCTCGCCAACCACGCCACATCATTGGTGATGCCCATCTCGACACGATTGAGGCACATGAAACGTGAATGCCTATGCCGTAATCTCACCAATCGATCCCAACGGTTTTCGACGAGTCACTCGGCGTCGACCCCAAAATGTTCGGGATCGAATTCATCCGTGGTGCCATGCGTGGCTCGTCGTGAGGCTCATCATGATGCTCATCGTGGAGATCATCTTGTGTCTCGTCGTGGGAAGTGGAGACAATGCTCTTGCCTCTTTCGCCAGTGACCGTGAGTACGCGGCATAGTGTACCTAAAAGAATTTCAAATTTAGCAGGTGTATGAATGAAACAATCAAAACAACGCCAACCCAAAATGCTCAATATAGATCCCTCAAACTTCAACTTAATCAAATTATTTCCATATTTTCATATGATCTTGCAAGACAACACAAAATGGGAAAACATACACACAACCAAAATTTGCAAAATTAGACGCTCGGCGAAACTAGCGACCACACTCGCGGTCGCGAGGGTGGTCGCGGCACGGTCAGCGGTCATCAACGGGCGGGCGGCGTGGCTGCGTGAGCGCTCAGAACGCGCAGCCGCCCGCCGTCATGAGCGTCGCCGCGCACGTAGCAGCAATTTTTCAAACGTATTTCTCAAATTATTAACCCAAATCAACAATGTAGGCACATTAGACGAACAATATACGTGTATAAACGTTAGTAAACCTATCATTAGACAAATCATGCTCAAACACCAAACAAATCTAACAAAATAAGCCCTAGTCTCTCAATTTTAATTAAACCCACCTCAAGAGGATAAATAGAACAAATCCTTCCTAATCATGCTCAATAAATGTAAACCCATGAAGAATTAAACAAATATAGCATACCTTGAGTGGATTTGGTGGAGAAATGCAAGAAAATTGGGGAAGAGAGGTGCTTTGGGTGTGAGGGAATGGGGTCGCTTTTTTTCGTAAAAACGTGTGTGTGTGTGTAGGTTAGAAGTTTGGGTAAAAATAGGTGTTAAACGCAGGTCACGGCGGGCGCGGTCAGACGCGGTCGCGACGGATCTCTGGTCGAGCTCGCGATCGCGAGCTTGGTCGCGAGCTCGCCGCCGTAAAACAACGCTCGCCCAAATTCGCGACACACCTCGCGACTCGCATGGTCGCTAGTACTTTTTTTTTTTAAAGAAAGCTATTAAACTTTGGGATCGAAAGAAACAACGAAACACGACACAAACAAAGAAACACAACCAAAACAAAACGAAACAACAAAACAAAAGATGTAAAAGCATTGGGTTACCTCCCAACCAAGGTTAGAATTATCATCGCTAGCTCGACGGCACTCTTATCATGGTTCGCTGAGCTTGGTCACCTTGACTTCTCGGTCAAGTGTGACTTAAAGTAGGATTTGAGGTCTTGGCCGCTCACTTTAAAAATGTTGCCCCGAGTCTAGGAGCTCAGAACTCCCATCGCAAGCGCAGACGGTAAAGCGGATACTGCCCCGACCATCTCGACTGAGCTTTCCGGGAATAGACGAGTCGAGCATTGTAAAGTAAGACTTCATTACCGCGAAAATCCTTTGGCACGAATGTGGAGGTCGTGGAATTTCGAGCTCTTTCCTTGTATATCCGAGAATTCTCGAAAGCTTCATTCCTCCACTCGTCAAGCTCCAACAGCTGGTCACTTCTCATCATACCGCCTCCTTGAAATCCATGTTTATTCTCCTCGTCGCCTAATATGCTTTGTGCTCCAATTCAACCGTAAATGGCAGGATTTGCCAAATACCATTTGATATGGAGATAGTTCGATGGGAGCTTTGTACGCATCCGGTAAGCCCAAAGAGCATCATCCAACCGCTGCCCAATCCTTCTGTTGAACAACCGATTTCTCTAAATCTGCTTGATCTCTCGGTTGGCGAGCTCACTTGCCCGCTTGCTTGTGGATGGTAGGGAGGTGACTCGATGCTTCACACCATATTTGGCTGAACGTTGCCTAGCCACTTATTATTAAATGCGATCCCCATCACCGATCAACGCCCGGGACTCCAAATCGAGTCGAATGTTCTTGTGAAGGAATTTGATCACTACCTGAGTCGCTCGTGATATCGAATTGCCTCTACCCAACGGGAAACATATTCCACAAAGAAGAATATACGTGTAACCACGGGACACGGGAACGGACCCATGAAGTCGATCCCCATACGCCAAATAGTTCCACCTCCATGATGGTTTTTCGTGGCATCTCGCCTTCTTAGTGACATTCCCAACTCTTTGACAACGATCACAACTCTCGATAAAAGATTGGCAATCTTTGAAGATCGAAGGACAAAAGAATCCACTGTGGCAAATCTTTGCCGCTGCAAAATGGCCTCCAGTCGACGAACTATGGCACTCGTGGATTATGTTCTCCCATTCTCCTTGGGAACGCAGCGACGATCAAACCATCGGCACATCGGCGGTAGAGACGAGGATCGTCCCAATAATAGAACTTAACATCGTGGAGAAACTTTTTCAAATGACCTTTGCACGATGGAGGTAAAACTCCAATCACCAAATAATTGACAAAATCAGCATACCATGGTGTGCGATCAATGACGCCAAGATGTGCTCGTGCGGGAAGTTCTCCTTGATCCCAATCTTCTTATCCTCTCCTTCGATGGCAAGCCCAATCGCGACAAGTGGTCGGCAACCACATTTTCGCAACCCTTTCTATCTTTAATTTCCATGTCGAACTCTTGAAGAAGGATCCATCTCACAAGTCTGGGCTTTGAATCTTTCTTGGCGAATAGATGACGAATGGCGGCATGGTCGGCAGGTACGATGGTGTGGGTGCCCACCAAATAAGGTCTAAACTTATCGAAAACATAGACCACAACAAGTAATTCCTTCTCCGTGGTGGTGTAATTCATTTAAGCAGAGTCGAGAGTCTTACTTGCATAATAGATGACTCGGAAAAGCTTGTCTCTTCCGCCCTAATACAAGACCGATCGCCCAATCACCGCATCACACATCACCGAACGGTTGACTCCAATCGGTGAGACCAAAACCGAGTCGAGATCGGGGCTAACTTCAATTCTCGAACGCCCAAACACTCATTTGTGAACACGAACTTCATATCTTTCTCGAGCAATCCACACAATGGCTTCGTGATCGCCGAGAAATCCTTAATGAACCTTCTATAAAACCCGCATGACCGAGAAAACTCCTCACCGATTTGACATTTGTAGGCGGAGGTAGTTTCGATAGCTACTATCTTTGCTCGATCCACTTCCAAACCCTCGCCGAGACTTTGTGACCAAGCACGATACCTTCCTTCACCATGAAATGGCACTTCTCCCAATTGAGAACTAGATTCGTCTCTCACATCTTTGCAAAGACTTGTGACAAATTATGGAGACAATGGTCGAATGAAGAGCCAAACACGGAAAAGTCGTCCATAAAGACTTCCATAATATTCTCGATCAACCCATGGAAGATGGACATCATGCACCTTTGAACGTGGTGGAGCATTGCACAATCAAACGGCATTCGCCTATAGGCGAAAACTCCATCTGACACGAACGCCGCCTTGTGCGATCTTGAGCGATGGAAATCGATTGTACCCGAATATCCATCGAGAAAACAAGAGAACTCATACCCGCTAGTCCATCCAACATCCGATCAATAAAGCGGGGAAAATGGTCTTTCCTCGTGGGTCGTGTTCGAGCACGATAGTCGATGCAAACCGCCATCTGTTACGAGTCTTGTTGCACAAGCTCGTTTGTCTCGTCTCGACACCGTGATACCCCTTTCTTGGATACCACTTGAGTAGGGCTAACCCACTCGCCGTCGGATATGGCATAGATCATGCTGCGCCTAAGAGCTTCAACACCTCTTTTCCGACGACCTCTTGCATTTGCGGATTCAATCGGCGTTGAGGTTGCACCTTTCGCTTGTATTCATTCTCCAACGGGATCCGGTGCATGCAAATCGAGGGGTGACCTCGATATCGTAAATCGCCCACCCAATCGCAGACTTGTATCGCTCAAAGACAACCATCGTTTACGGTTCCTCATCTCGTCAAAGCCAAGATATTATCACCGGCACGCGTCTCGCCGCCTAAGAATGCATAGAAGGTGGTCCGGTAACTCTTTAACTCCATCTTGGGTGTAGTCTCTTCCTTCTTCAACACGCGTCCTCCTCCAATCGGCTTCCTCACATCCAAATAAGGCCTCGACTCGCCGGGAGGGCCTTGACTTCATCGATGGACTCAAGATACTCTAAAATCTCATCACACGCCTCATCAAGGTCTGCGGGAGAAAATCGAGTTCGCATACAAAACTCCACCGGATCAACTCGATTGAAAGTGAGTGGGCGCAATTGCTTATAACTCGACAATCTTCCATGGTCTTCTCGTCAGTCGCTTCATAGCATCATATATAGATTTTCATCTCCTAAATCGTTGACTCGGAAGGTGAGATCTCCATCTTGCACGTCTATCGATTGCTCGCGGTAGCTAGGAATGGTCGCAGAGAATAAGAGGTGTATTCCCATCCTCCGCATATCGAGAACAACGAAATCGGTGGGAAGATGAAATCTCGAACTTTCACGAGCACGCCCTCCACTATCCCTTTCGGATAAGTCACCGGCGTGTATCGCCATCCGAAGAGCTATGGTGGTCGGCTTGATCTCCCAATCTCCAATCTGTTAAAATGGACAACGACATCGATTGATGCTTGCCCCCAAATCACACGTAACCTGGAGAATGTCTCCCTCCGATGACACATGCGATGGTGGCTGCTCGATCTTTTCGCTGAGCGGCGACTTCTTTTGCAAGACAAAGACCTGCACTCTTGAGATAAATTTATCGCCTCGAATTTCCCAAGCTTCTTTTTATTTGCAACGCATCCTTCGTGAACTTAACGTAACCGGAATATCTCAAGTGCATCAAGTAAAGGAATATTGATGTGCACCTTTCAAACATCTCCATGAACTCGGTCAACTTCTCATCGTACCAGGCAGCTAAACGGCTTGAAACGAATTTGGAGGCACGACGTCGGAAATTTCTTCACACTTGGCCTCGCGATCAGCCTCGCGATCGCGTGCGCGGTCGCTAGAACATGTACACCGCCTTCCTTCATCTTCGCGGACGCGTGCTGGCGCTTTCTCGGGCGCTAGGTGCGTCGAAGCTTCAGATGATTTCGCGCCGCGAGATTACTCGCGACCGCCAGGTCGCTTCGCTAGGTCTCGGGACCGACATATCGTGGGCGCATTTTGACTTGTTGCACCGGCGAGCCGCCGCGAACTCCATCGCCAGTATTCTCGCGGCGGGCTCGCGGTCACGAGATTCTCTCTTTGCCCGTTTCACCGCTCGTCGCCCGTGACTTTGATAGCTCGCCCACCTCAATTGAATGGCATTACGGTGATTTTTGTGGTTTACCTCCGTATTATTTGAAATTGGCCCGACTTGTGCCGCCCATTCGTTGCGGCTATCGACTTATTTGATTCTCCATCATCTTCATGTGCTTTCCCATAGCCGTCACGATGGACTCCAAATGATTAATCTTCGCGATGTTGCTTATAAATGAATTACGATTCGTTGCCAATTGTTGGTTGCTTACAACCAGCACTGATCATGTCCTCTAGACTTGACTTCTTCGTCTCTTGAATCACTCCGCTCGAATCGAGAAACCCGGCGAGGTTGTTGAAAATTATTGGGGTTGGCGACGAGAAATTTGGGTGATTTCATTGTTAGGATTGTCGCGGATTCCGTGACGGTTGTTCCTCCGATTTATGTAATTCACGTCCTCACTCGATCATCTCGACTGCAGCATTTATCCGAGCCACGCCCTTTCCTTTCCTTTCTTTCTCAAATGGCTTCTTAACAAGGTGAACTGCTCCATAATATTATCGTATCAATCACCTTCAACGGTAGACCTTCACCACCGGTGTCCTCTCCATCGCCATCGATAATCGCTGGCCGCCATCTCTTCTATGACGCGGTGGCCTCGCCTACACGCCTGCTCAATAAGCAACCCCGCTGATGCGTCAACAATACTCCTCGTGTGAGGTGTCACCACCGTAAAGCGTGTGTCTGCTGCTCCTCGAGAATCCATCTTGTGGGCACCTTCTCAATAGGCCCTCGAATCTTCCCACGACTCGAATAAAGATTCATCTCCTAACCGGGAGAAGTGGAAATCTCGGCTATGATCTTACGTACTTAGCCGGAGGAAAGTACTTGAAGGAATTTCTCACGCATTGCCCAACTGTTGATGCCCGTACGATCTAAGGTCTTCAACCGGTCCTTTGCTTGATTTTGCAGAGAAAATCCGAACATACGATCCGGATTGTGTCTTGTGGCACCCCATTCGTTTGATGGTGTCACAAATGTCGAGATAGGTCTCGAGATGAGCATTGAATCCTCTCGTGACTCCTCCTCCGAAGCTGCTCCATGAACCATCTTGATTAGGGCCGGCCACCAAAATTGTTAGCGTTACCGGCCCCATCCGCCTCCTTGAAATTGCTCGGTAGGAGGTCCGTACATGTAATTCAACGGTCTTGCCGCCCGGAGTGAGGACAACGAGTCCCATAGTCGCCAATAGCGTTGCATTTGTAAATCCGCTATGATGCGGCTACTTGGGAGGAACGCCTGTTATTACGATTTGCCATTGCTTCCTTTCTTCTTGCCCGTCTCCTTCTCCTTTGTGAATTTTCGATTTCGGATCAAAGTGTAGTTCGTGAGGTCCTCGGGACCTTGTGAACATAAACTACTGGAGAAAAAGAAGAAATCGATCGGCGAGGAATAAAAATAAATAAAAATTAAAAGTACAACTTGAATTAATAATTCCAAATTGTCAAGTTATTCCTATATGATCTTAACAATCCCGAACAGCGCCAAAATTTGATCGCTTAATTTTCTAACACGAAAAGGTGTAAGTATAGGGTGGTTAAGTATCGTATCCACGAGGATTGTAATGCTGAAAACACGTGAAGTTAACTCAACAAGGATTCATCATTATCCAAGCAACAAATATGGTTTGGTGAGATTTTAGGGCTTTGGAATTCAATCCAAAGCAAAGGTAACAAAACAGAAAGTAAAATAAAGCAATAAACACTCGGATGTTTAAAAATAGATAAAGACGACTAACCCTAGGGCTGCATTAATCCTATCCACAACGTATGATTATCCTGTTCCTATTAACCAATTTTAATCCAGACAAGATGGAAGATCACATATATAACCGACAATTTACATTACAAAAGCGGTACAGATTACTAGTTTCCCTATTATCATTACGTCTCTAGGTGAAAACAAGCAACTCAAATGGATCACAAAGAATATGCTTCCTACGAATATCCTATCTCGAACTCGACTCGAGGCTCATTCGTATCATGCATTCGATATCGATTGACAATTAACACAATTACGTAATTAACCGACAACTAAATATGCATCGAGATTGATCAGAAAACAACACATATAAATAAGCACAATCGAATCATGAATCAATGCATGGACGGTAAATAGCGATAACAGAATCACAACATATAGGATCGAATCATGCAAACCCTAGGATTAGAGCGAAAACTAGCCGGACATAATAAGCGGAATAAAATACGATTTAACCATAGAAGCGGAAATTAAATATATAAAACCGTGATGAGCGTTAAATGAACAATCGTTGGGCTTGAATCCCAACCTCGAAAAACGAAACTTGCAAAGATTGTCCGGACTAAACGTTCGGATCGTGAACAAAACGTAAAACTAACGAAGAACAATGCGTAAAACAACTCTAGAATGAAAATATATGGAAGCTAAAGCTAAAACTCTGAAAAACTTATGAAAAAACTGAGAAAAGAGGCTCTGGAATCGTGGTTCTGAAGATGGGGGCGCGATGGGGTGTTGCCATATATATAGGCACACCCCAAACCCTAATTTTGTCTTCTGCCGCTCGGTCTCACGAGCACTCCTCGTGGTTGCTAGGTGCGGTCGCGAGGTAAGTCTCGCGCGCGCTCCTCTCGCTCGCAGTCGCCTCTTGCGCCCGCATGGTACCTCGCGGTCGCTAGCATTTCTGAACCGATCGCGAAATCGCCCAAGAGCTTTCGGCGGGCTTCGCTCGCGGGCATGAGGTCGTGGTCGCGGCGGCCGGGTTCTCGCGGGTTGCTAGCGGCCAACCTAGCGACCGCTAGGTTGGTCGCTAAGCAAAGCCGTAGTGTATAATTGGCTCGTCGTGGTTCCTTGCTTCGATTTTCAACATATGGACCTACGACACCAAAAGAACACCCAAGAGCGTTATCTTCTAGAAATAGATAAAACATTAAGAATCGATCGTGGCGCACATTAAGCGAGCTAAATTCATCTTTAAATATCAACTATAAGCGTGTAAAATCTTGCTTATCATATATATATATATATATATAGTTAGGTTCAAATGAGAACTTCACCCGAGTTCGAATCCCATGAGGCGAATATTTTTTTTGATTGAGTAACTTTCCCAACGGATTTATCAATTTTCACAATAAATTTATCATTTTTTGATTTTCACGTCTTTACAATAAAAATGATTCTCACGTTAACTATCCTATATATATATAAGGAGTGGATCAAATGAGAACCACATCTTTTTTGCGAACTCTGCGAACCATGCATACGACGTTAAAGATGATGCACAAAACGGTATGAAGTTGTGCATAACGAAAACTTTCTAAAAAATTATTTTGTTGTGCAACAATTTTATAGATTTTATTCATCAACTTTATAAGTCGTGCATGGTTCACAAGTTCTCAAAAAATATGAGTTCTCAATGGATCCAACCCTATATATATATATATATATATATATATATATAGGATTGAGTTCTCGTAGTATCCGATCCCGGATAGTATGTAGTACCCAATCTAGACCACACATTATGAACACATGTTCCGCTTTTTTTTTTTAAATTTTCGCAAAGGCAAAATGGGAAGAAACAAATCAACCTTCTTCTTCTCCTCCTCGGCGGCAGACGGACGGGAGGCGGACTGACCGCTTGGCGGTGTGGCGGCAACAAGATACACAAATAATGATTTTGAAAGAAAGAAAAGAAGAAAAAATTGAGGAACAAAATTGATGGATTTTGAGAAAAATAGAAGATGAATTTGATAGATGATTGAAGAATCGAGAAAGATGGTGGTTATGGCGGTGGTTCACGACCAATTTGCCGATAATCGATGAAAGAGGCGACGGAATTGTTAGAGAATGATGGATGAGAGATTTAGTATCGAAAATCATAAAATGCATTGAACAAAATATGAAGCGCATTGAACAAAACATAAAAATGCATGTTCCCACGAAACAGAAACATGTATTTAGCTTAGCACGTTCATGCATTGATCAAAACGTGTTCATGCATTTAACAAAACATGTTCATACATTTAACAAAACGTAAAATGCGAGGCCAACAAAGCGTAGCGAGCAGCCGGAGGGGCGAGCATGAGCATGAGCACCTGGACGCGAGCTTCAATTACATACATTATTCTCTTCAATCGCATGCATTTTTGTTCATTTTAATGCATTATCAATTCAACTAAATGCATTATTTGTTTTTCGCAATCACATAACAAATCAAATTACTAATCTACCCTTAATGTGGCGAAAATAAGCTTAAAAAGTCCGAAAAATCTGAACCATAGGATCTATGAGATGAGTTGATAAGATTGAGTACTACATATTATCTCGGGCTCGGATACTATTTGATCTCTCATATATATAGGTGGATCAAATGAGAACCACATCTTTTTGCGAACTCTGCGAACCATGCATAAGGCGTTGAAGATGATGCAAAGCGGTATAAAGTTGTGCATGAAAACTTTCTAAAATTATTTTGTTGTGCAACAATTTTAGAAAGTTTTCATGCACAACTTTATACCGCTTTGTGCATCATCTTCAACGCCTTACGCATGATTCTCAAGTTCTCAAAAGATGAGTTCTCATGGATCCAACCCCTATATATATATATATATATATATATATATATATATATATATAAAACGATATAAAGTTGTGCATAACGAAAACTTTCTAAAATTGTTGAACAACAAAATAATTTTAGAAAGTTTTAGATGCACAAATTTATATTTTGTGCATCATCTTCAACGTCTTATGCATGGTTTCAGAGTTCGTAAAAAGATGTGGTTCTCATTTGATCCACTCCTATATATATATTTATATATATATACAAAATTGAGAGACTGGCACCTATTTTCTAAAGAAATTTTTCCTCGATAGAATCAGCACCTATTTTCACTGTATTTTCTTTCTATGAAAAATATATCAATCATAAAATTGGGATGAATGTGAAAACCGTGATTGTATTCCTTTTGATTTTCACACCAACCATCCCTTTGTATGAGTAGAAGACTTAGTAAAAAAAGAAGAAGCTAATAAATATATAACTATCTTAGTAGAAGACTTAGTAAAAAAGAAGAAGCTAATAAATATATAACTATCTTTAATTCTAAGTCAAAACTGATCTTGATAACAGTAGCGATTGCAGAACAATAATATTAAATCTCTATTTATTTATTACTTAGTGGACGGTGCAATTTCTACATGGGACTTTATTTAAACATTAATAAACGAAAGGAAAAGGATTAGGAATTTGGTGGAGAGGACCATATAAACTAAAGGAAAATTGAAAAGGCAAATACCCTGTTCAGTGCTTACTTATTCCCTTCTTCTTCTTTTTTTGACAATGTTACACAACAACAAATGTTAATTACATGTAAGTAAATGTGGTGGACCTTTACTGAAAGTTGCTTGGGATACATATCAAATGTTGACAAGTTTTGACTCCCAAATCTTAATGGATCTAAAGTAAGACGATTTCTCAAGCAATTGACTTTCATTTCTCCAGAAAATGCCATTTGCTGTAATGAAATTATGTTTTTGCATTTTTACGTGCAAACTAGTGAATATGAGTCATCACGCTGCAATATCCTTTGTTTTAATTATTATATCACTTATCTAATTAGGCAAACAATTTTAAACGTATTACTCATATTTTCATAATATATATGCTTTTATGTAATAGATTTTAATAAATGTAATGAGTTTAAAGTGAGTGGAGAATTGGGTCTACACTGTAAGATGTATTATGTGTATGGAAAAGATAGACCATGAGTGATTTTTTTATAAATAAGTGGATTGATTGTGAGTAAAAGTTATGAGTTTTATATGACGGTCATGTCCGAAAATAGTAAGTGAACATTTTTTTATGGACGGATCAAAACAAAATTAAATGAATATTTTTCAAAGACGGGGAGAGTACTATGTATTAGATGCATTTGTCGACTGGTTTAATTAGTTGTTGCCAAACACTTGTCTTCTCGTTTTTCCTTCCCCACCTCCTCTTCTTCATGTTTTTTATACTATGCAAAGCAATAAAAAGAAATAATACCAAGGGACATTGCACCTGTGCGCATATATAGAGAGAGACTAAATATTTTTAACTAGAAATAATTAACTAATTTGTACGGGCTCAAGATAATGGTATTAGGTGTATGAGGGGATATACCTGAATGAAAATATTTTTAATTTTCTCAGTTTTAATAAAAGTATGATTGAGTCACACGCTGAGCTCTCTGATGACAATGATTGTCAATCAGGAAATGCAGCTTTAGATTCAGGGTGTGTACAAAATATAGTGGAACACAAAGGCATCCTCATTTAGACAACTTAGAAACGTTAAAGGAAACTCAAAGCATAAGTAAGATGCATGCAGATGCCGAATTGTGTGGGTCATCTCAGATTGAGTATGAGTTTACCTTGAACATGTTGAGAATGTAATCTGCATGATAAGAAACAAACAACAGTACAAAGAGGTAAACGACATAAGGATATAACGTGGTTCGTAGAAATCTCTCATACATCTACGAATCTGACGAACAAGTAAATTTCAATTAACCTTAAGAATTTCGTGTTTTATACTTCTAAGGAAAGTGATTGTGGATATTAGTAACCATCGATATACGAACTTCGTACTCTATTGAGATCAGATCATCAATCTCTGTGTTATCAGATCAGGACCTCTCGTCTTAGTGTTCACTCAGTTCATCTTAGGGCCACTAGCGACTTCTGGATTACTCAATGCCTCACCTAGGCACTTTTGCTTTCAAACAGTTACACCTTGCTGATTATTCACGACTTTAGTCTAACTTCTAACCTATAGGTCTGTTTTTGGGCTACAATTCCAAATACTTGAGTAAGCCTTTATAAGAATGAGGCTAGAAATAGACTCACATACTCTAAGCTCTATTGCAGATTTTACAATGAAGTATGACTTATAGATGAGGGAGACTAGACCTAAGTAGTTTCACTATAGACGAAATGGTGAAATCATCTGTAGATTTGGAAGAATGAATTTTGTCCAAGTCTCACTGGAGGTGGAGGTTCGGAGTTGTATTCTCTTTCTTAGAATATCCAACTTCCTAACTTATTCTCCAAGTGATAAAGTCCCCTGTTTATAGAGGAATGAATTCAAATTAGCCGTTGAAAAAGAGCCATTTGAAATTCTAACTCCATTCTGATAATACGATCATTTGACTTTTGTTTTCTACTTTGTCGCCTAGTCAATCAGATAGGTTCATTCACCAAACTATCAACGGATCTTACTCTTCTTCATTAATGTCTGCCTTCTGTATTCAACTGAGTCCATTATTTGATCCCATGTTGAGTCATTCGAACTTCCTTTGACTTCATCTTCATGTAATTTGATCTACGATAAGGCTACAACTGACTTCATATCCTCTAAGTGAGTATCTAAACCCTTCAAATTCTCTAATTTTTCTGATACATGTCTGACTCATACTATCTGGTGCTATAGTAATTATTAGTTCCCCTGACTATCAGGCTTCTTGAATCCTTTCACTACACTCTGTCTTTCTAATGATAGATCGTTCAATATTGAGTTCTTTCATCCTCATGCTTTGAGATTGACTTTAAGCATATGTTGCTTTTGACTTTGTTGACTCATTCTGACTGCTTCAGAGGCAACTGGATTTTTCTGAGTTAGCTCATGATTGTACGTCTTTAGCTTGGTTCTCCCTGAGACTAAGATGTGTTTAAGCTAAGTTTAATTTTCTAGCAGATGAGCTGACTAACAGACAATATATCAGTTGCTATCATCAGAAAGATATAACTTTACATATCTTTCAATTGATTTTGGGATGTAACTAAAACATATTCTACCCAAATTCCCAATAATTTCCCCTTTTCTTATAATACTAAAAAATGCATTCACCGAAAAAATAGCTCTAACTTCAAAATTCTAAAAAGTATATGATTTTTGGGATAAAATCTACAACTCAACAACGAAATGGTTGTAGTTTACAACATAAATAGTAAAATCAAACAACAAACAAGCATCAATCCACAATCATTACCTTACTGGAAAGTTCATCATAATATAGCCGAATTTCTTATAAAAATCTTAATTTGAAGGAGTACAAAATACTTTGGAATACGATGAATTTATTTTAAATAAAAAATATATTAATTTTTGAAATTAACATAAGGTAAAAGGAAGGGGGTGTTAAGTAATTTTAACTAAAAACTAAATATTCTTTATTTTTGTATGTTAGTGAATAGTTTTTGTTTTGGTAAATAAAAAAGCTATTTTAATGTATTAACTCTAATAAATATTCAAACCTTTTATTTATAACAAATAAAAGGACAAAGTGCAAAATACCCTCTACAACTGTTGCGAACACCAATTAATACGAGACATTTACACTAAAAATACATTTTGTTGAGTTTTGCACCCAAAACCGTTTTTAAAGTGATTTGGTGTATAAGGTATTTTGAAGAAATTGAGGCCCCAATGTCTTTCTCCATTAGAATAAGGTGCGAGAAAGAATCCAGTCTTAAATCTTAATGCTGGTCGTTGTTGAAGAGCGGCCCAATTTTTAACGCGACGTTGTGGGACATAAAATAAAAATAAAATAAAAAAGATGCAAAGAATGCCATGCGTCGAGAGAAAAATATTCACATTCAAATTACCATGTTTGTGATATCTATACAAATTAATATAATTTCTATGTGTATGCACAAGCATACAAGTGTACATTTTTCTTGTGTTTGCACGTTCTACTTGCCTTTCGGTGGTCAACAAGGCTCTTAAAGTAGCCATTTCTTTCTGCATCAAAAATCCCATTTAATTATTCGTAAATGAGCGA
Organism: Salvia rosmarinus; assembly: GCA_036937905.1. NCBI lineage: Eukaryota > Viridiplantae > Streptophyta > Magnoliopsida > Lamiales > Lamiaceae > Salvia > Salvia rosmarinus. The sequence continues at coordinate 15,689,145 of CM072815.1, forward strand.
AGTGTGTATCTTTATTATATTTTATAGAATAAACGTCAATTTCAAAAATATACTCGAAATTATATTCAGCAATTAGATTACGAAGATTTTTAGTGGATTTATCATTTTGCTGAATGAATTCATATAATTGGGTTCAAATTCTATAAAGGATGAATTTTTTTATTTTTTTTGAATTCATTAATTTTCATAATAAATTCATACGAATCTATAATTTAGAGGTTAAAAATGATTTATAAATTTAGTCCGCTTACTTATAAAATAAGAATAAGGTAGGAGGAAAACTTTTTTGGCTTTTGAGCTTCCAAGTCCAAATTGTCGACAATTTTCACTAAGCGTCAAATTTGCATTATGTCCACTTCATTCCTTGATCCTTTCAATCTTTTTGTTATCTGAAATTCATTATATTTCGGATATCTTAATATTAGGGGAAATTGCTCAGATTACCTGTACTTTTATGAGTGGCGAAACTGATGTGATACTCAACCTTTTAGCAATTCTTTAGATAGATACAAGGTACACATCAAATTATGAATTAAATATATTACAAAGATTTTTTGAGTAATTCGCACATATAAAACTAGATCAAATTAGACAAATTGAAATAAAATGAAATTATAATTTACATTTAAGTGGAACTCGACCTCGATAAATTTTCATTAAAAAATATTTTTGGTGCCTCTGTTGTACCACTTAGACAATACCTCAACCTTCTAGCCATTTAAATTAATTTTATCCAACTAATTGTATTGGAATTTGAAAATTATAAAATTAAACTTTGCATGTGAATATTTACTTGCCACGTCGATATATATATATATATATATATATATATATATATATATATATATATATATATATATAGAGAGAGAGAGAGAGAGAGAGGGATCAAATAGATGCTACCGAGATAGTATGTAGTCTTAATCTCATCCACTCATCTCATAGATCCTATGGTTCAGATTTTTTCGGAATTTTAAAGCTTAATTTCGCTGATTTTCGCTTCATTAAGGGTAGATTAGTAATTTGATTTGTTAGGTGATTGTGAAAAATATACTATGCATTTAGTTGAACTAAATAATGCATTCAAATGAACAAAAAATGCATGCAATTGAACACAATAATGCATGCATGTTTTTACAACTTGATTGCTATGTAATACAGAAAACGAACCATGCATATTTTAAAACAAAAAACTGCATATGCTTGAACAAAGAATTGCATAATGTTGAACACGAAAATGCATGTGATATTGATTTATTCATAATTTCTTCTCTAGTTTAGATCAATTACTTTTAGTTTCATAATTCGAAAGAAAACAAATGATCAACAAGAAAGAAAGCAAATGATCAATAAGAAAGTGTTTGTGCATATTGAAGAAGAGAGAAAAGAGAGATCGAAAATGATAATTTTTGTTTTAAAACATGCAGGGTTATGTTCTTTTCTATGCATTTTACGTTTAGTCGTATGCATGTTTTGTTTTTTAATATGCATGCCTATATATTATTATGCATATGCAGGTTTATGTGTATTATGATGCATGTTTATATGTATCAATATGTATATTCTTCGTAAATTGCATCATCTCGTCTTCTCCTTCTCCGATTCACTTATTTCTTTGATTTCCGGCAAACTCCACCGTAAACCACCGTCTCCTACTCCAATTTTTGACGAACTTCCCCATAAACATCACCATAACCACCATCTCTCTTGATACTTCAATCTTCTCTCAAAATTATATTTATTTTTCTCCAATTTCAAGCAACTAATCAATGTTTTTTCTGTAATTTCAGGCAACGATCAACCACCACGATTGTCGTCGTCGTGACAGCCACCACCGCGACTGCCTCCATTGTTTCATTGTTGTTGTCGGCTTCCTATTCTTCTCCGATGAACAATAGCGGTTGCAAATAATAAGAAGAAGAAGAAGAAGAAGAAGAAGAAGAAGAAGAAGAAGAAGAAGAAGAAGAAGAAGAAGAAGAATGAGAATTCTTGCATTGCCCTCAAATAAAATAAAAATAAAAATAAAAAATGCTATGCCACGTGTCGCTTATCCATGATATCCACATGGCCACAATGTGTGGTCTAGATTGAGTCTACATATCTATCGGGGACCGGTTACTACGAGAACCCAACCCTATATATATATATATATATATATATATATATATATATATATATATATAGAGTTTGGTTCAAATAAGAACCATTCTTATCCTAAAACTAAGAACCAAATGAATTAGTTATGAAAGTTGATGAATCCGTTGAGAAAGTTAATGAATTCAAAATTCAGATTATTTCATCCGGGTTCGAATCCCAGAGGCGAAAATTCCATTTTTGGATTCGATAATTTTCGATGGATTCATCAACTTTCACCGTGAATTCATCGGTTTTGTTCTCGCATTGTCATGATAAAAATGGTTCTCCGTTAACCCTCCCTATATATATAGGGGAGGTTAACGTAAAACCATTTTATTGTGAACGTGAGAATCAAAAATGATGAATTCGATGTGAAACTTGATGAATCCATTGGGAAAGTTCTTGAATCCATCGGTTTTGGTTCTCACATTGTCACAATAAAATGGTTCTCACGTTAACCTCCCCTATATATATGGGGAGGTTAACGTAAAACCATTTTATTGTGAGAACGTGAGAACCAAAATGATGAATTCGGTGTGAAACTTGATGAATCCACTGGGAAAGTTACTGAATCCAAAAAAATGGAATTTTCGCATCTCTTGGGATTCGAACCCTGGTGAAAATTCTGAATTTTTGGATTCAGTAACTTTCCAGCGGATTCATTAACTTTCATAACAAATTCATTTTGTTCGTAAAGAATTTCCGTGGTTCTTAGTTCTCACGTTAAAATTGGTTCTTATTTGAACCTCACTCTATATATATATATATATGTATATATATATATATGTTAGAAAAGGAGCTGTCTGTAGTCTATATATTTCTTTAGCATATCTGTTAGATAATTAGTTGCTGAGTTTGTTTGGACGTTTTCCAAATTGCTAAATATATATGTGACCTTCATTGAATCGAAGTCTATGTGACAATGGAATAGTTTTACCTAGCAAAGAATATGGCTTTGTTCCTTTAGTGTTTTTGTTCTTGGTTTCCTTCATCAACCAAAAAATGAGGTAAAGAAATGGATCGAAAATACTTCTTCAATCCGTCAACAAATGAGTTGTATCCTTCCACTTCATGTAATGTAATGCTTGTTGTTTGAATGAGTGGACACTGGACACATAACATTTTTGTGCTTCCCGTGAAAAAAGAGGGCTCTCCAATTTGCTTTTACTCTTTTATAATGTTACTGTAAGAAAACTATCATACAGTTATTAATATACGTATGCATGTAGAGGGTGTTTGTCTTTGTGTGTGTGTGTGTGGTTTGTTTTTTGTTGAATGGATGGAACATCACCCAACACACAAGTTCATACTTGTTATATGTCTATTGGTCATCAAGTGTGGATACTGTAGTCGTATGACGTGTTCTCTTAACCTCTTTATTTAGAGGAGATTATAATAGAATAACCTCTTTTTCCTACTCAATATTTCCAATTCTATTTATAGTCTAGGTGATATAAATATGGTATATTTTATCCCATTTCAAGAGTTCGTATTTATACCGAGCTATTAGCGAATGGTTATGACATGGAAATGCATGATGCAAAGGTTGGTAACCGGATAAATGAATCAGCCAAATCCTCAATAATCATATATGTTTGGGTTATGGATAGCTTCAATTGGCCTTGAAACTTGAAGATGGAAGCTTGGCGCTGCCACAAAGATACAAGAAACAGGTCAAGAAGTTATGATTACATATGGATCGGTGTCCAAGTGAGAGATTGTTGGGTTATGGAGCCTAATATGATAGGATTAGAATTAGGGCCATTGACTTGAAGGAATTCTAGTCATGATAGAATTAGAATTAGATTCCATGGGCAGAATTCTAGTTAAATTAGGATCCTGCCTATTAGGGTTTTGCCTTCTTATAAATAGTCCTTCTCATAGTAATTATAGCGTACACAATATTTTTATCAGAATATCTCTAGTGGATATCTCTGGCTTGGCAGCGCTCCGAGACATAGTCTCATGGAGACAAACTGGGTAACTAATTTTCATGTATATTATTTTTCTTGCTTTCATATTTGTTGTGTACTTTATTTCATAACAATATACATCTGGACACCACAAATCACATTTAGTTGAATACGTGGACCATATTATAGTTACAAAAAATTTAAATTTCATGTATTTGGTGGCGAAATTGAAAAATTTTATGCAAAATAAAAAACGACATATATTATCCCTTAAAATTATAAAGATAAATATGAATTACAAGTTTAACATATAAAAAAACTTAAATAACAATATATAGATTGTTAATCGGTCATAATTTATTGGGTTTTTATTTTCTCATCGAAAATAAAAAAGTTGGGTTTATAAATATCAAAAAATGAGAAATTAACTTAAATTGTGATTTTCCATTCGAGAAGGAGTTCGATTGATTTAGAGGATGTTGGCTAGCTTATTTTAATGAGCTTATAATATGTTTCAATAGCTTACAAGATGGAATGTCTCAAAAGCTTATAAATTATCAAAAAAATTAGATGATTGAGCTTATAAGTTAGAGAGAATTGTGAGTTAGAGCTAGAAAATCAAAAAGAGATTAAATTGGAAGGATATATATTGGAAATGATAAACTATAGTGGAGTTATTTTGAAAATTAATTGTTGCTTATAAGATTTCAAAAAAAAAAAGTTGGAGAACTTATTTTTGGAAACCTATTTCCACAACTTATAAACTTATTTTACCAAATATTTTTCAAGAACTTATAAGCTAGCTAAACACCCGCTTAGTTGGAGGCCTTTTGACTCTTTTCGCTCAGCACTAGCACAAGTGTGAATGGATCGAAATCAGTGTGTTTTGGGTAATGCCTCTCTCTCTCTCTCCCCAATCGAGATAAGGTCCGCTCCAACTCGAAGATGTCATGTTTTGAATTCAAATCGCAAAAATAATTAAGATAAGGTGACAAAACCACAATATGAACTAAATGATAGCCACTTGTATCTTAATTTCAAATGTCACTTAGATGGGCTACAATATTTACCATAAACATGGAGGATTAAATGTCATGGCGAAAATGAAAGGAATTGTATATATGTTACTTAGTCCTATTGTCAGAGTGTTGCAGGCGCAGGTACTAGTTTTGAGGAATCCAATGTTTATTGCAATGTGCGCAAACAAAGGACCTTCTCTAATGGCTTTATGTTTCCACTGCTTTACAAAGTCAAACCAAAATTCACACTTAATTATCAATCGGAATTTGTGGCTTGGCTTCCATAAGATGAAAGAAAGCTACGCTATTAGGTCGCTGTCGCATACGTGAGCCATGCCATTACTTACATTTTGTCAAACCCATTCTCTCATTATCATCTACACATTTGCACACTCCAAAACACAAATCATCTCGGATTCAACTCAACATTTGAAACCAAAGCTGTAAATATACCATTTCCACCTTCATCGGAGCATCTTATTTATCCCATTTCAATCTACCCCTAAATTATTGTGTTACCTTAAAATGGAGTTCAAACTTGATTCATCCAAATTTCGACTGTAAGGAAATAACCACAGACAGAGAGAAGTGAAAAGATACATCGGACTAGGTAGATAAAGCAATATTGTCTCATTTCATGAGAGAGTACGCTTTTTGAAAGATTCAACAGTCAGATTCGCTGTGAAAGCAGGAACTGAATTCATCTTCTGGATAAATATATCAACCTACAAACCACGTCATTTAAGAAAAATTAACAAAAATGAGAAGAAACTTATAAGAAATAGGCACTTATTTATTTATTTGTTCGAGGTTCATTTTGGGAGAATCTAGCCTAGCCTTCAAAATGTTTGGTGCAATATCTACTTCAGTCCCAAGACTAAAACAGAAAATGTAAAATCTCTGCAAATTGAAACAATTTAACCATTCAACTCTCAGAATTTCAAGATAGATCAAAGTGGACAAGAGAGGAAGAGTGTGTAGAAACCTGAAGTTAACAAATGAGGTTAATATTAAACTTTAACAAGGTAACAAAACATAATAGGATTTAGATTGAAAGCATCTGCTTCTAAGAACACTCATCATTTCTAAGTTCAAAAGTATGGAGTGCAAGTCTTCATTTATTGTCTAGCAAGTAGATTTGTGATAAGAGTCAAATATGCAAAATATATATACATATGGAAAGCTAACCGTTTTGGATAGTTATTCATGTGGCATCACAACCTCTATGAGGCCATTTACTATAATTATAAATTAAATTGACAAAAAAAAGTAAGCACAATGAATCAGAGATGATGTCTTTAGGATCTAGAATACACATGAAAAAAATTAAAAAGTCCAAAAGATATATAGATCAAACCTGTCGAGATATCTCAGGTTGTGAAGTATACTCGTTCACCTGGGATAATTGAGTCAATAAAAGGAAAGAAAATGATAAAAGCACAATTTAATTCAAGTTGAATAATACAGTAATATGTATTATAATGTCTTATTCAGGGAACTTGATACCGAAAAAAAGAAAGAAAAAAAATTCTATAGGCATATATTTGAAATGATACATTCCCTGCTTTTTACCATGATCCAAGGGACTTTAGTTTCTTATATTTGACACACCTCCTTTAAAAGAATCACTTATCCAATATAAGTAAATCCTTCCTACAAGTGCTTAAAATGAAATCCTAACATACAAGTTACAATGGCATGATCATTAAAATGTAACTTACCTTTTCCTGAAATATATGATGATTTTTCCATTTCTTATTTCTCTCCACAATATTCAACATGTATCACATTCACTTATCTAAAGTCAAAAGTCTAGCATGCGGTGGACATATACTTTTAAACTTTCTAAGTTTAAGGTATCAGAAAGAAATTGCTAGGCTCCACATCCAGCAATTGACTAAGGGGTGTTTGGCTGCTTATTTTAGAGAGCTTATAAGCTCTAAGAGCTTATAAGATGTTTCAAGAACTTATAAGAGGTAATGTCTCAAGTGCTTATAAGTTGTTAATGTGTTTGGATAATTGATCTTATAAGCTAGAGAAAGAATCGTGAGTTAGAGAGAGAAAATCATAGTTAGAGAGATAAAATTGACGAGAGGTGAAGTTGAAAGTGTATGTGTAGCAAATAACGAACTATAATAAGGTTATTTTGATAAATTCATGATTGCTTATAAGTTTATAAAAAAATAAGTTAGGATTGACCAATTTATTTTTAGGGGAACTTATAAGTTGTTGGAGCTTATTTTTACAGCTTATAAGTTGTTTAGGAGCTTATTTTGCCAAACACTTTGCAGCAGCTTATAAGCTCCTAAACAGCTTATAAACTGTATTAAAGAGCTTATAAGCTCAGCCAAACACCCTCTAAAGAACCTACGTTCTCTCCTGATTCATTAACCTAACATAATGGATGCATTTTAATAAACAACCAGGTAGGGATATCTTGAGAAGCATCCTTCTAAGGGAGGGTCATGTGCATTCACTTTTAAATGCATACAACTGGAAGAATAAGCAAAAGAGAAATGAGAAATCTGACTTTTGTAGTACATCCATTCTTTTCAGGTCTTAGGCTAACTACGGCCACTTCACCACAACACAAAAAGAAATAATCATGCACAGCTTACCACAATATTTGTGTTCCCAGATTCGTACTCAAATTGAAGCTTCTCATCATCACTCAATGCATAGATTGAATGGAGAGTAAATCGCGTGACTGGAATTCCATCCGGTCGCTGGTGATCATCCATTACAATCTGAAGCACATTGATAAGATAACAAGATTTTGGAATTTCAGAAAATAATAGAAATGAACTACTCAAGAAATTTAAATCATACAAAGCATGCTAGTCAATCCAAAATGCTTCCAACAAAAACAAAGTGAAAGCAATCTTAAATTCATAGAATAACTTATGGCAACATTGTCTTGGGGGAGTGGCATGAAGAGTCCTAATCCTAGTCCAATTCCAGTGTCTCTAATGCTAGGAGTTACCATTGCCCAGGAAGCATGATACTGATCACCTCTTTCTATGTCTTCAGTCTTCTTAGGTGTTTTACTTATTTTTACTAGTTTTGACAAAATTATCTTCAAAACAAAACAAAATAATTTGATTATCAATTCTAATGATTACATGCATTTTTTTCAATATCTTAGTTAAATAGCTTTTTTATTTATTAATATTATAATGAGCAAAACATAAAATAATAAAACAAAACTGCTAATAATTTTGTAAGACTTTATAAGAGAATATATACATAAGAAATGTAGAAAACTAATACAAGAGCAAGTACAAAAAAGTTAAATAGAAGTACTTAGAAATAGCAGTCCAAATGGTTTGGCTCTAACATAAGAATAATAAAAATCCAATTGAACGCCAAAGATTTATAATACCAATGAAATATTAACTAAGGTAGTTTTTTGCTTGTGAGGGTTTTCTCAAATTTTCACCTTCTAGCTACTTTTTTTAGATAGGGTGTTGTTTTGTAGAGAAAGCATCATTTCAATTTCTTTTATCATTTTAATACAGTTGCAGAAAAATGTAACACACTAATCATAATCATTATACGATTATCTGCAATCCATATTGTTAAAAATTTGCAACATTCCAAAACACAATCTAATTTAAAAAAAAAAAAACAAGAATATACACTTAAGCATAGTTAGATACATACATAGATATGGTATATCTTATGGATCAAGATTAGGAATTACCTTATATTTTTATGACTCTTGTGTATATATAGGAGCTTTGATGAGTTAATAATATAGAAAAAAATTTCTCCAACATCATGTTTTATCTTTTTAACATGGTTTCAGAGCCTAGGGTTTGAAAATTTCGAAATTAGGGTTTTTGGGTGAAAAAGGGAAAAGCCACCCATTTGAATTTGAAGCTTCACCGGTTGACACCTCCGACACAGAGGTGTGCCACCGTCCAACGAACCTTCGCCGGAAGACAGGTCGCCGGAGTCGGCACGTGTGGGCCACGGGCACGTGAACAGTTTCTGTGCAGTTTAGTTTTTCGCACATACAGGTCGTGTCAGTGGTCGGAATTTGCTCCGGCCGGTCTCGTTTTACTCGCCTCGACGTTCTCAACCTGTCTGAGTACCTGTTCAGGTCAGCATATGGTTGGTGCTGGATCTGGTTTGTTTTCGATTTCGTTTTTTGCTCAATTTCGTGTTGTGCTATTTTGAATTGATGAATTATATGTCTGAATCATTTGAAAGTAAGTCAGTAGCTCCTGATATTGTGCCAATGATGACAAGAATTACGGAGCACAAACTCGTTCCTACGAATTACTTAGATTGGCATTAGACAATTGAACTTTATTTGCTGAGTGTATCAATGGATAATCATATGACCGATGATCCACCTTCTGATTCTTCAAAACTTCCTTGGCTACGGGAGGATGCCCGTTTGTTTCTACAAATTCGTAACTCTATCAGCAGTGAGGTAGTTGAGATGGTTACTCACTGTAGTACGGTTAAAGCACTTTTGACGTATCTTGAATTTTTGTATTCTGGAAAAGGAAATATATCTCGGATATATGATGTGTGTCAAGCTTTCTATAGGGCAGACAAAGGGGATAGATCTCTTACATATTACTTCATGGATTTTAAGAAGACTAATGAAGAACTTAATATGTTGCTTCCGTTCAGTGCAGATATCACAGTACAATAGGTTCAAAGGGAGAAGATGGTTGTAATGAGCTTCTTAGTAGGTCTTACATCTGACTTTGAGATTGCTAAGTCACAAATTCTCTCTGATTCACATATTTCTTCTTTCCAAGAGGTTTTTAGTCGAGTTCTGCACTAAACATACAACGTCTAGCCAAGTTTCACAGCCTAACAGTGCTCTTGTTAGTCGTGTTGGTGCATATGAGTCTGCAAAGCCACAATATAAGAATGGTGGCGGTGGGAATAAGGACACTCCTGGACAATGGATAAAGATGTGAAATGTAATTATTGTCATGGAATTGGGCATATTAAAAAAGATTGTCCAAGATTGCGTAAGAAGAGGCCCCAGTCTGTAGCTTATGCCGTTGATAGTGGCAATAAGTCTGGTCACGCCATCACTATCTCTGTTGACAAATATGCAAAGTTGTCTCGATTCCAGGAACAAGTTTATGTAAGTCAAAAGTGGAGAATAAGCTCGAATTACCTATCATATGATCTGTGGCACCAGAATCAATGACCCATTTGGAAGGTGACGAAATAAGATATGCATTGGGTTTACCTGACTCAGCAATGACAAAAATAGGAGAAGCAGATCGTTGCTTAGTCTGTTCCTGGAATTGAGACAACTTTGCATATTCGTCAGCAGAGATAGTGATGGTGTGACCAGACTTATTGCCACTATCAACGACATAAGCTACAGACTAGGGCCTCTTCTTACACAATCTTGGACAATCTCTTTTAATATGCCCAATTCCATGACAATAATTGTATTCCACATCTTTTGTCCATTGTCCAGGAGTGTCCTTATTCCCACCGCCACCATTCTTATATTGTGGCTTTGCAGACTCATATGCACCAACACGATTAACAAGAGCACTGTTAGGCTGCGAAACTTGGCTAGACATTGTATGTTTAGTGCGCAGAACTCGACTAAAAACCTCTTGGAAAGAAGAAATATGTGAATCAGCGAGAATTTGTGACTTAGCAATCTCAAAGTCAGATGGAAGACCTACTAAGAAGCTCATTACAACCATCTTCTCCCTTTGAACCTATTGTATTGTGATATATGCACTGAACGGAAGCAACATATTGGGTTCTTCATTAGTCTTCTTAAAATCCATGAAGTAATCTGTAAGAGATCTATCCACTTTGTCTGCCCCGTAGAAAGCTTGACAAACATCATATATCTGAGATATATTCCCTTTTCCTGAATACAAAAATTCAAGATACATCCAAAGTGCTTTAACCGTCCTACAGTGAGTAACCATCCGTCACTGCTGATAGATTTACGAATATGTAGAAACAAACGAGCATCCTCCCGTAGCCAAGGAAGTTCTGAAGAATCAAAAGGTGGATCATCAGTCATATGATTATCCATTGACACACTCAACAAATAAAGTACAATTGTCTGACGTCAATCTAAGTAATTCGTAGGAACGAGTTTGTGCTATGTGACTATCATCATTGGCACAGTATCAGGAGCTACTGACTTACTTTCAACTGATTCAGACATAATCCATCAATTCAAAACAGCCCAACACAAAATTGAGCAAAAAAACAAAATCTAAAACAAATCAGATCCAACACCAACCAGATGCTGACCTGAGCATGTACTCAGATAGGTAGAGAATGTCGAGGAGAGTCGAACGAGACCGGCCGGAGCAAATTCCGACCACCGCCGTGACTTGTTACGCGCGGAAAACTGAAATGCGCAGAAACATTGTTCACGCGCACACTAAGTTCACCAGAACATTGCTCACGTGCGTGGTGCCCACACACGCCCAATGTTGTAAAAAGCGTGAAGCGGGAGTGAGGCGTTTTACCTTTTTGAGGCGAGGCGATAAGCCTCGAGGCGTAAGCCTCGACATTAAAGAACCAAAAAAATCCAAAACATTATAAATAAAGTATAAAATAATAGATAACAGGTCCAACATTAAATTAAAAGATGTTTAAGTCTTAAAAACATCAAAACAAAGATATAAATGGGCATAAACAAGTAATTCATCAAAAATTAAATATTTAAGTCATCTCATTCATCATCATCATCATTGTCCTCATTCTCTTTTGTCATCTCCTCAACATCCTCATCATTTTCCTCTTCCTCTTCTTCCTCATCAGTCAAATCATTTCAATCCTTCCTTTTTTACCTTTGCCTAAATTACATAAAATATAATTATATAAGTAAATAAACATATAAAGAGATAAATAAAAATATTTTAACTTGAAATTTTAAATCAAAGTTTACCTTTTGAATTTGTGTTATTCTTTCTCTTTTTACTTGTAATCCTTGATGAAGACGATGTTCCCACATTTGGCACTTGTGAATCATCTAAATGATCCTCGATTTCTTGATCCAAATCATCATTCACGTGTGCAGTTAGACTTGCAACACTACCACTTTGCTCATTTGGCTCATTCTCATTGCCAACATATCATTCATCATCAGAGGCCAAGTGGTCAACTTCCAAAGGGTCCTTATCTTTTGCACGACTTTTCATTTTATGGTGCCTTGCTTTCAGTCTTCTATTATACATGATATACACCAAAGAATTGAGCTTGCATGTAGTCAAACGATTCCTTTTCTTTGTGTGCACCTATAAAATTATAAATTAAATATTAAATAGTTATGTAAAATATAGAAATTGATTAAATAATAGCAAAATATATTAAAAACAAAATACCTGATTGAACATACTCCAATTACGCTCACAAGCTGAAGATGAACATGTCAAACTCAATATTTTCACAGCAAACCTTTGAAGCTCTGGGATTGAATCTCCATATTAAATCCACCAATCAGCTTTTGTGAATTAAAAAAAATTAATTAGTATAAAAACATTAAACAATAGATACTTAAAAAATATTATTACTTAGTAACTTACCAAGAGATCTTGTTTTATAACTCTCCAACGCTGTATGTAGCCCAAAAATCCCCTGTTTTGTTCTAAATACATCCAATTGAAGATCAGCTTGTAACCAGTCTTCTTGTGGAATCAGTTTTTGCATGCAAAACATCAAACACTTCTTAATTTCATGATGACTGGAGAAATTCGAAGAATACTGATGTCGAGGATTTAGAAAATGAGATGCAGCATGTAAATCACAATGCAACTGATTTTCCCACTTTGCATCGATGATATCCCATATTTCTTTATAATGGGAAATTGACCTCCCAAATTTTTTGCAATCTCCTCTTTGGTTGTATCGATGGCACCATATATAAACCCCATTGCAGACATTTGCTCACCATCCACCATTCTCAACACTTTCACTAATGGTCTTGTAGTATTCAAAGCATACGTAACACTACGCAAAAATCGTGGATCATTTAAAATTATCTTTTTTACCGCTTTTCCATCGCTTTTGTTTGCCCCAGTACAAGTTGCTCATTCTGCAGAGGTGAACATAGCTTCTAAAGGTTGTCTCGACTCAATCAAACTCTCCAAAGTCAAAAAAGCTATAGCAAATCTAGTTATCGCAGGTCGTATTAGCTCTCTCTTTGTGAATTTTCTCATCAGTGCCAACACAATCCATGATTGTATATAAAATTGCTCATTTTCCTTGTCTTCAACAATGCATTCTTGTGTTGTGGCAGCTCTCCAAGCTTCTCAAGCATTAAATCAATACAATGAGCTGCACATGTTGTCCAATATGTACTCTTTCTCTTTTCCATCAAAAGTTTTCCAACAACCTTATAGTTGCTAGCATTATCAGAATAACTTGCACCACTATATTCTCTCCATTTTCTCCACAATGTCGCCAAGAAGCTTAAATAGCATTAGAGCATCTTCGACAACGTCTCAAGTATCAATTGACTTGAGAAAAAAAGGTCCGTATGGATTGTTAACCAAGATATTGATCAAGCTTCTCCCTCTCATGTCTTTCCATCCATCCGATAAGATTGAGACACCCGTTTGCATCCAAGTTTTTTTTATTTCTTCAACACAAACCGTGGTTGTCTTTACTTCTTCATTCAAAATCCTGTAGGGAAAAAACTATGTTTAAGCCCTCGCCCCGATGATCTATCTTGGATATTTAATTCACCATACATTGATTATATTCCTAGCATGCGTCTATTTAATTAATTGCAACACGTAGGGGTTTTCTCGTGTTTACCTTTGGATCTGAAGAGGTCGGTGGAACGAGATGAATGGATCGAACGGATCGGACTCGTGCTTTGACCTTCTGGACTGTATCCCGGTTGCCCAATCTCCAACGTCGAGTGAGGACGATCTATGGAGAATGCTTCGGAAAATCACCCAATTACTCTCTCAAAGCTCTCGAAAATTCTCACAAGCAAGGCTTGTAATTCTCGAAAATAGTGTAGGATTAATGAGCATTAACATAGACTTTATCTCATACCTTATATTTATAATGCACTACCTTAATCCCATATGGAAATTACCATAATCCTATATGGAAATTGCCATAATCCCATATGGAAATTACCATAATTCTTTATGGAAATTACCATACTCTCAGGATTATTTCCATACTCTCAGGATTATTACCATAATCTTATATGGAAAGGATCTATGCATATACCATAAATATAATAACATCCTTGTGGGATAAAGAGAATAAAATCTTGCCATAGAGATATAGGGACCGATTTTCTTGCTAAGCAATGGGCCTGGATGGGCCAGCCCAGGGATCAAATGCAAGGAATAAAGATGGGCCTCAAATAAATTAATTATCTTATGTTCAGCCCAGAACATAAATTAATTTATAAACATTTATTCATGCCACTAGAGAATAAATCTTGACTTATCCCTTTATTACCGAAGTTGAGTCGGGCTTGCACTTAGACATTACGAATCCCAGATTTAAGATATCGAACGTCCATTAATTACTTATAGCATTCGATCGCTTAAAATAATTAATAACTTCATTTCCTTAAGTAGTACCACTCAACCTTATTATTATACTTGAGCTAACTCAACCGCGGGGTTTAGTACAATAAACCTTTGAGCTCCTTAAGGGACGCCATCATCCTAAACGGATACGGTGACTGACTGAGATAACTAGCGTGACATACAAGCACCGCCACCACCCAAAATACGGAGAATCTTGGGTTAGAACATATAACCTCACCCATAACAAGTCGAAATGATGGTCGCAACTCATACTCACCTAATACCTTATCGAGGTTTAGATCATCGTAAGTCACCGAGATCTTGGTTCTTCACGACGGTCGAAAGAAGAACACATCTCATCGTGATCCTTCAATACGTCGAGACGCATCAAAGATAGACAAGCAACTAAGTCAAGTCACTTCTTATCTATCTGCAGCCTAAACCGACAACTCGCCTTAAGTTGTCTCGGTGTGAAACTTTTATATCTCATTAAGCTTGACCAATCATACGGACTTCGTGATCTTCTACACACCGTATGATCTAACTTATATATGAGATAAGGGACATGATATATGCAATCAAGTATTCAATTCAGATAGGAGATTGTAATAGTGGTAACAGAAACATTGTATACAAGCTCAACCAAACCGCTTTCAAGATACAAATCCAACAAATCCATGTACTCAACTCATGCCTAGAAGGAACCCTCAAACCTTTCCCATATAGAGCATTAGACCCGCACATACCCGCAAATAAAGGGGACTCAATGCAGTTGAAAGAAATCTCATTTTCAAAGAAAAATCTTCCTATATCCAATGCCACTCGTCTTCGTGCTTCTTTTGCATGTTGGGACATAACTTGTGGCGGATTTGTAGCTTGAGTCGAACGAGCCTCATCAACTTCATCATCTTCATGCACAAGAAACTTATCATCGGTCCTCTTATGCTTCTTGTATCAATTTCACAAGAAGGGTTCGATCCATGAGCACTGCCGCTTCCATAGTATGCTCCAGCATCAACCATTTCATCAAATTGTTCTTATCTTTTTTGCTTTACCGTCATTCCTTTCTTAAGGTAGTCAGATATTTCTTGTTTTACCTCAATTGGCACTTTTGGACAGGCTCTGACATTCTTATGAGTGCAAGCAAGATAATCTTTCATTCTTCCAACTCCTCCTTTAATTTCTTGATGACAAAAATTGCACTCAATGTACTTGTATCCTTTGGATGGGTTTGGAATTTCTGTCACATACTTCCAAGCAGGATCTTTTCTCGAACCCATAATCCTAATTTATAAAATTATTGAACTAACTTTAATTAAAGAATATAAATAAATTTAATTTCATATATAACATATCAAATCAATAATTTCACACCAAATAATAATTATTTGGTGTGAAATAATTAAAGTTGAAAAAAATTGATAATAATAAATAATAATTAATAATAATATAATAGTACACGTCCAAATCATATTACAATTTACAAAATTATCTAATTTATTTGGTGTCATCTATCATGAATCATCATAAATTATAGTATCAATGGCCCAATGCTTAATTTTCATACACGTGCACAGTGTTTCATAGACTCCATATTTAAAAACAAAAAAAAATCAGTCTTCAGACAAATAGACAACTACACATGGTCCACACTTCAAAAAAAATCATGAATCATCATAAATTATATTATCAATGGCAATGCTAATACACGTGCACAGTGTTCCATACTTGACACTCCACGTTCCAGTACTTTACAATGTATTCCACATTTCAAAAATTCAATCTTCAGACAAATAGACAACTACACAGTACACATGTCCACACTTCAAAAATAAATTATTAACATAGTGGTCCACACTTGACACTCCACGGTCCACACTTTAACTTTACAATGTATTCTTTACATTTATATACTATTCACTCACTATTCACTAATCACTATTCACTACCTACAGCTACAAAGGTAAGTAAGAAAGAACTACAAAGTTAAGAAAGAACGGAAGACTTAGCAAATAAAGCTAAGTCTAAAACCGACTCATCGCAACGGCGACGGCGGTGGAGGCGAGCCCGAGGATGGCGGTGGTGGATCGTGACGGCGGATGACCGTGGAGACCGGAAAGAGACTAAGCGCGATAATGCGACAATGATGTGTTTTTTTTTTTAAATTATAACTTCAATTAGGGTAGAAAAACGTTAAATTGTGTTATTTTCGGATGGGCTTTGGCTAATGTGTATGTGTTCCTTAAAATTAGGTTAATTCGGATGGGCTTGGGTTAATTGCTTTGGGCTTGTGTTAATTTCTTTGAAATCCTTGTGTTGACGCTGAGATGCGCCTTGGCACCGCTTCTGTGCCTCGACGCGTCTAGGCGGTCGGTGAGGCAAACGCACCAGGTTGACAGTGGGAGGCGGTCGCCTCGGTGCGATTTTCCACCGCCGCTTGAGGCGCGCCGAGGCGGCCGCCTGCGCGCTTTTACAACCGCACGCCACGGCCCCGTGATCGGACTTCCGCGAAGGTTCGTTGGATAGTGGCGCACCTCCATGTGCCGAAGGTGTCAACTGGTGAAGCTTCGAAATCAAATGGGTGGCTTTTCCCTTTTTCACCCAAAAACCCTAATTTCAAAATTTTCAAAATTTTCAAGCCCTAAGCTCAATCGATACCATGTTAAGAACGTAAAACATGATGTTGGGGAAATTTTTCTATATTATTAACTCATCAAAGCTCCTATATATACAAGAGTCTTAACAATAGAAGGTAAGTCCTAATCTTGATCCATAAGATATACCATATATAAATATATATATATATATATATATATATATATATATATATATATATAAAGAAGGGACATGAGTCTAGCGGCCTCTACAAGATGGACAAGCATCTTCCCAAGCCCATAGCATACTGTTGGAACCGTTACTCTTTTTTGAAGCTCATTATCGGTTAGGTCATCCGTCTCTTGTCATTTTGAAGAAATTGTGTCCGCAATTTTCTTAGTTGTTGTCTTTAGATTGTGAGTCTTGTCAGTTTGCCATACATCATCGTCTTAGTTCTAGTCCTCATGTCAATAAGCGAGCTACTGCTCCCTTTGAGTTAGTGCGTTCTGATGTTTGGGGTCCTTGTCCTATAACATCGAAACCTGGATTTCGTTACTTTGTTAGTTTTGTTGAGTTTTGTTGATTATTATTCTCGTATGACATGATTATATTTCATGAAAGATCGTTCTGAGTTGTTTTCATTTTTCGCATTTTGTGCTGATATTAGAACTCAATTTGCTGTTCATGTGAAAATATTGCGAAGTGATAATGCTAAAGAGTATTTGTCTGAACAATTCTTATATGATGCATAATGGCATTCTTCATCAAACATCTTGTGTTGATACACCATCCCAAAATGGTGTGGTGAAAGGAAAATAGACATCTTTTGAGACGCCTGTGGCTTTGTTGTTTGAAATGCAAGTTCCTAAACACTTTTGGGTAGATGCAACTTATAGCTTGTTTTCTCATTAATCGTATGCCTTTCGTCGGTCCCCGTGGTGAGACCCTTTTCATGTTTATTTTCCTCCAAACCATTGTTTCCTATTGAACCTAGGATGTTTGGGTGTACTTGTTTTGTTCGGGATGTAAGACCACTGTTGTGAAAAACGCCGGAGGCGGCCGCCTCGAGGCGCGCCTCAAGGCGAGGCGGCCAGAAATCACCCCGGGGCGAACGCCTCCATCTACAAAGCCCCGCGCGCAATCCTCACCGACCGCATCGGTGCAGAGGGAGGCGCTTTTGCGCTGAGGTGGAAAAGAGGCACGATTCAGCAAAATTGGACTCCAATTTTGGTTTTGAGCCCAAATTAGAGGAGCCCAGACGAAATTAAGACTAAGCACAACCCTAATTTGAGATTAATCACATAAATTAAAAAAGGAAGAAGAAGAAATTAAAAAAAATTACAAAACAGCAGCGCGTCTCTCTTCTTTGTAGCACCGCACAGCACCGTGACTCTCCTCTCTCCTCTTCGTAGCACCACGCCTCTCCTCTTACCACGCCGCCCCATCGCTATCGCCGCAGACACCACCGCCTGCCGCCACTACCGCCGCATACGCCGTAAGTTTTTTATTTTTCCAGAGTTGTTCTTATAATATATATATATGCATGTGTGTGTGGCGTGTGTATGTGTGTGCCTGTGTGTGAAGTTTGAACTATGAAGTGAACATGAATATTCATGTATTTGTTGTATCTAATAATATTAATAGCTTCTAGGCTTCCAGACTTTAAGTGAATGAATATGTCATGTGTGCGTGTGTATGTGGCTATGTCATTGTGTGTGCATGTGTTGTGTCACTATGTATAAGTGTGTCTGTGTGATTGTGTCACTGTGACAACACTTCTAATCAAATAGACATTATAGCTGTGAATCACGCCTAGTAAGTGGTAACAAATATGAACCAAGCGTAGCTGAAATTTCAAGAAGTTAGATTAATAGCTTCCTCAATAATAATATTTTGATTATTTTATACTTTATTTATAATTTTTGGGATTTTTTTTGCTCTTTATTGTCGAGGCTTACCACCTCGCCTCAAAAAGGTAAAACGCCTCACTCCCGCTTCACACTTTTTACAACATTGTGTAAGACCTCAGGTTACCAAATTGGATCCCAAATCTTTGAAGTGTATTTTTTTGGATACTCTCAGGTACAAAAAGGGTATCGGTGTTATTGTCCTAGCCTTGACAAATATCTTGTGTCATCTGATGTTGTTTTTTCCGAGCATATACCTTTTTATGAGACTCCTCCTTTTTACAGTGAGGGGGGGATGAGTTTCTTCTATACACTATACTCCTTCCTGTTAGTTTTTCTCCTGATGTTGTGGTTGTTCCTCCAACAGCCATGGTTTAAAGACGCGAAAGTGAGGCGTGCCTCAGTGCGAGGGGCCGGCAAAGCGCCTTTGAGGCAGCGCCTCACATGGGAGGGCTGAGCAGTACGCCTCTGGAGCTCCTAGGCGGTGCGAGGCGGCGAGGGTGAAGGCAGTGCGAGGCTGTTTGCGCAGATTCGAAGTGTGGAAAGTCAAATTTTCTGTTTTAACTTTCAGTAATTAACTTTAATTAGTCATGGGCTATTCGAATATTAGCCGAAAAACAATAATTTAAACCTAATTAATCCTATTTAATGCATGAACAGCAGCAGACTCCTCCTCTCCTGAAACATACTCTGAAGTTACCTTCCATCTCCCGCTCATCTCTGCCCTTCCATCTCCTTCCTTCTCCGTGCTCTAGCCTTGCATATCCCTCCTTCTCCAGCGACGGCACCAGTCCGGCAGCTACAAAAGTAACGAATGTAACAGCAACAGAATAAAGAAGTGTAGTTTTGTCAAAAAAACAAAAAACAAATTGTAAGTTTGTTTGTATTTGGGAAGGCCGACGTATGGTTGTAAATTTGCCACCAGTTTCTGCAGCAAGCAGTTTTATATTTGTAATATTTAATATTTGGATACTGTTTAATATTTGTAAGTTTATTTAATATTTGTTGTGGAAGAAGTTGTATATTATCTAAATATTTGTAGGCAAATATTCTGTAGAACATGGATATTTTATTATTATTTAATTTGTAGTCAGAGCCAGCCGCATAGTGTAGACAATTAAAAATTGTTAGCAAATTATATTGCGCCATGTGTAAATCACGAATTAAATAATTGATTATATTTCTATTTTATTAATGGAATTTATTCCAAAATTGAATAGATATGTGATTAATATTTAATTTTATCGATAAATAGGAGAATGACATGTGGCAACGATATCGGAGAGGAATAATCACTCAAATTGTGACAAATGAGCCATAAAAGGCCCATAAGCTCAAGCCCAAGCTCAAGCCCATAAGCTCAAGTCCAAGCCCAAGCCCAAGCCCAAGCCCATAAGCCCACTAACCTAAATCTATGAATAGGGGTGGAAGGTCTTCATAAGAGTAGGGGTGAGGTGAAGTGAAGAAGAGCTCAAACACTCGAAGAATCATCTCAAGCATTCTCCGACATTCGAAGTCTTCTTCAACATTCAAGGTGTTCTTCGTGCAAATCGCCGCATTCTTCACCAAGATCATCCTCCAAATCATTCCAAAGTTGAAGATCTTCAAGGCGTTCTTCAATATTTCAAATCAAACCGACGCTCGATCCGAAAACAAGGTCAAGTCCTTCGATCAACATCATCAAATCCAAACTTCAAGTTCAAGGAGATCAAGGAATCACATCCTCCAAACAACTTGAAGAAATTCAAGATCGCTCAAGAAATCAACATTGAGAGAAGAATCGAGGATAGATAGAGATTGAATCCATCTCAAATTCATCAAATCCAAATTCAATTAATTTTTGTATACAATTTTGTATTTATAAAAATTTAAATATAAAAATTTGTGTTACAGGGATGTGTCACGTGTGATTGTAATATGACTATTATTTAATTTGTAGGCATAGGACGTGCGTCGATGATATGTATATTGTTTAATATGTAGGCATGACATGTATATTATTTAATTTGTATGCATTGGGACGTGTGAGTCACGAGTCTATGATATGTATATTGTTTAATTTGTAAGCATGACATGTATATTATTTAATTTGTAAGCATAGGGACGTGTGAGTCTATGATATGCATATTGTTTAATTTGTAGGCAGAGGGACGCGAGGTGCAAGTGCATGTAATTATTTTCTTACACAATAAAGACAACCACATTAAACGTAGATGATGCATAATTTAAATAGGTGAACCATATAGGTAGTGACAGACATCTAAGGTTAAACAAATACATATCACGCTTTTATAATTGTAAACATCATTATAAATTTATAATATCAAGTTTATATATAATATATGTAGCTACAACTTCAAAAACGAGTTTGATTCAACGGATGCACAATTTATAATTATTTTATATTATTTTATATATGTTGTAATTTGTGTATATTATTATTTTTAGCTATAGTTTGTGTATATTATTTGATATTATATTTTGATTTAATTATAGATATTCAATGAGCAATAGAAGAGATCCGGCTTGAAAATATGCAATTAAAATTGATGTACCGCCAACGGTGTGAAAAAAGGCTACAAATAGTGCAAGTTTTGTAGCAAAAGCATTAAGAGGGGTGTAAAGAGAATAAAGGAACATCTTGCATGCACGCATAACAATGTGCAACCATGTTCAAATTTGCTTTATCAACGCGGACCAACTCAAGGAGTTCATCGAGGTGACCATGAAGAACAAATTTGATGGAAACTCCAAGTCGTCATTGATTTACTCTAAGCCGTATACCCAAAGGATCGACAACTTGAGAATGCCTCTTAGTTATCAACCACCCAAGTTCCAACAATTTGATGGCAAAGGAAATCCAAGGCAACATATAGCTCACTTTGTCGAGACATGCAACAATGCTGGAACATTTGGAGATCGTCTGGTCAAGCAATTCGTTCGTTCACTCAAAGGAAATGCCTTCGACTGGTATACGGACTTGAAGCAAACTCGCTTGATAGTTGGGAGCAGCTGAGCATGAGTTTCTCAATCGATTCTACAACACCGTAAGAACAACAAGATGGTGGAGCTCACGAGTTCTCGCCAGTTTAAAGAAGAGCCAGTGATCGACTACATCAACAGGTGGAGAAACCTATGCCTCAATTGCAAGGATCGGTTATCTGAATCATCTGCCATCGAAATATGCATCCAAGGAATGCATTGGGGCTTGCAATACATCTTGCGAGGAATTCAGCCCAAGACTTTTGAAGAATTGGCCACCAGAGCTCACGATATGGAGCTAAGTATGACAGCGAGCGGATTCAAATGGCCTCCACTCCAAGAACCTCACAGGTTTAAAGAGAGGCAAGAATTCAGAAAATGAACCAAGTCATTTGACAATACTGTGAAAGAAGAATCAATGGCGACAAAAGCAACTCCTGTCAAGTTTCTAAAAAAATATGACAACAAAAATGGCCAGCATAATTTTCCACAAGACATGGGGCAAATTAAGAAGGTTGACATTTAAGGAAATGCAACAAAAACAATACCCTTTCTTAGACTCTGACGTCTCCGGGATCTTCGATGACCTGTTCAAAGAAGGACTCATCGATCTACCTGAAATGAAACAACCGAATGAGGCGGTGACTTAGGCGATGATCCAAGATATTGCAAATACCATCGATTGATCGGGCATCCCATACACGATTGCTTCATATTCAAAGAAAAGATCATTCGCTAGCTCAAGAAGGAAGATATCACTCAAGAGAAAATCCGCGACAAATGTTGTCACCCCGAATCGACGACATACCGGTAGGCATTGGGGCATTGTATGATACAATGATCAAGTAAAGATCAAGTCGAGTCAATCGTGATCAATAGCGAAGATGTTTTGGAAATTACATTCTCAAACGAAGATTTGCAGCTTGGGTCTGAGCCTCATAATAGGCCACTGTTCGTGAGTTGCTTCACCCACTAGCAGAAAATCAATAGGATTCTCATCGATGGAGGATCAGCAGTCAACATCTTGCCATTAAGAGCGTTGAAGCAATTGGAAATTCCAGTAGATGACTTGTCCAGCAGTCGGTTGATGATTCAAGGATTCAATCATGAAGGACAAAGGGCTATTGGCACCATAAGGTTGAACTTGCTAATGGAAGACATGAGTTCATCTGCATTGTTTCATGTCATTGATGCCAAGACGTCCTACAATATGCTTCTTGGTCGACCGTGGCTGCATGAAAATGGTGTCATCCCTTCTAAGTTACATCAATGCCTTAAGTATCATCAAGATGGGGTCGTGAGGACAGTGGCCGGCGATCAAAAGCCTTTTACAGAAGCTGAGTCATATTTTGCTGACGCCAAATTCTACATGACGAAGACAACAAAAGAAATAGAAATTGAGCATGATAAAGAGCTTGAAGTCATTCCGATTGTTAAGAATAAAATATTTCTCTCCAAGATGGACTCATTTGAGGGACTGACGATGTCTCTGACTGTTGGTTGTAAAATGTATATACGCAAGTGCACGTAGTCAACAAGTAATAAATTGGAAGTATTCCAAGATCGTCTCCACAGGGATTGCAAATTAAAATAATACGTCGACTTCAATTAGCTAAAACAAGGAATGAAACAATTAAACTAAGAGATGATTTTTTTTTTTTTCTTTACTGGCAACAAACTGAACAAAATTACAGAATAAATTACTTGAATGAGATAGATAAACAACTATTTAAAAGATTAGAACAAATTTTGATTTGGTAAAGGAAAGATAGACTTGGATTTTCGAATCCCTCTGTCTTAAAAATGGCTTCGTTGCTCTTAGCATCAATTACACGGTGACATGATTTCTCAAGATATTTAGGATTTTTCCAAAGCTTAAAAATTATATCAACAACTCATTTCCACATATTCCTATGCTTTACAGGTTATGATATTTTGTTTTAGCACATATCACAATGATCACATAAGGCAACAACATATTCCTATGCTAAATACCTCATTCCATTCATCTTAATCATGCTTTCTTTATATTTTCCAATATTCAGGAAGCTAAGTGTTCTTGGAGAGATGGTCAATCACAACAAGAAATTATCAATAAAAATAGAAGCATGGACAGTAAAAGATTTGCTAAGATAAAGTGCAAGAAATATTATAATCTAGACATAGAGTTCATCTCAAATCCAAGTCTCAAGGTTCTAGCTCATGCTAGAATTCAAAATAGAAAATAAAAGATTCAAGAGTTCCATGAGTTACAACTAAAATGAGGATTACAAAACAGAGATAATAAATAGGAGAGAAGAAAACGATTCTGAATGTAAGCTCCACTCTTCTTGGCCTTCGAAAATCAGCTCCCTCTTGCTCCAGAATTTTTCTTCTATTTTTCTCTCACTGTGTGTTTCTCTCGCCAGCTTCTGTCCATCTCCTCTCTGTTCATTTTCTTTCCTTTTTATCTTGCGGCTCCCAGCACATAGCTTAGGAACTAGGTTTCCTTATTTAGCATGTTGAAAGTCTAAGATACCCTCCAAGATGTGTGCAATCAGGTGCTCCTATTTCATTTGTTGAACTTTTAGCTGAAGTGTGCACAAATGCCTTCACGTCAAAGCTGAATCAAGTGGTCCCCTCCACTTTAATTCAGATTTCTCTACTATTCACCGACTTGTTGATGCTGCAGCAAAATTCCAGCAGCGAGTAATCTGCACCAACAATGATAATGCGATTTCAAAGCCCTTTTTCTTTCAAATTCAGCTCAATTAACTTCAAAAAGATCACATGTCTTAACTCTAGAACAAACACGAGCAAAACACACGAAACACAACACAAAACGAGGAAGAAAGGCAAACGAAGACACAAAACATGCATCAAACATTACTTAAAAAGCTTTTGAGATTAGAAAATAACTCTTTTTACAAGAGTTATCACTGACCAAGATCGATGCTAAAAGACCAACTCATCCACCTCTTCAAGGGTTTGTTCGACCAAAACAAATTAATGCTATCGAACATGGAGAATCTTCAGACAACGAACTCACAAAGCATTTTGGTCCAAAAGCATACAAGCTCCTCGTCAATGCTGGGTACAATCCTCAAGAAAGCTTCACACCGGAACCTCACTTGAAGAGGAAAGATGGTGTGGTCCAGAATACCAAAGTGGGTTTGGGATTTGTGCCAAAAGCACATGTTCGAATCACCATCAAAAGGGCGGGTTCATCTTGCTACATCTCTAGCAGTGTATGCAAGTCAATCTTGGATGACGATATAGAAGTTGGGGCAACAACTCAAAAGTTGTTGAAGTGCTACTATTCCTGAAGTGTAGCGGTGAAAGCATATACATATGTATATAGATCAAAACAAAAGCACAAAAAATCAAGAAAATCCAAAAGTCAAAAAAATGAAAAAGCAAGAAAATCAACAAAAAAGAAGCAAGCATGCTCCATGACGCACGAGCTTAAACCGCAAGTCACTATGAAGAAAAGCAAACAAAAAGCAAGATGACTCCGTGAAGCACGAGCACGAATCGCATGTCACGCAAAAACAAAATCAACAAACAGAAAGCATGCTTCATGACGCACGAGCCTAAACCGCACATCACTCCAAGAAAAACAACAAACAAGAAGCAAGCATGCTCCATGACGCATGAGCCTAAACTGCACATCACTCCAAGAAAAATCAATAAACAAGAAGCAAGCATGTTCCATGATGCACAAGCCTAAACAGCATGTTACTCCTGGCCCGCATGAGTATAAACGCACAAGACTCTCTAAAACACAAGTTGATCTTTTGAACTACGTTTTGACTTGATCCCTTTCAAAAGGGTACGTAGGCAGCTTAGATATCTTCTAAGTTCAGTCATGATATGTGTTTTTCTCCTTCAATTTATGTGGTCAAAGTTCATCATAAATTCATACTTCAAGTTGGGTGATAAAAATCCAAGCACGGACTATTAAAGTAAAATGATTCGAGCTCTTGGAAGAGACAATAAAGCTAAAATTGTAAAGAAGCAAAACAATCATGGGGCAACAAGCCGAGATGATGGATTATTCACTACTTCATTGTCAATACATTTTAAGAATGACCTCAACTTCTAAGTCTGGTTCTACGCTTTAAAGATGACTCCAGCTTGTTAACTCCAACTCGATTTTGCTAGTTCTGCTTTGAGGATAGTTCCATCTTATTGAATCCAACTCCATGTCATCAATTTCACTTTGAAGATTATCCCACTTGATGGTTTCAACACCATATCTCCAAACTAGATTCAAAGATGGCTTGACATGATGAATTGACTTTTGGGCTTTTGGTTGAGAACACGACTTCAAGCTCCTCATCCACGATCGCTTCTAGCTCATTGAAGTCGTGATGTCGATCTCCACCAATGCTTAGGCTTCAACTCTTCGCGGATGGTACACGACTTCTAGCTCATCCTTCGCAGCCTCTTCTAGCTCGCTGAGGTCGTGATGCCGATCTCCACCAATGCTTAGGCTTCAACTCTCTTCGCGGATGGTATACATCTTCTAGCTCATCATTCGCAGTCTCTTCTAACTCGCCAAGGTCGTGATGCCGATCTCCAGCAACGCTTAGGCTACAACTCTCTTCGCGGATGGTATACAGCTTCTAGCTTATCCTTCGCAGCCGTTTCTAGCTCGCCGAGGTCGTGATGCCGATCTCCATCAACGCTTAGGCTTCAACTCTCTTCACGGACGGTACACAGCTTCTAGCTCATCCTTCGCAACCACTTCTAGCTCACCGAGGTCGTGATGCCGATCTCCAGCAACGTTTAGGCTTCAACTCTTTTCGCGAATGATACACGGCTTCTAGCTCATCCTTCGCAGCCACTTCTAGCTCACTGAGGTCGTGATACCGATCTCTACCAACGCTTATGCTTCAATTCTCATCTTCGCGGATGTTGCGACTTCTAGCTTCCTCTTCTTGCGGATGGCGACAACTTCCAACTTCTTCTTTGTGAATATTGAGCGACTTCTAGCTCCTCCTCCATCGATCGCACACTTCTAGCTTCTCCTTCGCGCGGACAAGACAACTTCTATCTCCTTTCTCAGAGTCGCTTTTAGCTCTTTGAGGCCGTGATGCCGAATGTCGTGCAAGTCGCTATTTTTCGTGTCATCTACACAGAATGAGTAGAGTTCGTTGATAATGATGATGCCGTCTCCACTGTCGTGTTGTCGTGTCTGCTAAGATCAAGACCGCTTTTTCTGCAAAAATGAGGACGACGTCTACAACAAATGTGAAGCCAAAGTCAAAAATCGGTGTAATGGAGTTGATCAAGTTTGACGTCTTTAGTCGATCCACTCTTGAGCAAGAAGGCTTGAAGTTGAATTACATGAATGTTTGCAACACGGAAGGCAATCACAAGCACAAAATTATGAAAGCGATAAAAAATGCATGCAAATAATATTTGGAAAATAGAACAAAATTTCTTATTCTCAAGTTGTCCTTACAAAAAAATCAAATTTCAATAAAATAAACCACGAAAAGAAAAGAATGGAATTGTGATTAAAATGGACAAAATCACGTCTCATTTATTTGAAAAAGAGGCCATACTCATATAAAAAGAGGCCCAAATATATTGTTCAGTCTTGCCCTTTTTTCCTAACTCTCAACCCACACGTTAAATTAAAGACCCAAACATTAATGGGCCCAAAATTTAAAAAAAAAAAATCGCCTACTTAAAAAAGGAAGAAGAAATTCATTACACCCATTTTTCTAAACACACAAACCCTATCTCTCTTCTCCACTCTCTCTCTAAACACACGGATACACGCACCCTCCCTTCTTCGACGTAAAGCATCTGTTCCGACGTTGCCGTCATTGGTTATCGCTTCTTCCCAAACGCCTCTCACTGCTCTAAACAGACACACACAAACAAACAAGGCCACGACCACTCCGGCGGCATGTCGTCGTTTGATCTTGTTGCAGACCTGAGCATACATTAGACTCCCAACAACTAAAGCATATGGGATCTTTTCCATTTCCTTAATTTCCAGATGATTTTTAGGACACTGATTGAGACTAAACTTGTCTCCTTTAGCTATAGGGTTATCAATTGGTTTGCAATTCTGCATGCCAAATCTTTGTAGCACTTTTTCAATATACCCATTTTGTGACAATCCAAGAATACCTCGAGAACGTTCTCGATGTATTTGGATTCCTAATACAAAAGAAGCTTCCCCAAGATCTTTCATCTTAAAATTCTTTGATAGAAATTCATTGGTTTCGTGCAACAGTCCTTTGTCATTTGTGGCAAGCAAAATGTCATCCACATACAAAACCAGAAAAATACATTTACTCCCACAGAACTTTTGGTACATACAATCATCAGCAATATTAGCCTCAAATCCGAACGAGACTACTACCTGATGAAATTTGTGGTTCCATTGACGAGAAGCTTGCTTGAGTCCATAGATGGATTTCTTTAATTTGCAAACCATAGTCTTTGGGTCTCCAACCACAAAGTTTTCTGGTTGCTCCATATAAATTGTCTCTTCAATGTCACCATTGAGAAGCGCATTTTCACATCCATCGATGTAACTCAAGATCAAAATGTGCAACCAATGCCATAATTGTTCTCAAAGAGTCTTTCGAGGAAACCGGAGAGAAAGTCTCTTTGAAATCAATGCCTTCCCTTTGAGTATAGCCTTTTTCTACAAGACGAACCCTATATCGTTCCACATTACCTACTGAATCCCTCTTGGTTTTAAAAATCCATTTGCAACCAATAGGTTTCACACCTGGAGGTAATGGAACGATGTCACATACATCATTTTCTAACATTGACTCGTACTCCTCAATCAAAGCATCATTCCACATTTCAGAGTTTGGAGATTGCATGGCTTGCTGATAATTGATAGGATCATTTATCATCAATCCATTATTTTCCTCACATTCCTGAAGATAAACTTCAGTAATCATTTGAATGGCATTTCTCCTCTCTCTAGTGGATCTTCTTAATTGCATTGGCTCTTGAGGTTGTTGAGTTTGATCTTGTTGAATGACTTGATCAACCAACGTTTGATCTTGTTGAATAACTTGATCAACCGGAGTTTGATCTTCTTGGATAACTTGATCATTCAGAGTGGGGATATTTTCAACATCATCCTGTTGAGGTTCTGAATCTGCTTCTCGAGTAATGACAGGAATAGAAGCCTGCACGTTACTAGAAGCGATAGGTAAAGTCAAAGTGAATCCTCCTCAAAGGTAATGTCTCTAACTTTATTTCTCCCCCAAAGCTCAACATCCTCAAAAAATACCGCAGTTCCCGTCTCAAAAATAATTTTTCTAGTGGGATCGTAAAACTTGAAACCCTTTGATCTCTTTGGGTAACCAATAAAATAGCTGCTAATTGTTTTGGAGTCCAGTTTCTTTTCATTTGGCTTATAAGGCCTAGCCTCAGCTGGACATCCCCATACATGCAAATGATTTAGACTAGGCTTTTGCCTATCCCAAAGTTCATAAGGTGTTTTAGCAGCTGCTTTAGTTGGTACCATGTTGAGAATATAAGCTGCAGTCTCTAGTGCTTCTCCCCAGAGTGATTCTGGTAGAGACGAATGACTAATCATACTTCTCACCATATCCTTTAGAGTTCTGTTTCATCTTTCAGCAACACCATTCATGCTAGATGTTCCCGGCATGGTGTACTGTGGGACAATTTCACATTCCTCTAGGAAGAGAGCAAAAGGCCCTAGACGTTGTTCTCCTGAACCATCATATCTGCCATAGTACTCACCTCCACGGTCAGATCTGACCGTTTTAATTCTTTTGTTGAGTTGATTCTCAACTTCAGCCTTAAAAATTTTGAACATGTCCAGTGCCTCTGATTTTTCATGAATTAGATATAGGTACCCAAATCGTGAGTAATCGTCTATGAAAGATATAAAATATCGTTGACCATTCCAAGAAGCCTTAAGAAATGGCCCACAAATATCCGTATGTATCAATTGTAAGATGTCTGTAGCTCTGTTGGCACCCAATCTCTTTATTTTGGTCTGTTTTCCTTTGATACACTCGACACAAACATCGAGGTCTGAAAAATCAAGTGCATCCAATATACCATCTGACACAAGTCTCTCAATTCTGGTTTTTGAGATATGACCTAAACGCTTATGCCATAATTTTGCTGAATTTTTTTTACTTATTTTTCGGTTAGTACCTCTTGATTCAACATGCAAGGATTCATTATATGAAGGTACAATATCAAGCATATATAGATTGTCATAGACATTTAATGAACCACCACCAACTATATTGGAATTTAATGAAAGACAAAACTCAGAATTTTAAAATGAACAAGAATAACCATATTTATCCAATAAGGAAATAGAAACCAAATTCCGTCTAAATGACGGTACAATAAAAGTGTCTTTCAAATCCAAAAAATATCCGATTCTTAACAACAATCTAAAATGCCCAATTGCCTCCACTTCCACCGATTTTTCATCCCCCACATAGATGTATCTTTCACCATCAGTTGGCTTTCGGTAGCTCAGCAACCCCGCATTGAAACACTTATGTGAGTAGTTGCACGAATCTAACCACCAAGTGTTTCTAGGTCATCAAGCTAAATTGACTTGAGCAAGACTGAGTAAGAAATGTATCTTTCTTTCTGGCAAGCACGATATTTGGTATAATCTTTCTTCATATGTCCAGTTTGCCACAAAAGAAACAACCTTTAGAATCAATTATCGACATTTTGTTTCTTTTGTGGTGGACCATCAACTTTAGCGACTTTCTCAACGTCAAATTTTCTTTTGCCCTTGTCTTTTAAGTACTAGCAGTTGAGCAATTTCGGTTCTATCATGCTTGACCTTTCTTCTTGCACACAATATGAAATGAGCTCATTAAGAGTCCACTTCTCCTTTCGCGATTATAATCGACCTTAAATTGATCGAATTGTGCAGGAAGAGATATCAAAACTAAATGCACGAGTAAGTCATCAGACACCTCGAGCTTTAGTGCCTTTAGCTTTGAAGCAATGTGAGACATCTGTAAGATGTACTCCCTTATGTTTCCCTTGCCCTTATACTTTAGTGAGATCAAGTTAGCTAAAAGCATACTTGTCTCGGTCTTATCGTTTTTTACAAAACGTTTTTCAATCTCTGCAAGGTACTCACTGGCTGTAGTAATTTCATCAGAAGTTGTGCCTCGAAAGGTTCTAGAATGCCACGCTTAATGATCATTAGACTAACGCGATTTGAGCGATCCCACTTCTCAAAGTTTCGTTTTTCCTCAGCAGAACTTGCATCCGTCAGGGAAGCAAGTTTTTCAACTCTTAGCGCGTAGTCTAGATCCATGCAGCCCAAAATGATCAGAACATTTTCTTTTCAATCCTTGAAGTTTGACCCATTAAGCATGGGAATGTTGTTGGTATTAGCAGATGTAGAAGTAGCAGACATCATAGCTGAACAGAGAACAAAATCAAAAATCAACTTTATGCTCACATAATTAAACCACAATTAATCATAAAATTCAAATAAGAAGATTACATCCCGAGAAACCCGGCATAACATTAATATCAAGTCTGTGGACAGTAATATTAACTTATAAATAGGTCCCTCTATGTAGTGATCAACATCGACAATAAGTCCCGTCAAACAATTGTCATCCGTGGAATGACAAATTATTCACATGGATTACCATAAAATTGTCACGTATTTACCACCACAAGTGTTTATGAAATTCAGCCAAGCATTAACCTTCCTGTAGGCCGGCTAATACCCGCATGAATATACATTCACACAACCATCTTAATATTCTTAATAAATAAATTTTTACAAGAGAGTTCACTATGCCGACATCTTATTTCAATTTATTTATCTCGAATACTAATAAATCTAATAGGAACATGAGATGTATCAAACAAATTTAAAATTAAATGATCAATTTTTAAACTGTAATGTGGGGAAACAAAATTGAATAACCTGAATCCAAATCACATCGATTCATCTTGATAAACATGGGAAAATAAAAAACTGATTTCATAAAACCACAAATTATGATAATAATTGCAGCCATATAATTCGCTTTCAAATCACGCATATAGAAACATAAGTCTAGCAATGATAACATTTCGAAACATATCGAAATATATTGAAATCATATTGAAAGCCAACTTAAATAAAACTAGTCATCGCAAATCACGCATATCAAAATTTTATTCCGCAATATATTCAAATAAACAAACCAATTCACTAAACATGGCAGACTAATTAATGTGATATGAGTTCTGCACAAAAACCAATTTCAAATCACACGTATACAATTGAAACCATTGAACTTATCAATAAAACCACAAATGATGCATATCAATTCACGCATATCGAGACTTTGAACTTATCCAAATTAATTCATGAATATTTGATAAATTTGTTTGCGCACAAATTCATGAAGATCAGTAAACTTATTGTGATAACTGCATAAAATCCAATTCTCGGCCAAACTCAATCCATTAAATATGTTTCGATATTTTTTCGGCGATGAATCCACATAAAATTAATAATAACTGTCGGTTGCAATTCATAATTCTCAGATAATCATGTATAGAGTGGCTCTAATACCACTTGTTAGATAAATTATACACATAATAGGGTATTCCAGATATCAATTTATACCCTAGAATTCATAACTCTATATTGATAATCCGAGAAAATCATAACCAAAGCGGAAGCGTACCTGAATCCATATAGAAATCTTGAATCTTGATTGTGGTTGTATGAATCTTCCAAAAGAACAGTATTTCTTTAGGGTTTCTGAATAGAACGCTGCAGAAGAAATGCAGATTCTGGATTTTTCTCTACTGTCGTTTGGGGACCATAACCCTACTTATATAATAAATAATTAAACTAGATTTGCAATTTGGTCCCTCAACAAAATACAAATCTCTTTATGGTATCTACATAATTAATTCCATGATTAATTAATATCCTTTTAATCCATAATATTTCCTTAATAGACCACTTTAATTGGATTACTAAAAGACAGCTATGCATATTTAATTTAGCATATGTAAGTCCAATTAAGATTTTTCCAACAGCTCCGACTGTCTCGCGTCCGGTTGCCGCCATCGCCTCGCGTCCAGCCGTCGCCGCCTCCAATTCAAGGATGACCCTGCCAAGGAAGATGCCAACTTCACCTGCCTGGTCATCATAATGAACCACCAGGACAGATTGGTAACGGGTATGCGCCAGTGCTCGATTGCCACACCTCCCACAATGCAGTGAAGTTTGCTGAAATTTTAACCAAGAACGAGGCTTGCAAGAAGCTCTTCCTGGTGACAACGTTGGGTTCAACGTGAAGAATGTTGTAGTCAAGGATCTTAAGCGTGGTTATGTCGTCTCCAACTATGGCCTAAAAGCAGGGCCTGCTCCGCCATCTCCGTCGAGCAGCTCTCGCCTTCGTCTCCGGAAGAGCATCGTCACGCCATCATATCTCCTCTCAAGGCTTCGACTCTCCCGTTCGCCTCCTCTACAGACGATGAAGCAGCTCTCGTCTCTGTCTCTGAAAGAGCATCGTCTGTGGTCACGTCTCCGCCGTGTCTCTAGACGTCGCCCGCTCCGCTGCGCGCCATCATCCGCTCCAGTTGACTCCTTCCTTCATCAGCAGCGCCGCCTTGCCCCCATTGCCATCGCGCTCACACGCCTCCGCCAAGCAAGAAGCTTCCGTCGTCCAAACCGGATGGTTACAGCCGCCGTCCGTCGTGCTCCTTCTTTGTTATGCACAGTCATCACCTCTGAGGCGTCTCTCTCTGACTTCGGACGTTGGACAGTGGCAGCTTCGCCACCTTACCAAATGACTCCAGCAGCGCAGCCACCCCTCTTGACCGGACGTAGCAGCAGGTCCAGCGTCGCCTCCGGATTCGCCTGTCGACAAAGTCACCGCCATCTCCGTCAAATCTCCGGCGATACGTCACTGCGTCGTCACCTCTCGCTCGCTTGCTCTCTGCCGAACGAAGAGCATAGCCGCCTGCCATTTCTGCGCTGCGTGCCCCACCATGGCCTCGCAAACCTCGGCGAACAGCAACAGCCTGAAGGTCCATCGCCGTCGTTTGCATGTCACTACACTGCGGGCCGTCGCCTGCATCACCGCCATGTCGTCTCAGTCAGTCGCACGCTCCGCGTCGCCTCCGCTCTGCGCGCTCCGCCAACAGAAAAGCCTCCGAAGATCTGCACCACCGCGTCTTCATCTCCGCTTCCTGCCGTCGCACTGTGGTCGCGTCTCCACCATGTCTCCAGACGTCGCCCGCACCGCCAACTAAAAAAACACACAGCAGCAACAAGTCTTGAAGAGAGAAAATCAACCCGCATCGTTGCCGCTAACGTCCTGCTACCGGAACTCCAATGTAAACAAGCCGCGAAGACACAACTCCTATGCATCCACCATTCGAAAAGACGAGAAAGAAGGCACAACTCAGTAGTTGAAATTTGCTACTGCTGTCACTCGAATGAAGATAAAGGAAAAGCTAAGATAAACAATGTAACAACAATGGTAGCAGAAGATGTAGAGTTGTGTTTGTGTGACACACGGAAGATATGCCAACTCCAAAAAAATACCTCTCCCTATTTATAGAATAGGGCTGTCAAAACCCTAACTGTTACCCCCTTAAAGCTTGGCGCCGAGATATGCCGAGGCAGCGGTATATCTCGGCACGATGGGGTCGAGTCATCTGGGTCCAAGGTGATTCGACGTGTTCGTGGGACGGACATGAGACTTGGTCGATGAAAAGGAAGGCATCGGGCCAAGGATGTGCGGGATGCATCGGATGAGCCGAGCAAGCACATAATTGAGCAAGGCTGTGCGGAGCGTGCCGAACGAGAACGAGTGTTGGTTCGTCGGGCGAGCGTGCCGGGTGATTCCGGGCGCTGGGCGCCGAGTGCCACACGTCGGGCGCGAGTGTTGGCTCGTCGGGCGAGCGTGCCGGGTGATGCCGGGCGCTGGGCGCCGAGTGCCACACGTCGGGCCAAGACGGGCGCCGAGCAAGAGATGGCCGAGACGTATGCGTGCGTCGAATGCGAGCAAGCGCCGAGACGGGTGATGCCGAGGCGTGCGAGCGAGTATGCGCGGGCGATGAGCGCCCCGCGCCAACATGTCCGAGCAGTGCCAAGCTGGACGTGCGAGTGAGAAATGCAAGGCGCCGAGCAATGCCAAGCGAGCGCCGAGAAATGCCGAGGCCGAGTGATGCCAAGGCCGAGCGCCGAGCAATGCCGAGTGCTGAGCGTGCGTGCGGCGCGCGAACAAGGGTGGCCGAGCGGAGCGGTTGACCTTCGGGCGGTTGAGTCCGAGAATTGCGGGACGTGTGCGAGTGGTGCTGCACACTTCCGAGACGTGTTCGGCGGTTCCAGCGAGAATGCCGAGACATGGGCGGTTATGTGCGATAACCGCCCCATGATGCGAGAAATGCGTGGATGAGGGCCACGTCGGCTATGTGGGCCGAATCAAATGCGTGGATGAGTGCCACGTCGGCTATGTGGGCCGAATCAGTTGGATTTCCTAAGTGTTGGGGGATGTCCAACACCTATAGATAGGCATTTTAGCCTAGATGAGACTCGGTTGGGCGAGTGTTTTTGTACTTAGCCTTGAGAGGCGATCCTTTGTATGAAACTGTGAATAATATAAAGGTTGGGAGTGAGTTATCCCGTAATTTGTGTGTGCTTTACATTCGTGCAACCCCGCCATCAATATACACGAGTGAAGTGAGATTGTGGGCGTAATGAGAAGGCTGGTCGACTTGTGAGTGGGTCGACGCCGCACAAGGCAAAAATTTCTGGCCGAAGAAAACCTTGTGACAATTTGGTATCAGAGCCAGGTTAGAGAAAAACTTGGCGAGCGGCGTGAGTTGCCGTGCGAGAGAAATCCAGTCCGTGAGGTAGCTTGGTTCGCGGCGTGTGTCGCTGCGAGAGAGAAAAATCCAGGTGCATGAGGTAGCTTGGTTCGTGGCGTGCGTTGCTGCGAGTGGGAAATCCAGGTTCGAGAAGAAGCTTGGTTCGTGGTTTGAGTGGCTACGAAGAGAATCAGATTCGAGAGAAATCTGATCGCGTTGAGTGGCGCGAGAGAAAGAAGCTTGTGCCAGGTGTGATGAAACTTGGTGTATGGAAAGAGCTTTGTTCGTGGCGTGAGTTGCTGCGAGAGAGGATCAGGTACGGAAAAAGCCTGATCGCATTGAGTTGCGCGTGAAAGGCGACTGCCGAGACATGCCGGGACCGTGCGGCATGGCTCGGGTGAGCGGCGCTTGGGGTCGAGAAATGGCACCACGCCGGGTGTCGAGCGGAGCGACACGAGACACGGGGGACTTGGCCGATGGAAGTTGGCATTGGACCAAGGACGTGCGGGGCACGTGAAATGCAAGTTGGCGCATTGAAAGGACTGATCTTGGTCCAGCAGTTGAAGAAGGGAGTGCTATGTGACGCATCGAGTTCCCTTGCTGCAATGACTCGTGTGGAGTCAACGACTCGTGTGGAGTCAAGAAAATGTTGGTGATCTTGCCGACATCCCTATTGATCGTTATCTCGTGGTGCAGGTGAACGAAAAGGGAGCGCAAGCTAAGAAGGGAGACTACCCAGCAACGACGAGGACGTCGTCAGGCTTTGGTGCGGGTGGTTTGTTACCCCCTTAAAGCTTGGCGCCGAGATATGCCGAGGCAGCGGTATATCTCGGCACGATGGGGTCGAGTCATCTGGGTCCAAGGTGATTCGACGTGTTCGTGGGACGGACATGAGACTTGGTCGATGAAAAGGAAGGCATCGGGCCAAGGATGTGCGGGATGCATCGGATGAGCCGAGCAAGCACATAATTGAGCAAGGCTGTGCGGAGCGTGCCGAACGAGAACGAGTGTTGGTTCGTCGGGCGAGCGTGCCGGGTGATTCCGGGCGCTGGCGCCGAGTGCCCACGTCGGCACACAGTGTTGGCTCGTCGGGCGGCGTGCGGGTGATGCCGGCGCCGGGCGCCGAGTGCCACGTCGGGCCAAGCGGACGCCGAGCAAGAGATGGCGAGGCGTATCGTCGTCGAATGCGAGCAAGCGCCGAGCGGGTGATGCCGAGGCGCAGCGGCAGTATCTTGTGGCGATGGCGCCCGCGCCAACATGTCCGGCGATGCAAGCGGATGTGCGGCGAAATCTGGCGCCGAGCAATGCAAGCGAGCGCCGAGAAATGTCGAGGCCGAGTGATGCCAAGGCCGAGTGCTGAGCAATGCCGAGTGCCGAGCGTGCGTGCGGCGCGCGAACAAGGGTGGCCGAGCGGAGCGGTTGACCTTCGGGCGGTTGAGTCCGAGAATTGCGGGACGTGTGCGAGTGGTGCTGCACACTTCCGAGACGTGTTCGGCGGTTCCAGCGAGAATGCCGAGACATGGGCGGTTATGTGCGATAACCGCCCCATGATGCGAGAAATGCGTGGATGAGGGCCACGTCGGCTATGTGGGCCGAATTAAATGCGTGGATGAGTGCCACGTCGGCTATGTGGGCCGAATCAGTTGGATTTCCTAAGTGTTGGGGGATGTCCAACACCTATAGATAGGCATTTTAGCCTAGATGAGACTCGGTTGGGCGAGTGTTTTTGTACTTAGCCTTGAGAGGCGATCCTTTGTATGAAACTGTGAATAATATAAAGGTTGGGAGTGAGTTATCCCGTAATTTGTGTGTGCTTTACATTCGTGCAACCCCGCCATCAATATACACGAGTGAAGTGAGATTGTGGGCGTAATGAGAAGGCTGGTCGACTTGTGAGTGGGTCGACGCCGCACAAGGCGAAAATTTCTACGTGACGAAAACCTTGTGACACTAACCTAGGTGATGTCATTCTTGAGCATAAAGCAGTTTGCAGATTACATCCATTAAATGAAATAAAGGACGAGGTGCTGCAACTTCAACAACCTTCATGTGTACCCAATGGCGAATCGGGAAATATTTATTGGGGTCCAATTAATAATAATTTTAAAAGATAATAAAATAAAATTTTAAAATAAAGTTTTAAAATAATACTCCCTCCGTCCCCCATATTCCTTCCTAGTATTCCATTTTGGGACGTCCCCCAAAATTCTTCCTATTCTATTTATGGAAAGATAGTTTCCAACTTTACCCTCAATAATATTCTTTAATTACACCTTTTACCACCTATGGCCCACCACTATTTCTCTTTTTTACCCTCAACAACCTATTTATTTACACATTTTACCACCTATGGCCCACCACTAACTAATTTAATATTATATTAATGTGGGACTCATATTCCACTCACAATAACTCAACAACTTTTATTAAAACCCGCACCCCATATTCCTAGGAATGAATATGGGGGACGGAGGGAGTAATAATTTAAATAATATAATGAGTTTATTATAATGAAAAATGAAAGAAATATAAAGGAAAATAAGTATAGGAAAATAAAAAGAAAATATGTAGCTAAGAGGTATTGAACCAAGATCTCCTAAATGAGAGATGAAAATCATATGTTAAATATCTATAGAGAGAGCACACATGTTTAGCTAAGAGTTAATTCATATGTGTAGTGTTATTATTTATATACATATTTTATTTTATCAATATAAAATAAATTATATAAGAAACAAAAAAATGAAAAAAGATCCCAAAATAAAGAGAAAAAATAGAATAGAGAGAGAAAAAAAGGCACAAAAAGAAAGAAATAGAAGAGGAAAAAAAAGAAGAAAAGAAAGAAAGGGAGGAGAGAAAAAACAAGAGAAAAAAAAGAGAAAAAAAAAAGGAAGAAAGAAAAAAAAGAAGGAAAGAAAAAGAGAAAAGAAAGGGAGGAAAAAAAGGAAGAGAGAGAAAAAAGAAAAGAAACGTTGAAGAGAAAAAAAGAAGGAATGGAAGAGAGAAAGAGAAAAAAGAAGCTAAGAGGTCTCGAACTCAGGACCTCCAATAACATAAAGAAGGAACTAACCATCAGACTACATACGATTTCTTAAAATATTTTACATATCAAATATATAGATAGGTTTTCAAAAAAAGTTGGGGGGCCCAAGGGCCCCCCAGACCCCAGTGTGGCTCCGCCACTGTGTGTACCTCTACTCTGCAAATATAAAGTACTCAATTTGTTTGAAAAGCATAAGACGGTTTGAGCTCCTTTATTTCCATTTTTGTAGATTTATGTTGAGCAGCAAAATTGAAAAGTATCACAATCATACAGAAGTTTGGTGGATCAAATTATAGGAAATGCAATAAAAAAAATTGGATGGTGAGTTGGATTAAAAAAATGAGGGCAGAATGTGGGGAGGCGATTCTGCTAGTGATTGCATGTATTTGTGCAAAAAAAAAAAAACCTGCTCCAATCGCCTTCTGCAAGCGTACAACTCTCATGTGAAAGTTGGTCGACCTCTCAGCTTCAACAAACTTGAAGCTCCCAAACAAATGAAATTAAATGCAGCAGCTCCAACAAACTACAAGTGTACATCCATATGCAAAAAAAAGGGATAAAGAAAAAGTTGATAGAATTTCTATTAAAGTTTGGACCCAATCATCATCTATGTTGGTAACGGACCCTTGAAAAAATGCGATTCGGTTCCTTTTCGGCCCTCTTTTAATGGATAAAGTTTAAAATTAGTTCTACTTTGGACCATTCTTGTGTGATTTGGGCTGCCAAATTAAAGTGATTATATAGGCTCAATTGTGAAGCAAAACTCTGAAGCCCAAATTCAAGAACAAATTCAAATTCGAATTCAAGAACTCCTAAATACGAGTATAAACTGTTTACAAATTCAAAATCAAATCGAAGAACTCCTAAATACGAGTATAAACTGTTTACAAAATCAAAATCCAAGTTCAAGAACTCCTAAATACGAGTATAAACTATTTACAAATTCAAATTGAAGAACTCCTAAATACGAGTATAAACTGTTTACAAATTCATATCAAATTGAGGAACTCCTAAATACGAGTATAAACTATTTACAAATTCAAATCAAATTAAATAACTCCTAAATACAAGTATAAACTATTTACAAGTACAAATTCAAAGTCAAGAACTCCTAAATACGAGTATAAGCTGTTTACAAATTTAAAAATTCAAGAACTCCTTGAAACAGTATAAACTTTCTAAATTCAAGTTCAAGAACTCCTTAAAAGCAGTATAAACTTTCTAATAAATTCAAAGTCAAGAACTCCTAAATATGAGTATAAACTATTTACAAATTCAAATTACAAAGTCAAGAACTCCCAAATACGAGTATAAACTATTTACAAATTCAAATTCAGGAACTCCTCGACAAGAGTCTAAACTATCTAAGTGAATTTCGAGACTCGTCCATTTCCAAGACAACTCGTCCATGAACAAGTCTCGATGGGGCAATTTGTAGACAATTAAAAATTGTTAACAAATTATATTGCGCCATGTGTAAATCACGAATTAAATAATTGATTATATTTCTATTTTATTAATGGAATTCATTCCAAAATTAAATAGATATGTGATTAATATTTAATTTTATCGGTAAATAGGAGAATGACATGTGGCAATTACATCGAAGAAGAATAATCACTCAAATTGTGCCAAATGAGCCATAAAATGCCCATAAGCTCAAGCCCAAGCCCATAAACCCACTAACCTAAATCTATAAATAGGGGTGGAAGGTCTTCATAAGAGTAGGGGTGAGGTGAAGTGAAGAAGAGCTCAAGCACTCGAAGAATCATCTGCGAAGCATTCTCCGACATTCGAAGTCTTCTTCAACATTCAAGGTGTTCGTGCAAATCGCCGCATTCTTCACCAAGATCATCCTCCAAATCATTCCAAAGTTGAAGATCTTCAAGGCGTTCTTCAACATTTCAAATCAAATCCAACATTCGATCTGAAAACAAGGCTGAAGTCCTTCAGATCAACATCATCAAATCCAAACTTCAAGTTCAAGGAGATCAAGGAATCACATCCCCTCCAAACAACTTGAAGAAATTCAAGATCGTTCAAAAAATCAACATTGAAGAGAAGAATAAGATGATAGATAGAGATCGAATCCATCTCAAATTCATCAAATCCAAATTCAATTAATTTTTGTATACAATTTTGTATTTATAAAAATTTAAATACAAAAATTTGTGTTACAGGGACGTGTCACGTGTGATTGTAACATGACTATTATTTAATTTGTAGGCATAGGACGTGCATCAATGATATGTATATTGTTTAATATGTAGGCATGACATGTATATTATTTAATTTGTAGGCATAGGGACGTGTGAGTCACTGAGTCTATGATATGTATATTGTTTAATTTGTAGGCATGACATGTATATTATTTAATTTGTAAGCATAGGGACGTGTGAGTCTATGATATGCATATTGTTTAATTTGTAGGCGAGAGGGCGAGGTGCAAGTGCATGTAATTATTTTCTTACACAATAAAGACAACCACATTAAGCGTAGATGATGCATAATTTAATTAGGTGAACCATATAGGTAATATGAGACATCTAAGGTTAAACAAATACATATCACGCTTTGATAATTGTAAACATCATTATAAATTTATAATATCAAGTTTATATATAATATATGTAGCTACAACTTCAAAAACGAGTTTCAGTCCAACAGAGGCACAATTTATAATTATTTTATATTATTTTATATATGTTGTAATTTGTGTATATTATTATATATTTGCTATAGTTTGTGTGTATTATTTGATATTATATTTTGATTTAATTATAGATATTCAATGAGCAATAGAAGAGATCCGGCTTGGAAATATGCAATTAAAATTGATGTACCGCCAACGGGTGTGAAAAAAGGCTACAAATACTTAGAGTGCAAGTTTTGTAGCAAAAGCATTAAGGGAGGTGTAAAGAGAATAAAGGAACATCTTGCATGCACGCATAACAATGTGCAACCATGTTCAAAAGTACCCGAATAGGTGAAAAATGAGATTAAGCAGTACTTGAAGGCATTTGAAACCACAAAACATCAAAGACAAATGAATTTTGAGGAGATGGTGGTGTAATACCCCGTATTCCTATAACAGAAGTTAACTCTTGATTAAGAGTTATAAGAAGGCATTGCATCCTTAAGAAAGAGTTGTTTAAGCTAGAATCTTTTATATTAAGCTTCGTCGACAAAAATAAATTTGAGATTTATTTGGAATCGATTTGAGATAGAACCTAAGATAAGATTCTTAGGTCTTGTTTAGAATAAGAAGACCTAGATTTCGAGAGTCTTGAGATGATAGATACATGCTCAACAAAGTCTTGATTTCATAAAATGGAGAATTTCAAATCTTTAATTTTTGTGATATCGGTTTCGATTAAACCCTAATCGTCGGCTAAATGTCTAAAATGGTTTTAAAGCCAAAATGTTTTATAATCAAAGTTTGATATTTATAATATGTTATTTTAGTTATAGAAGAGGATTTCAAGTAGAGAGCATTTTATTAGAAATTGAGTTTGAAATCGGAACGAAATGGACTAATAGTATGCATTTATAACGTTGGTATTATTTATAAAGAAGTGTACATTTTTGTAATTTCTATAACATGATTAGTCATCATGTATTAAAGAAAAAAAAAATGGAGAATGCTTGAGAGAATTCTAGAATGTGATGAATAATCACATTTATTAAAGAAAATGTAAAATAAAATAGAAATTTTATTAAATACTCATAAATTGTTGGAGATCACTATTCATCTCCTTCATTATTTTTCTCACATTTTGAAACACACACTCACACACACTCCAAGGTGAAAAATTTTCAAGCTCAATTTTAGAAGATCCGGTAGTTGGATTTTCAATCCGTCTTCAAATTAAGGTATATCTCAATCTTTAGAATGCATCTACGGTTTGAAATTTTGAAAAATATGAACTTATGAGCATGTTATAATTTTGGTCCTTTAGATGAAATGTGAAGGAGATGTTGTTGTTCGATTATTTCTTGATATTACGTTAGATTCGTCACGATAAGTTGTTTAACGTTGAAATTTTAAGCATATGCTCATTGTTGATATATTGATGATTTTGAAAATCATGGAGACCATGATCTTGAATATATGATGTTGATATGCCTAATATTCTTTCATATATGTGTTGAGGAATTGATATAAACATGTTTTGAACGAGAAAAACGTTTGAAATCGAAACCGTTGGAAAACTCCTAAAGTGACCGAAAACCCTAGCTTCCATATTGATGAAATTTTGATTTTATTTGATCATTTTGAGTTCATATTTGGATTCTATTATATGAATAAAGCTTAAAATGATTTATTCGGATTTTTCGGCCGACGTATTTGAAAATTGAAAAATTTTAGT
This sequence comes from Salvia rosmarinus, assembly GCA_036937905.1. NCBI lineage: Eukaryota > Viridiplantae > Streptophyta > Magnoliopsida > Lamiales > Lamiaceae > Salvia > Salvia rosmarinus. The sequence goes on from CM072815.1 coordinate 15,732,449, forward strand.
TTGACGTCGAAAAATTGTTTTCAAAGCCAAAGCTTTGATCTTTATGTTTCATTGATAAATTAATGATCTTTAATGATAGTTGAGCATGTATATAGATTCGTTGGTGTTAGATAACGTCTTACGTGAATTTTCGACGTTAGGCCTAAAAGTGACGTCTTAAGGGGTCGTTGGATTATGGGCTAAGATTGGATGATTGAAGCTTGGTATTGAGTTTAATATGTTCATTGAAACATATGGTGATGAATTGGTGGAGTTTGAGCTATGTTTGGATTGTTTGGTTTTAATATGGCGATGCGTTTATAAACGTTCTGTTGCCAAAATTTAGATAAATTTGTTTGCTAATAAGATGTTAAAGGATCGAATGACCCAGTTTTGATAGACCATAGTGTCTTAGATTTGATATCGAGAAGATATGATCGTGTCGACGACTAATATGAGTAATGTTCTTGTTTGGCTCTTGATAGGCTTTTATCTTTGTTTTATATGGATAAAGAAAAGAAATGGAGTTGAGAATTTGTTCCTTAGCTCTAAGGAACATCCAGGTGGGTATAAATATTTTCTAATATGATATGCTTATGTTTTTTTTATGTTTCAAAATGATATGAAATGCATTTATGAGCAAAGTTTCAAAGTTAAATGACTTGCCTGTTTTGAGCATGAGCATGATGCATTACTATCCACGGAATGAAAGAAAGAAAAGAAAGAAATGATAAAGAGTATGGCAGTGGCATGGTACCTTCGGGTCCATCAACACGGTATGTTATGATGTGAGATTTACCGACGTCGGATAGCGACCCTTGGTCATAAGCGTGTTTGAGAAGGAGGCTACTTCTCAACACATAGACATAATCCGTGGATATGGGAAGAAAAAGTTGTCTGCAGACATAGACCATGCATATGCATATTTTATGATGATCCTACGAAATGAAAGCAAGTAAGTGTTTATTTATGAAAAGCATGCGAGTTATTTCACTAAAACCTCGGTGCATTGCAAATGTTATGGCAAGTCGATCATATAGCCACAAGGGCAATGTTTGAAATGTTTTGGCATATACCCCAGGTGCATTTTGTACTCACGCCCGCATGTATTTCTAAGCGTGCGAGGTTGAGCTCGAGAGGATCTTTGGAATCGAATCTTTGTCAAAGGAACTTCTAAATATTTGACTCATAATGATAATATTCAATTGTTGATATTGTTCATTGATGATTAACATGTTTTATTGCCTGGAGAATTATGTCATCACACATAATTCTCAACCACACTTTTCGTTGTCGAACTTTGGCCTTCACTTGTTGCTATGTTTTGTTATGCGAATTTACTTAATATTGATGAAAGTCTTATTTTGATATTATGATCTCGGCATTGTTGTTTTGACAACGATTTGATTACGAGAACATGAATTATTGAAATGTCTATGCGCTAAGGATTTACTTGAAGGTCCGGAGATGTTGTTGTTGTTGAACCTAACATGATGTTAGGAAATCATTGTCGAATCATATTTTGAAGCGTCGACAAATTCTCAATGTTGTCAAAGCATGTTTGAAAATGTACATTCATAATATTGGTTATTCCTTTGTGATTATCCTTCCTCAAAACCTAAAATCATTCTTTGTTAAACTCCATTTTACCTCTTTGAACCATAAATGTTCGATTCTTTCATGATGAAAGTTGAGATCATACATTGTGATCGATATAAATTATTGGTCATATTTGATGTTGTCGATTGCCAGAATTTCCTTCTTAACCCATGTCACGACCTAATTACTTGACTAATCACTTGGTTAAGTACTCGGGCTGTGACAGGTGGACAGTGGGTCATATTTTGGTATCAGTGCAACCAATGCTAGTGTTGGTTGTGGCACAAATGCTACAACTGATGTTGTTGGGTCTTGTCCTAGTGGTTCTAGAGGTGTAAGAGGGCCCGTGGATCGATTTGTGGTGAATGATGATGCTCAAGATGGTAAAATAGCCCGGCATTGCTAAAGAACACGAAATCAAGTTTGTTTAGATATTGGGAGATTCTTTTCGAGAATGGGATCTCGTTTAATGTTCAAGAAGTGCATCATTCGTCGATATGTTGCGATCTGTTGGAAATTATGGATCGAGGATTAAAGGCTCCAACAATGCACGAGTTTAGGAGTTGGATCTTTGGATGAAGGCGAAGACAACAACTAAGGCATTGATGAGATTAAAAACATGGAAAAAACGGGGTTTCACCTTGTCGGATGGTTGGTCGGATATGAGAAATAGAAGTTTATCAACTTTCTTGTGAACAATCAACATGGAATTTTTTTTTAAAATAGTTGATGCATCAGTTATGTGAAGGATGCTCAAAATTGTTTGAATTGCTTGATGAAGTTATTAAAGAAATTGGAAAAGATATTGTTGTTCAGTGATAACCGATAATGCTGAGTTAAATACAAAGCATTTGGACGTTTGTTGATGGAGAAGAGAACACGATTGTATTGGACTCCGTCGCGCGCATTGTATTGATTTGATGCTTGAGAAAAATGGTGAGTTGTCACAACACAAAATGTTTTGCTTAAAGCGAAGAGAGTGAGCAACTTCATATATAACCATCGATGGGTGTTGAGTCTTTTAAAAATTGCAAAGAAAGATCTCCTTCGACCATTGCAACACGATTTGTCAACGCTTCTTGACTTTAGAGTATCAAGAGCTGAAGCAACCATTACAATCGATGTTTGTATCGAGAGAATTGTTTGATTGTGTATGGGCAAAGAAAGCTGATGGAAAAGAGTTGAAAAAGATCGCCATGAATGACAAATCATTTTGGCCTAGTGTGGTTTATTCTATTAAAACCACAACACCTCTTGTTGATGTTTTAAGGATTGTTGATAGTGAGAAGACACCGGCAATGGGGTTTATCTATGGTGCTATGGATGAGGCAAAAGAAAAGATAGCAATGAACTTCGATAGACAAATGTCTTCCTATAAGGAGATTTGGGATATCATCGATCATAAGTGGGATAATCAGTTGCACAGGGACTTGCATGCAACTACATATTATCTGAATCATCGATATAGGTGGAGTCCCAATGTTTCTGAACATCCGGAAATAAAAAGTGGTTTATACAGGTGCATGAAACGACTCGTTCCAAATCAAGACAAATATTTCAAGATCGACTCCCAACTTGATTCTTACAAATACAAGATAGGATTGTTTGGCTTGAAGTCATCTTTGGAAACATATTTAACACGTCCACCAGGTATTTATTATATTGATTTAGTTTTATTTTTATTTTTATTTCATAATAATTTATTAAAATATTGAATGCAAATTTTCTTTTCTTTTTATATTAGTTGCATGGTGGGACACTTTTGGGGATGAAATTCGAGAATTAAAATCATTTGCGATGATGATTCTTGGTCTGAGCATCTGCATGTAAACGCAATTGAAGTACATTCAATCAAGTGCACACAAAGAGAAGAATAATCGTCTAACCACATTGAAGCTGAACAAATTGGTGTATATCATGTACAATAGGAACTTGAAGTATAAACATCTGAAGAAACAATCACGAAGCGATGTAAATGACCCTTTGATTGTTGAGGATGTGCCTTCTGATGATGAGTGGGTAGCCGACCCAACTAGTGAAGATGTTGAAGCAATCATGCCAATAGATGAGGGGGAAGGCTCTCTTGTACCTAGAAAGAGAAAAAGAAATCAACCAAAAGGTTACATTTAATATCTTACATATAAAGTTTGATTATATTCTACAAAGTATACTATATATATATTTTTAACATTTAAATTACATGCATATAGGAAAAGGGCAAGTTCAATCGAACCTTGCATTGATTGATGAGGATGAAATAGAAGATGATTTCGAATGTGAAGATGAAGCTAAAGATGAAGATGGAGATGATTCAAACTTCTTAGACGTTTGATTATGATTTGAGTTTTAAATTTTAGAGACAAACATACTTAATTATGAAATTATGTTTTTATTTTATGTTTTAATATATTTGTTATGTTTTTCTATGTTTTTATTATATTAGTTATAAATTTTATATATTTTTATGATTTACGCCTCGGTTTTACGCCTCGGACCGCCTCGAGGCTTACGCCTCGTGAGGCTATTGGAAAACGCCTCGGTGCTTAAAACGTATATTTAAACCTTGCCAACAGCCTTAGCTAAGCCTCCAATCACACAGACATATTTTCATCGTCTGCTACATTCGGTTCCTGTTGTTGCTCCTGCCCCGAATACGCAAGCCTCATGATACGCCAATATCTTCGTCGTCTGATCTACCCGCAAGTGAAGATCTTCCCATTGTTCTTCCTAAAGATAAACGTTCATGTACTTATCCCATCTTTGTATTTGTTTCCTATAATCATTTGTCCCCTTGGTCTCATGTTTTTGTTGCTTCTCTCGAGCCAGTTCCTACAACTATTGCTGAAGCTTGGGCCCATCCTAAGTGGCGCAAAGCCATGATTGAGGAGATGGATGCTTTGTATGCTAATGGCACTTGGGTTTTGGTGGAGCTTCCTGAAGGTAAATGGCCCATTGGTTATAAGTGGGTGTTTACGATTAAAGTCAATCTGATGGCTCTATTGATCGTTTGAAAGCTAGCCTTGTTGCTAAAGGCTATGCTCAGACTGTGAAATATTTTCAACTGTGGCCAAACTTACCTCTATCAAACTTCTTATTTCGTTGGCAGCTCGGCATCTTTGGCCCCTTCACCAACTCGATATCAAGAATGTCTTTCTGCATGGTTATTTGATTGAGGATGTCTATATGGAGCAACCGCCCTGCTTTGTTGCTTATGGGGAGTCACAAAAGGTTTGTTATCTTCGTAAATCACTTTGTGGTTTGACACAAAGTCCTCGTGCATGTTTTGGCACTTTTGCTCGCATTGTCGAGGAGTTTGGTATGACACAAGGTAAATCTGATGACTCTGTTTTCTACAAACGATCTGAATGTGGTATTATTTTGATGGTTGTGTATGTGGATGATATTGTGATTACTGGTAATGATTTTGACGGGATTACCTCTTTGAAAGCTTTTCTTCCTACTCGATTTAACACCAAAAATTAGGGTGAGCTCAAGCATTTTTTGGGTGTTGAGGTGATGAGAAGTAAGAAATGAATATTCTTATCTCAAAGAAAATATGTGTTTGATTTACTTTCTGAGATGAAAGTTGGGAGTTAAACCATGCAACACTCCAATGATTCCCAATTTACACCTTACTAAAGATGTTGTGTTATTTGATGATCCCGAGAAATATAAAAGATTGGTTGGAAAGTTGAATTATTTGAGAGTGACACGTACTGATATAGCTTATCCGGTCGGTTTGGTAAGTCGGTGTACGTCGTCTGGCATTGATCATTGAAAGCGATGAAGCGATTTTGTGTTATTTGAAGGAGCGCACGGGCGTGGAATTTTGTACGGTGATCATGGCCATGAGAAGATTGAATGTTTTCGATCTTTGATTGGATAGGGTCAGAAGAAGATAGAAGATCTACTTCACAATTTTGTTTGTTCCTCAAGGGAAATCTAATTTCATGGAAAAGCAAAAAACTAAAAGTGGTTTCACGCTCAAGTGCAGAGTCGGAGTATAGAGCTATGGCTAAATTTGTATATGAGATCATGTATGTATATCAGTTTCTAAACGAAGTGGGTTTGAAAGTCCCAATACCGGCTAAGTTGTGGTGTGATAATTAGGCTACAATTCACATTGCATCTAATCGGTATTTCATGAGCGAACCAAGCATATTGAGATTGATTGTCATTTTGTTCGTGAGAAGATTCAACGGGGACTTATTTCCACAGGGTTCATGGGAACTAAAGACCAATTGGGAGATATCTTCACTAAAGTTCTTAATGGGGTTAGGGTTTAGTATCTTTGTAACAAGCTAGGCATGATTAATATCTATGCTCCAACTTGAGGGGGAGTGTTATATATATATATATATATGGTATATCTTATTGATCAAGATTAGGACTTACCTTATATTGTTAGGACTCTTGTGTATATATAAGAGCTTTTATGAGTTAATAATATAGAGAAATTTCCCCAACATCATGTTTTACCTTCTTAACAAGCATTATATATTTATTATGTGCTCATTCCTTTCTCAATCACACTAATTATTTTCATTTGGTCTTAGTTCCCATTTCCAGTTGTGGTTGGTTTGAACCCAGTGTCAATTATGAACAACCACAATTATGCATGATGTCATCTTTAATGTAAAGGACAAAGGGGGGAAAGTATAGAAAAGCCAGTCTTTTAAATGCTATAATAAATGGATTTAACATGGTCCATCATTTCCTAAAACAATTGAATTCCTTATAACTACATTATATTTTGTTTGTATTCCTTCCATCCTATTTAAGATAAGCAACAATTTTTTTCCAAACAAATTAGGGAAAATTATAAGTAGTTGGAAATGTGATATATTTGTCCATTCTTCCTATTCCATTTTAGTAAAATGAATGATAATCGATATTTCTAGTGAGGAATCTGGATAGTTGTGTGGTTGTGTGGGGGACAGGTGAGGCGCTGCCTCGAAGGAGATTTCCGCCACCTCGCACTGAGGCGAGCCTCACCAGTGCCTTTTTAAACCATGGATAGAGCTTATGATAGCCCAGCACTGTTAACCCATGTTCAAAAACATTATGTACAGCATTTAAGCCATATATGAGGAAGCACCAATAGATCTTATGCCTACTTCACCTTTTAGTACCGAAAACAAAGCAAACTAACGATACTCAAAAGATCGATCCAACTCGTTAAAAAATGAACCAGACTATGATATATCCTTTCTTTTACAAGGCTCAATTTGAGCTCATACCAATTAGTAAAATATTGATAAATGATTCGGGAAAAAAAGTTAAAATGATTAGTAGTATATTGATAAAACGATCTAAAAAATGACATTGCATGAATCAATCCACTGTCAGCTTGAATAAAGCTGGTTTTCAAGTTTTGTTTGCATTTATATCAAACCAAGTTTCAAAATAATTCTAGAACTTAGTAAAAACTCAAAACACTCTTTAAAACTAAAGCATAGGCATTACTTAATATTATTGAAATCAGCTGCAACTTAGTCACTTCCGCAAATCAACACAAGATAGTCAATAAAATGTTTTACCTTCAAATGCAACAAATGCAATGTAAAGGTGTGTTTGTATAGTGTGTATGTGTGTCTTATTGTGTAGTGTGCATGTGTTATGTGTACAATGTGTGTCATGTGTAATGTGTGTGTGTTGTGCTAGGCTGATAGCACATTGTGCATGTGTGCACTGCATTCTCATGTGCAGAGTTTGTATGATTTGTGGGACGTGTGTACTTTGTGAGTATGTGTGCTACAGATTATGCAGTGTGTGTGTGTGGGTTTGTGGCCTTATAAGGTGATTGTCATGAAGCAATGGAATTAGACATCATAATTATATGTAAACATATCGTATATATCAGTTGTTTTGGCTCAATGTGATGGGAAAAGAGAAATCCATGGCTTGTGGAGGGAAAGGCCATTTCATCATCTTTGGAAATGGTGATTCTCAATTTTAGAACATACCAATCATGGGAATGGGAACATAAGAATGATCATTCCATTCCTATCTCATTTCACCAATCATGAGAACGGGAGTGAACAGGACCAAACTAAGATTCAGTTATTTGAATCTATGAATTAGATTTAGGGGTTTCTTTCTCTCTTTTTTTCTCTTTTATGGCCAAATAAGATAAGTGGATTTGACTGGATTTTAAACCCACCCTCAAATTCCCCAATCTGAACATACCCCTATAGTTTTTCACTTCTAAGGTTCTTCAACTTTGAACTGCATTTTAACACAGGCGAAGAGCCAAGTACCTATAAAATGCCCTAATGCCCACTGACTTCATTTCCCAATTCAGGTGTGAAAAGGATGTTTCTAAAGCAATAGAATGAATTATTTACCATTCTTGATGAGTGCACGAGACATAAAAACTGCATATTGTGTTTAATGAGTGTCATTGTACTTACATGACTGTTTCTTAAGTTCTTCAACAGCCAGTAACTTTTCTTTCGTCTTCTGCAGCTCATTTTGCAGAGCCTCTATTGTTTGTTTTGCCTCAGTCTCAACCGCCAGGGTATTAACCATTCGGAGGACCTTTGTATTTGCAGAAGAAAAATCACCATGTCCCAGCTGCAAACAAAGTACAAGATCACACTCCCTACAGGGGAAAATTGCAAGCTTTGCAAGCTGTGTATAACTGAAGAGATGGCATGTTGCTAATGCATCATTTGAGCAGAGCTGTCTGCTCTGAATTACAAACCAAAAAGTTACTATTTGTCCACATTATATTTCTAATGGAATAACATCCTACGAAAGTGAGCAGATACTTTACTAAATACATAAGTATCAGTAAACCAGTGGTGCGAAAGCTATAACTTCTACAAAGAATATTCAGGAAATTTACTTTCTATATTCATATATTTTGTGACAGCTGAAAATCTGCCGAGCAAGAATGACTAGCAATTAATAAATAATTATTATTGTTATGTAACCAATGAAGACAATGACAAGGAGGTCTCTATTATTGATCAGTATTAGATGAACAGTAAAATTTCAGGATAATTAGAGGGCTTCACCAACCCCACACAATTCCTGAGCTCTACAATCAAATTGCTGTCAGAGAACTTTCAGCTTGAATTTGATTGATGATGTCAGTGCAAACTGTACAATGATAAAAAATCAGATCCTGTGAAATTCTTGGTGCGGTGAATGTGATTTTTAAAATTCTAACGCACCTCGTGAATATTTAAACCGTCATTGGCAATTGTAAAAATCATTTGAAATTATCATAATAATCTTGATTTGGATAAGCACAAAAATTGCTAACAAGGGAACAACTTTCAAAGACAAACCAGAATATCATTCCAACATGCAGAGTATATTTGCCTTGACCATAAACCTTAGACTCCAACAAAGATATCTCGGAACGTAGGCGATCACCTTCACGCTCTAACATCTTTACACGTCTTGCTTCATTAGTTAACCTTTCATTTAGCAACATTATCTCATTGTGCTGGCGGCTATTACTTTCCTTTATTTCTGATAAGCTATTTTCTAGTTGCCTGACATAGTTTTCCTTCTTGTCAAGAGATATTTCAAGCTCCTGTCAACATGACAGATTAATAACTACAGAAGAATGCAGAAAGATCTTAAAAGAACTGCCAGCATATCAATATTGGTATCTCTAACCTGGAATATAGTTCCACTGACCAGTCCAGTTCCACCTTCAAGATTCTTGTGCTCTTTTAATTCCTTAATAACATCTTTCAAGCGGTCTCTTTCCTCAGTAATTAAACCTAGCTAAACGATAAAGACTGATAAAATTAAAAAATTAAACAGACAAAGGGAGATAGAGAAAGCATTCAGAGCAAGGAAGCAGATCAAACAAACTTCATCTAGCATGTCCAAACAAGTTCACTTTGATAACATTTACTTTTGATGACTGACAATTTTCAGTGATAGCATATCCAACGAAGTTCAGTTTTTGCTGATAGGATGGACCTGTAAGTTGATATAACTGACAATATTCAGCAAGAATTTTTATGCAGGTTTTTATCCACAAGGGATAAGTTCTGTGAGAAGACTTAAGTACTAAAAAAGTTGAAGATAATCATACCACAATTAATAGATTTTTATCACCATACACCCAAAGAACTATTATAGAACAAACCATCATTTCCAGCCTTTTGATTTCTGCTTTATATGACTCTGCCTTCTCTTTCACCATGGCAGCCTCAGTTTCTGCATTTTGCTTGTCAAGAATAGCCTTATCAAGAGCCACCTGATTTTGTATGACCTTTTCCTGGGCCTCACTTGCATTCCTCATGCTATCGATCACCTTCCTACATGAGATCAACAAAAGCGGTCAGAAGCCCCTCATAAAGAGAGGTACTAGATCTAATGCAATCTAACAAGCTATGCACTGAAAAATTAACATACAATTACAACACTGAGCAATGTTGTAAAAAGCGTGAAGCGGGAGTAAGGCGTTTTACCTTTTTGAGGCAAGGCGGTCCGAGGCGTAAGCGTCGACAATGAAGAACAAAAAAATCCAAAAAATTATAAATAAATTATAAAATAATAAATAACAAGTCCAACATTAAATAAAAAGATTTTTAAGTCTTAAAAAGATCAAAACAAAGACATAAAGTGGGTATAAACAAGTAATTCATCAAAAATTTAAATATTTAAGTCATCTCATTCATCATCATCATCATTGTCCTCATTTTCTCTTGTCATCTCCTCAATATCCTCATCTTCTTCATCTTTCTCATCAATCAAATTCACTTCAATCCTTCCTTTTTTACCTTTGCCTAAATTACATATAATGTAATTAAGTAAGTAAATAAACATATGAAGAGTTATAAATAAAAATATTTTAACTTGAAATTTTAAATCAAAGTTTACCTTTTGAATTTGTGTTATTCTTTCTCTTCTTACTTGTAGTCCTTGATGAAGGCGATGTTCCACATTTGGCATTTGTGAATCATCTAAATGATCCTCGATTTCTTGATCCAAATCATCATTCACGTGTGCGGTTTGACTTGCAACACTACCACTTTGCTCATTTGGCTCATTCATATTGTCGATATATCATTCATCATCGGAGGCCAGTGGTCGACTTCCAAAGGATCCTTATCTTTGCACGACTTTTTATTTTGTGGTGTCTTGCTTTCACCTTCTATTGTACATGATATACACCAAAGAATTGAGCTTGCATGTAGTCAAACGATTCCTTTTCTTTGTGTGCACCTATAAAATTATAAATTAAATATTAAATAGTTATGTAAAATATAGAAATTGATTAAATAATAGCAATATATATTAAAAACAAAATACGATTGAACATACTCGATTCGCTCACAAGTGAAGATGAACATGTCGAACTCAATACTTTTACAAAGACAAACCTTTGAAGCTCGGGGTTGAATCTCCATATGAATCCACCAATCGACTTTTGTGAATAAAACAAAATTAATTAGTATGTAAATATTAAACAACGAGATAATTAAAAATATTATTACTTAGTAACTTACCGGAGATCTTGTTTTATAACTCTCCAACGCATTTGTTTGTAGCCCAAAAGCTCATGTTTTGTTCTAAATGCATCGATTGAAGATCGACATGTAGGTCTTCTTGTGGAATCGATTTTGCATGCAAAACATCAAACCCTTCTTAATTTCATGATGGTGGGAAATTGGAGAATCACGATGTCGAGGATTTAGAAAGTGAGATCGACATGTAAATCACAATGCGATTGATTTTCCCACTTTGCATCGATGATATCCCATATTCTTTATAATGGAAATTGATCTCCCAAATTTTTACAATCTCCTCCTTGGTTGTATCAATGGCACCATATATAAACCCATTCGGGCATTTGCTCACCATCCACCATTTTCAACACTTTCACTAATGGCCTTGTAGTATTCAAAGCATATGTAACACTACGCCAAAATCGTGGATCATTTATAATTATCTTTTTTACCGCATTTCCATCGCCTTTGTTTGCCCAAGTACTATTTGCCCATTCTGCAGAGGTGAACATGGCTTCTAAATGTTGCCTCGACTCAATCAAACTCTCCAAAGTCAAAAATGTTGTAGCAAATCTAGTGACTGCAGATCGTATGAGCTCTCTCTTTGTGAATTTTCTCATCAGTGCCAACACAAATCCATGATTGTATATAAAATTGCTCTTTTTCCTTGCCTTCATCAATGCATTCTGTGTTGTGGCAGCTCTCCAAGCTTCTCAAGCATCAAATCAAGACAATGAGCGGCACATGGTGTCCAATATAGACTCTTTCTCTTCTCCATCAAAAGTTTTCCAACAGCCTTATAGTTGCTAGCATTATAACAACTTGCACCACTATGTCCTCTCCAATTTCCTCCACAATGCCGTCAAGAAGCTTAAATATCATTTGAGCATCTTTGACAACGTCTGAAGCATCAATTGACTTGAGAAAAACAGTCCCGTAGGGATTGTTAACCAAGATATTGATCAAGATTCTCCCTCTCATGTCTTTCCATCCATCGGATAAGATTGAGACACCCGTTTGCATCCTAAGTTTTTTTATTTCTTCAACACAAATCGTGGTTGTCTTTACTTCTTCATTCAAAATCCATGTACTCAACTCATACGGAAGGAACCTCAAACCTTTCTCGTATAAAGCGATGGACCTACGTATGCTTGCAAATGAAGGGACTCAATCTGATTGAAAGAAATCTCATTTTCAAAGAAAAATCTTTCTATGTCCAATGCCACATGTCTTGCTTCTTTTGCATGTTGAGACATAACTTGTGGCGGTTGTAGCTTGCGTCGAACGAGCCTCATCAACTTCATCATCCTCATGTATAAGAAACTTATTCATCGGTCCTCTTATGCTTCGTGTCGATTTCATCATGAGAAGGTTCGATCCATGAACACTACCGCCTCCATAGTATGCTCCAGCATCAACCATTTCATCAAATTGTTCTTGTCGTTTTTGCTTTATCGCTATCCCTTTCTTAAGGTAGTCAGATATTTCTTGTTTTACCTCAATTGGGACTTTTGGACATGCTTTGTCATTCTTATGAGTGCAAGCAAGATGATCTTTTATTCTTCCAACTCCGCCTTTAATTTGTTGATGGCAAAAATTACACTCAATATATTTGTATCCTTTAGACGGATTTGTAATTTTTATCCCATATTTCCAAGCGGGATCTTTTCTCGAACCCATAATCCTAATTTATAAAATTATTAAACTAAATTTAAATTATTTAATTAAACAATATGAATAAACTAACAAGTAACAGGCTCAACTCTTATACACATTAACATATATTCACTTCACTTGAGGGTATATACGGCCGCTCTCGGCGATTTTCATAACCTTGTTTGTAATGAAAGTAACTTTACCCGCTTAAGATGTTTATGAGCTCACAATTACTGAAATGTGATACTCAGTGTCAATGTTGCGAAAATCGCCATCGACGGCCGCCTCGAGGCGTGCCTCAAGGCGGGGTGGCCGGAAATCGCCGGGCGACCGCCCCCACCTGGAAAGCCTATACGCAAGCCTCACCGACCGCATCGGTGCGCCTTGGTGCGCAGAGGTGGCGAAAAAACGCTGAGGCTTAAGTGAGGCGCATACCTTAAAATTGTTGTTCAATTTTGGTTTTGAGCCCAAATTGGAAGAGCCCATACGAAATTAAGATAAAAATTAGAGGAGCCCAACCCTAATTTGACATTAATAACAAAAATTAGGGTTGGAAGAAGAAGAAGTCGAAGAAATTAAAAGTTAAAACCTCCAACAAGCGCCTCTCCTCTTCGTAAGTTCATAACACTGTGCAGCCCCGCGCCTCTCCTCGCAGCACCGCGCCGCGCCGTGCCGTCACCACTCGCCAGTCGCTGCTGCAGCACCACGCCGTCGCCACTCGCCGCCGCACGTAAGGTAAGTTTTTTATTTTCAGAGTTCTGTTTCAACTTTCAAGCTTGAGTTCGTTTCTGTATTTCTGTGTGTGTATGTGTGAGTCGTTTTTTGTGTGCATGTGTGTCTGAATTTGAAAAGTCAAATAATTATTATATTAGACATTTAGACTTAGCTGTGTTACATTGTTACTTGTGTATGTGTAAGTCTTATATGTGTCGTGTGTGTGTGCATGTCTGTGTGAGTCGTGTGTGTGCATGTGTGTCTGAAAAGTGAATTATTATTATATTAGACTTAGTTCACACTTCACAGTATATGACAACATGTGAGTCTTGTATGTGACATGTGTCGTGTGTGTGTGCATGTGTCTGTGTGAGTGGTGTGTGTATGCATGTTTCTGAAAAGTGAAAATATTATTATATTATATATATTAAACTTAGTCAATAGTCATGTATGTATGAGTAATTGAGTATGACAATGTGAGTCGTGTATGTCAGTATGTGTGAACAGCTTCCAGTAAATTAGTAATACTAATAGGCTAATAGCTAGCTTCCTGGGAACATACATATTATTATATTAATAGCTTCCAGTAATACTAAATTACTAATAGGCTAGCTTCCAGTGAAGTGAATATATGTTAATGTCATAATGTGTATATGAGTTGAGCCTATTACTTGTTAGTTTATTCATATTGTTTAATTAAATAATTTAAATTTAGTTTAATAATTTTATAAATTAGGATTATGGGTTCGAGAAAAGATCCCGTTTGGAAATATGGGACAGAAATTCCAAATCCGTCTAAAGGATACAAATATATTGAGTGTAATTTTTGCCATCAACAAATTAAAGGCGGAGTTGGAAGAATAAAAGATCATCTTGCTTGCACTCATAAGAATGTCAGAGCATGTCCAAAAGTCCCAATTGAGGTAAAACAAGAAATATCTGACTACCTTAAGAAGGGGATAGCGACAAAGCAAAAACGACAAGAACAATTTGATGAAATGGTTGATGCTGGAGCATACTATGGAGGCGGTAGTGCTCATAGATCGAACCATTCTCATGATGAAATTAACACAAGAAGCATAAGAGGACCGATGGATAAGTTTCTTGTACATGAGGATGATGAAGTTGATGAGGCTCGTTCGACGCAAGCTACAAATCCGCCACAAGTTATGTCTCGACATGCAAAAGAAGCGAAGACAGTGGCGTTGGACATAGAAAGATTTTTCTTTGAAAATGGGATTTCTTTCAAGCGCATTGAGTCCCTTCATTTGCAAGCATGTGCAGGTCCATTGCTTTATATGGGAAAGGTTTGAGGGTTCCTTAGGGCATGAGTTGAGTACATAGATTTTGAATAAAGAAAAGACAACCACGATTTGTGTTGAAGAAATAAAAGAAACTTGGATGCAAACGGGTATCTCAATCTTATCCGATGGATGGAAAGACATGAGAGGGAGAAGCTTGATCAATATCTTGGTTAACAATCCCCACGGGATTGTTTTTTTCAAGTCAATTGATGCTTCAGACGTTGTCAAAGATGCTCAAATGATATTTAAGCTTCTTGACGGCATTGTGGAGGAAATTGGAGAGGACATAATGGTGTAAGTTATTCGATAATGCTAGCAACTATAAGGCTGTTGGAAAACTTTTGATGGAGAAGAGAAAGAGTCTATATTGGACACCATGTGCAGCTCATTGTCTTGATTTGACGCTTGAGAAGCTTGGAGAGCTGCCACAACACAAGAATACATTGATGAAGGCAAGGAAAGTGAGCAATTTTATATACAATCATGGATTTGTGTTGGCGATGAGAAAATTCACAAAGAGAGCTCATCGACTGCGATCACTAGATTTGCTCTGACATTTTGACTTTGGAGAGTTTGATTGAGTCGATGCAACCTTTAGAAGCCGTGTTCACCTCTGCAGAATGGGAAAATAGTACTTGGGCAAACAAAGGCGATGGAAAAGCGGTAAAAAAGATAATTCTAAATGATCCACGATTTTGGCGTAGTGTTACGTATGCATTGAACACTACAAGACCATTAGTGAAAGTGTTGAGAATGGTGGATGGTGAGCAAATGCATGCAATGAGGTTTATATATGGTGCCATTGATACAGCCAAGGAGGAGATTGCAAAAAATTTGGGAGGTCAATTTGCCCATTATAAAGAAATATGGGATATCATCGATGCAAAGTGGGAAAATCAGTTGCATTGTGATTTACATCTGCATCTCACTTTCTAAATCCTCGACATCGATTCTCAAATTTCCCGATCATCATGAAATTAAGAAGGGTTTGATGTTTTGCATGCAAAGCGATTCCACAAGAAGACCGGTTCTGGTGATCTTCAATTGGATGCATTTAGAACAAAACATGGGTTTTTGGGCTACAAACAGGCGTTGGAGAGTTATAAAACAAGATCTCCGGTAAGTTACTAAGTAATAATATTTTTAATTATCGTTGTTTAATGTTTACATACTAATTAATTTTGTTTTATTCACAAAAGGCGATTGGTGGATTGATATGGAGATTCAACCCAGGAGCTTCAAAGGTTTCTTTGTAAAAGTATTGAGTTTGACATGTTCATCTTGACTTGTGGCGTAATTGGAGTATGTTCAATCGGTATTTTGTTTTAATATATATTGCTATTATTTAATCAATTTCTATATTTTACATAACTATTTAATATTTAATTTATAATTTTATAGGTGCACACAAAGAAAAGGAATCGTTTGACTACATGCAAGCTCAATTCTTTGGTGTATATCATGTACAATAGAAGGTGAAAGCAAGACACCACAAAATAAAAAGTCTTGCAAAAGATAAGGATCCTTGGAAGTTGACCACTTGGCCTCCGATGATGAATGGTATATTGGCGATATGAATGAGCGAATGAGCAAAGTGGTAGTGTTGCAAGTCAAAGCGCACACGTGAATGATGATTTGGATCAAGAAATCGATGATCATTTAGATGATTCACAAATGCCAAATGTGGGAACATCGTCTTCATCAAGGACTACAAGTAAGAGAGAAAGAATAAACAAATTCAAAAGGTAAACTTTGATTTAAAATTTCAAGTTAAAATATTTTATTTATAACTCTTCATATGTTTATTTACTTACATAATTACATTGTATGTAATTTAAGCAAAGGTAAAAAGGAAGGATTGAAGTGAATTTGATTGATGAGGAAGAAGAGGAAGATGAAAAGGATGAGGATGTTGAGGAGATGATAAGAGAAAATGAGGAAAATGATGATGATACCTGCGAAGAGCAATAGGAAGATCAATGCTCGGTGTAGGATCGAACGACGAAGCTATTGGATCATCGGGACGAATCGGTGAAGTAGTAACCAAGGATTGATGGCATGGCGAGGCGGGAGGCGGGGAGGCGGGAGGACAGCGAGTATATTGTTGTATGATAGGAGGAGTAGGCATATCGGAGACAGACGGAGACCCGACAGATGAGGTAGTATAGATCAAGAAATCGGAATCCTCGTCACGAGGTAGAAGAAGAAGATGGAGTAAAGGGTGTATGTTCGAGAAAGCTACATCGTGACACAAGATATTTGTTGAGGTGCAGACGAAACACGGTACCACTTTTGAACTCGAGAATATCCTGAAGATGCACTTCACGGACTTGGGGTCGAAGCTTAATGTCTGTGGCGAACATCACGAACAAAACAAGTACTACCAAATATCTTAGGGGCGATAGGATACAAAGATTTAGATGGAAAGAGAACATGATAAGGAGACAAGCCGGAGAGAACAGAGGACGGCATACGGTTAATAAGAAAACAAGCATTAGACACAGCATCCGCCCAAAAGTGTTTAGGGACTTTCATGGCAAACAATAAGGCTACAGGCATTTCGAGGAGATGCCATTTTTTCGTTCGGCAACTGGTTTTGATGAAGTTTGATGAAGAATACCATTAGTGACCATGTAAAGTTATCGGATAGATACTCCTTAGCATTATTAAGACTTGAGCAGACACGAAGGCGAGTCTTTATTTCGACAAAAGGCGGAGAAATGGGTAAATAACTCGGAAAGATTTTTCATTAAATAAATCCATATCAACGAGAATGATCATCCACAAAAGTAACAAAATACCTATAACTAGCTTTGGATATAGCAGACGAGGACCCCGAACATCGGAATGAACTAACTCAAAGGAGCATTAGCTCTTATTGACTCGAGGACTCAAACTAACACGATGGTGTTTATGGTACCGACAAGACTCGCAATCTAAAGAAACAACGAGAAATGCTTTAACAAAGGAAGGGATGGATCTTGAAGAAGGTGGTTGTGTATCCGGGATATAGAGACCACGATTTGTTTTGATCTTTTTAAGACTTAAAAATCTTTTTATTCAATGTTGGACTTGTTATTTATTATTTTATAATTTTTTGGATTTTTTTGTTCTTCATTGTCGAGATTTACACCTCGGACCGCCTCGTCTCAAAAAGGTAAAACGCCTCACTCCCGCTTCACGCTTTTTACAACATTGGTTACAAAAGGGCAATATGAAGTGAATCCCACTTTCCTCTGAAACAGTTTTATACATGATTTTCACAGTAGAGCTTTGGAGCAATATGCAAATCTAATAAGCATGAGTAGCTCGCAAGACAATATCAAAATAGCAGTTTCATAATAATGCAACTCTAGATAACAGACATGACTGATATACATACTTCTGTAAAGCTGCAAATTCGGAAGGTATATCATCGGCAGATGACACACCAGGAAGTTCCTTAATCACTGATATCATCAACATCCCAGAAAGAAAAATCAAGACCTTTGCTTAAAATTTTACCATGTACTAAAATAGAAACCCATATTAGTGATAACATAAGGTGCATAAACAGCCCCAAGACTGCATGAAGCTCAGTCATGATACATGGAAAGTAATTTTAAGTAAAGAAACTATAGACTAATAGACTAGACAACCTCATGAGCTAAAATATATTGAAAAGTGCATAAACTCCACATAAGTGAAACAGTTAAATAGTTACCTTATCCAGTTGCTCTTTGAGTTCTTCCAACTGCTCTTTTAGTAATGCCGACTCTTTCTCCGCATTGTTAGCCCTACATTCCATTCTCTCAAGCTGAAAAAAAAGATAATGAAGTATTAAGATAATAAAATTGCCATGACTAGCTTTTTACAAATAACAAATCTGAATTACTGACATCAGCACTTATTCTAGAAACAGACAGCTTTGTGTCACTTCTCATTTGAACAAGATCATTTTGGAGACTGCCCTTTTCCCTATCTATGCTTTCTGATAGAGTATTTAGCTTTTCCTCTAACATGTGTGCTCTTTCTTCAGCTTTAGCAGCTGATGACTTGGCAGTTTTGCGCAGACCCATCTCATTCTGAAACTTTATCTACAAAACCAAACATGAAATAGCAATGAAAGAAAACATGACCAGAGAAACAAAGTGTAGGTTTTACTAGTGCAAATAGTAACAAACGCATCCGTCTGCAATCACCATGTATCAACAGGCAGGCATTTACATAATTTCAGTTCTTAGTCTCTTAAACCAGGACTGGAGTTATCATATCAAAGCATCATGAAACAATTTGGTTAAATGCGGGATTCTTGAGCATTAAATCATAATGGAAATAAATGTAAAGGCTAAAGCAGAACCACGATCTAGTAAGTAGTATTGTAGTAAAGCTAAAAACCTCAAGACTCTTGACATAGAATCAACAAAAGAGCTGCTTCTTTAAAACCAACATTAAAAAAGATGGTTCTTTTTTAACTTTTTTTTTCTTTAGGTGTGAGAAGAGAATGATGAAAATTACGATAAAGATAGCACTCTATAGTCTCAACTTGAACTAAGAGTAAATCCCACAGGGCAGCAACTAGATGAAATTGAGAGGCAAAAAGGTTACAAAACCAATAAAAGGGGCAGGAGATATCTCCACTCTCAAAATGTTTCAGACAAAAGATAAAGTTAGCAAAAGGGGTCAATTTCAAACTTGATAGAGGGAGGGAGAAGTTTCCTTGAAAAGATACTATAATAGAAGAGCGACGAAATGGTTTTCAGTAGCTAAGGTCTGGGAACTATGAAGTGGGAGCCTCCACTTAAAATTACATAATGATCAATCTCTTGGACAATATTATCTCAAATCCAGGTCTCAATTTACAAGCAGATTTCCCTCCCTGAAAATCATACATTTTAAGAGTTTCTATGTGGTTTGACTTAAAATCCATTTGCAAAACCATTGTGACATTACATAGATAAGAAACTGACTATGTAAGATGAAAATTCAGAACCTTCAATTGTTCATGCTACTACTTATATACCTCAAGCTCATTAAAGGCCTGTAGTTGTTTTCTGAGCTGTTCTTGAGAAAAATCAAGCTCCTTCCTCAATTGCTCCTGTAATATATGTTCACGTCCTCTAGCAGCAGCTAGTTCCTGCTCGGTGTTGAAAAATTTAGATCGTAATTTCTTTCTCTCTGATTCTGTAATGAGCAAAGTTTATCTTTGTGATACAATTCATCATCATAATATGATCCTATAGACATTGTGCAAGAAACAAACAAAAACATAACACATCTCAACATATACATGTACCAAACCCAATAATGGTTAAGAATATGGAAAATCAAATTACAGTCACGATTTATTCCTTGAAAATGCATGTCATCCATCCAAGAAACTGCAAAGAAAGTGTAACGTAAAGTAAAATATTCACTGTTCTAGAATACAAGATTCAAAGACTATATAGGGTTGACATTCCTAAGAAAATATTAGATATGTGGCAGTTGTAAGTCTGTGAAGGAACAAAACGCTTGCAGAAAGAGCAAAGTGAGGAGCCATGACCCTCGATTGTGGAATATTTTAGACAGGTAATGAATGGAGCTTCTCAAGGATGACTGGGCAGAGAACAAATCAAGATTCTTCCAGTAATCAGCTGCTAGTCAAGAATCTCAAGTACCTCTATCTAGTATGATGTATCATTTTAAGCACTTTACCAAGAAATAAACAACAATGACCAGCATTTGATACGGATAAACATAGTGAAAAGCACTGCCCAATTGAAAGAGGAAATATCTGGATAGATCTATGGTAGACATCAATAGCATAGTTTTTTTTACTTTGGATATCATGCAGCTACGATACCTAAATTGATTATAGAGATAACTATGGAATCATCTGCCAGACACAAGCATAAAATAAAAATGAAAATATATTTATTATTTTAATCCTTTGGATCATCAAAGTTAAAGGGATTGAAATTAAACATTTTCCTTGGATAGTATGGTATGAGTTATTTTCAACGCCCCCATCAAAATCTTCAGAATTTATTTTTCATTGCTTTGGATAATTGAATTAGAGGCACATGATCCTAACCCCTGTTAACGACTTCAGAAAATTTAACCTAACAAGTTCAAAAGCTAGCAGAGCTTTTCAATGTTTTAAAACCGAAACCAACTAGGCCATCAGGTCACTAATTCAATCAGTTGTACAGTTTTATAATAAAGATAAGGAAAAAACATAGATTCATATTATATATACATGTCATGTACATATGAGTATTAAGATAACATAACAAAACTATACTTTTAATCAACTTGGTCATCATCAAATAAATATTCGCTACATGATTAGCATATATATTATTTATAACAATTAAACGCTCATTAAACTTATCAGTGAGATAATATTGTATTAATATTACTTGCTAAAATCTAGTTTTTCACGTATTAAATATAAATACATAAACCAGTACAGAACAATTAAAAGATAAATCCCCAATATTTCATCTTCTACGTTTTTCTTATTCCCAAGCCCCCACCTACCAGAAAAGAGAAAATGCTTAGCATACAGAGATCCAGAGGCCTGTGGTTATAGTGCGCACGAGATGGCTAAGTTGACTAATAATGACCAATGAAGACAAGCACATAACACATGGAAAAAGAAGAAAAGTTGTTTGACTGTTCCAACAGAATACAGAGATACATGGGCCTCTGATTAGTAATGCCCTATATCATCAAGATCTGGCTAAGAGAACAGCTCCATCAAAAGTTTGACTAATCTACTTGGAATTCAGTTATTTACTCATTCTGTTTTCTTAAGGATGAAATTCCATTTACTAATTCCTACAACAATCAAGAGGAACCACCACGTATTTGACTTTCTGAATTCTGCTTCATCAAAAACAAAGAAGAACACATCCTTTTTCAGAATTAATAAGAAATAAAGGTACAAAACATATTGTGAATGAATTAGTTGCCTTATGGTAGATAATTATACAGGAATTACTTGAATCAGAAGCACTGCTCATTACAAGATGGGGAAAAGGGGAAGAAACTGATCTAAAATTGAGGAAACCATCTATATTACACCATAAGCACATACTAAAATCATACCAGATTTTTCAAAACCTTCATTGAGTGCATCAAATTTAGATTGATAATCATGTGCTTGTTTTTCTGCACTGCTTAGAGCATCAAAAAATTCTGATTTCACCTGCAAGAGCGAGTCTAGTCAATCACGATAATTGCTAACAAATTTTTAGAACAAGTATCAATGGTCAATCGAACCTATAGAAGGAAAAAGAAAATGTAGAAGTATATGATTGCCAAAGACATCAACCAGATCACACAAAAACAAAGAGACCGACACTCAAGTAAATCAACCAACTTCAGAAACTGTGATCGACGAGATTGACAACTTTTAAAAACTTTTAACACATTTCCAGATTGAGAATATACCAAATTACGATAAGTTGATGGATTGCATTGCTCTGCATGAGAACACAAACGTGACCCTCACACATCAATTATTCGTTTCCAGAAAAAACAAGGGAAAAAAGCGTCATCAAAAGACACCAATATGATCCAAACAACATAATAAGTTCTCCAAAAATAAAAAGAGGTGAATTCTCGAATTGAAAAGGATACAAATAGCATACCATCTGTCGGCATTGATAGGTGCATAGCATCTGCTCGGAGGTGATTGGAATCGAGTGGTCATGCGAATATTCCGGCGCCGGCAAGTCCTCGTAAACCAGCAGCTGCCGACTGGAACTGGGGCTCTGAGTCGTCTTGTTGTTGTTGTTATTATTGTCTTCCTGCGACGGAGATTCTGCGCTCCTCTTTCGCCGCGGCGGCGTTCTGAGAATCATTTTCTTCCTCAATTTCTCTCTGCGTATTTGATCTGAGGGAATGGAAATAAAAGGATAACAACTATTAGGGCTTTAAATTTGAAATGAGCGAAAAGGGTATGACATTTTAAAAGGGAAGGCGCCAACCTTCTTGGGTATAGTGAAAATGGTTAACTGTGTATATAAATAAGTTTTCAATAAAATTATGCGGTAGCATTATGGTACACACACCATTTTTTTCACCTATTCGAAAAATATTTAATTATTAAATTTAAATTAAATTTAAAATTTTCATTCGATATGTGCAAAATTGTAATTCCATAAGATGGTTTTAATGTAAAACCAATTTTTAATATATCAAAAATTAAATAAATAATTTTTTCATTTAGTAAAGTTGATTATGGTAGCCACATTATGGTAGAATAGCATCACTCATAAGTTTTATTTTCAAATTTTGTATGCTGCTGGTATTCCTCTTATAAAATAAGGAATCGAAATCCAAGCCAATTCATATAATCTAAAAACTAAAATTACTTTTTCGGTTTGATATCAGTATAAAATTGCATAGTTAAATTTTTCATAAATTTTATTCCTAAATAAACATATATACCAAACGAATGATATTAACAACAAATAAATATAAACTAAAAACATATATAACCTATGAAACACAGATAAATATCACATAATACTAAACTATCAAATATAAATAAATTTTATATAGTTATAATTATATATATGTTCTTATAATTTAATTTGATTTTTGGTTATTTGATATTTTTTATCTCTAAAACTGAAAGGAAACCGAAATACAAAAAAAAATTGAAACCAAATCGAACATAAAAATAACCGAACTAAAATTATATTTTGATTCGATTTGATTTTCATAGTTATTACTAACTACTGCTTACCCTTACTTTAACTTGTTTGAAGAAACAAGCTCTAGTTCGACCTAGTGAAGGTTGTTAAGAGGTATATATCCATTCATACAGAGGTATCGATACTAAGTAACACTGTCAAAATTGAAACGAATTCAGTTGGTTGTTTTTTAAAATTTAGGATCAAGACATATTTTGGTTAGATCCCAGATCAATTAAAAAGATATGCAAAGTTATATATCCTTGATGATAAGCTATTTTAAGGTATTGTAATAAGTTCATTTGTTATAGATGTGAACTTTGTTAAAATATGTCTTAGTATGAGGGGTAATTGATATGAAGACGTTCAATCAAGGACTAACTCAGGATAGATCCAATTGACTCACTAGATGATAAGTCTCAAGTTTTGAAGCAGAACGAATCAACGAAGGCGGGAGCAACAGACAATTAGCTCAAAGCCAACGAATTCAAAACATCATAAAGAAATAGCTCAATGTTGAAATATTCGAAGTTCGAATGAAGTCGGAATGTATGGGTATAGTGAAGGAATTCAGAAAGCCGGATTCATTAGGAGATGACGTTGGTAAGTATAAGTAATACGGACCTCGGAAAATCAAAGAAGTTGAAGGACTCATATACTCACTCAAATGATCTGAAGTCAGTCTCAGCCTTATCGCAAATCAGATGGCTAAAGATGGATTTTAAGTGATTCAAGATCAAACATTAACTCAATTGATGACAGCAAACGAAAGTTGATGAAAAATAGTTAGATCCATTTATAGCTTGCTGTAAGCATCTATCTGACTTACTAAGCAACAAAGCACATGACAACAAGTTCAACGGTCATATTTTATCATATGGAGGTTGAATTTCAAACGATTGCTTTAACAACAACTAGTTTGAATTCAAATCTTTATAAATAAGGACTTCTTCTACTGAAGAGAAAGTTGGGAAGTTAGATGTTCTAAAGAAAGATGACACAACTTCGAACATCTAACTTCGGCGACACTTGGATGGAATCTGAGTTATCCATGCTTAATGGTTTAACCACTTTGTCTACGGTAAAACTACTTAAATACGGTGGTCCCAAACCTCTAAGTCGTTCTCAACGCTATATATGTAATATGTAATCAAGTTTAGACAAGTGAGTCTAGCCTAAAAGTAAAGACTATGTTGAGTAGTTGGAAGCTAGAAGTTAGGGTGAAGTCGAGTGCGAGTAAGCTGCAAATTGCATCAGTCTGAAAGCAAGAAGATCGTGAGTAAACCTAAGGTGAACCAGGTGAAAGCAGGTGAGAGTTTATGGCCTGATAACATATAGACGGATGATCTCTAAGGAAACTGAGATCAACTATCATTTCCCTTGAAGTATAAAATATGTAACTATTAAAAAAATTGGAATTCACTTGTTCAACAAGTTTGTGGATGTAGGAGATGTTTCTCCGAACCACGTTAAAATTCTGATGTTGTTTACCGTTTTGTTTGTTAAATGTTTTTATCTTGCACGTCTTACACTCACCATACACCAGTCTACTCAAACTCAATCTAGTAGACACACATCAATATGACGCATGCTTGCATCGACTTATGCTTTGTCTTTCAGTGTTGCTAGGTAGACGAACGACAAAGCCTTTGTTCCACCATATTCGGCACACATATGGAGTTTGAACTACATCTCGTTGACGGACAATTTTTTTATCATCATAGAGTTATAAATACCTAATTCAATCACTTTTGACAAAGCTAGCTGAAAATCTGTAAGATTCGGGGAAAAAAACCAAAATTCATTCAAGTATATTCTCCCCCTATTATACACCTGATATCCTCGTTCACGACCACCCATTAGTTACTCTTTGCAATTGCATCTCTTCATTGATTGTTGTAGGAGTCTATTGTTGTAAATAAATATTCTTATACATTTAGTCTTAAGAGTTTGTTTGGATGAAGATTAGCAAACAAGATATCAAAGACAATGGGGTGTGTGTGAAATCGTGATGATATGGAAAATCAACAAGATTGATACCAAATGACGAGAGAGCTAGATTCCAATTGATGACAAAGGAAGAATTACATTGTTTATCATGCCATTTTTGAGCTAGCTTATTATCTTCTTGAGTATTCCAATCTTATGAAACTAATTTCCTCTTATTTTGCACTCAGTCAACATCTTCTACATTTGTGATTTTACGACTCCATATTTTTCTGTAGATATGAGCATTAAGTATCGATAAAGACTCGTTGATTTCTTTTTCATTTGGATTGATCTCTTTCCTTTAGATAGTATGACATTCAGATACTTAATATAAACACATTATCTATCGAGAATGATTCACTAGGTGATCAAGACAATACCTTCCTTGGGGATACTGCAAATTTGGTAGTGATCTTAATGCAGCAAATGCAATGACCCATAAATAAAATATTATGAAAGTAGCTCTTGAGAGTATAAGTCAGTAGCTCGTTAGTAAAATTGTGCAAAGATACATTGTGATGCAAGAAAGACATGAGTTTTTAAAAAATATAAATGAAACATAGATATCTCCTGGTCGATTGCCAAAGATTAAAAAAAACACAAACAAACAAAATGGCATATAGGACAAACAGAGCCAATATTTTTACGGTGGTCATGAAAAACATTAAAAGTAACCAATCTCATTCCTGATATTTTATGGATCTTAGGTAAAATAAAAAATATAAGGCTCATTATATTATGTTTATAAAATAAATCAAATTTATAAATTTACGTAAAATTCAAATGATCTACAAACAAAAACAGAAAATAAAAATTGTCAAATACATATACAATTTACCTGTCACATTCTGCATATTTTTACTTCTCAACTCTCATTTACAGTAGAATACAAAAAATATAATCTCATAAGAAACTATTTATTCAAACATTTTCAGATGTTAAATCATCAATAATCATATCATCATCAATAGTTTCTAACATATTTTGAGCCTAAATGAATATATATATATATATATATATATATATATATATATAGGGAGGTTAACGTAAGAACCATTTTATTGTGAGCGTGAGAACCAAAAATGATGAATTCGGTGTGAAACTTGATGAATCAGGAAAGTTCTTGAATCCAAAAATGAAATTTTCGCTCTCATAGGATTCGAACCTGGTAAAAATTGTGAATTTTGGATTCGGTAGCTTTCAATGATTCATTAACTTTCATATCAAATTCATTTTGTTCGTAAAGAATTTATGTGGTTCTTAGTTCTCACGTTAAAATTGGTTCTTATTTGAACTCACTATATATATATATATATATATATATATATATATATATATATATATATATATATAGCAAAAGGTCCAAAATATTTTATATTTTTACCTTTAAATAAAGATATATGATTTAAATGATATAATATTTTGGATCCAAATGAACACACACACACACATATATGTATATATATATAACAATTTTGGACCCCCTGAAATAGTGGGCTATGTGCGGTCGTCAATGATGGTCTATTCTCATGAACTTCCCTGAGTGAAATCTTCCTGGTATATATTAATTATGTTAGGCATTTTTCAATCGTTTAGAATAGAACTTTTGACGTAAATTCGTGTCGTGTCTGTGTTTGTACATTTCGTGTCGTGTCGTGTCGTGTTCGTGTTTGACTTTATCGTATCGTGTCGACATGATAAAGATATATATAGGATATAGATTTGATGGTTCAGACTTGTATTCGTTGGAAGTGGAAAATTTATCCAACTGGTTGGGTAGACTCGTATACAGGTCGGAGTGGATCTCCAATGGTTATTCTTAAAATCGTTGCTGATTATGACATTTGGATATGACATGCGTATTTTTGGTATACTAGGAACCAATAATAATATTAATATGTTGGAAATATCTCATCTTTTCAGCGAGCTCGCTAGAGGTATCACTCCCCCAGAACATTATGTCATACAAGGAAAATAGTATAATGTGGGCTATTATAAAAAAATTTACAATGAAATAAGAATCTTGTAGAAAAGATGTGGAACGTGCATTCATAGTTCTTCAAAGTCAATTCGCAATAGTTACAAATCCAGCCTGTTATTAGAAAAAGAAACATTTGTATTATATAATGAAAGTGTGCATTATTATGCACAACATGATTATTGAGGAGAACAAGATCCGTTTGCACCAATTGAAGATACAAGAGAAGTGTCAACTTCAGATGTTGAAACAATACCAAATGAAACAAACAAATTTCAAGAATTTCTTGCACGTTATTGAAAAGCCAATGATAAAACGACCACCTTACACTTCGTAATGCACTAATCGGCCGGACGAATATTCTAATTCAGAAAATTAGTTTATATTATCATGTAATTTATGCTTTGTCAAGTATTATGTAATGTTAGTTTTATGTTGAAATAAATTAATTATTTTGCAACATTTAATATAACATTTAATTAAATAATTTATTTTACAAATATTTAAATTAAATATAAATTTATATGATGTATAATAATTAAATCAATAAACTAATTCATTAATAAAAAGTATAAAAATAGAATATTTCATTGTAGAGTTAAATGTAGAGTTGACTATTGGAGATAAATATAGGATTACTCTACATTTTACTCAACAATTGTGCAGAGTTAACTCTACAATAGAGTTAACCCTTGAGATGCTCTTAATCTCCAAACTCGAGAGTGAGATGAGAGATGAGGAATACGTCAATATGGTGGGGAGGCGGCGCAATGCCTAGAGTGAAATGAGAGGGAGAGAGAGCGAAATAATTCAGAAGCTATGGTTCATAATATATATATATATATATAGGGGTGAATTATTATAAAAACATTTGTTATCCTACAAACATGAGAATAATATATTCTCTTTGAAAATTACTGCACTAAACAAATATATATTAATTTTAGCTACTCATGAGATTCGATCCCGGGTGGTGCACAATGCACTCCTCCGACAAAGTGATGCATCACCGGAGATCTTCGCGATCTAATGGCTAAAAATGGTTCTCACTTTAAATAAGATTTTTATTTGAACCTAACTGTCCCCCCTCTCTCTCTCTATGTATATATATATATATATATATATATATATATAGGGGAGGTTATGATGAGAATAGATATATATGTAAGAAATAAGAATGTATCTCAACCACTATTCTTCTAATAAATGAATGATCCAGATTAATCCAATTAACCATTCTTGCATTATTTTGAAAATAGGAAAAAACGAGTAAAGGGTAAAATTGGATATAAACCCCACGCTTAAAAAAGCGCAAGATTTTGTTTCCTATTTTCAAGGCACAAATTAAATCTTCTTCAATATCATGTAATCTATTATATGCTATATTACTAGTCAATAAGAGCTAAAGATTATTTTCAAAATGCAACAATCGATACTCATATTATACTATATTAATTTGTTCAATGTTGCAACCAAGTGCAACAATCATTAGCGATGAAGATCTACATCATTATAAACTTGTTCGACAGGTAACCATAACTGTGCAACAAAATGTTTTTGTATATGCAACACTTATAATGACAAAGAGATACATTATATGATACATTTTTAAGTATTTACTGGATGAAATCAATAATCAATCCCGATTTGCGAAATATTCAAAAATATTATGCCATTTATTTATTGTTGCACTTTTGTGCAAACATTCATGTGCAAAGCATTATAATATTATATGCTTAATAACTAAACATCCGTTGACGATTGCAACAATCTTTACGATGTATTCTACATCATTTTAAACTTGTTCTCAGATTCACCCTAAACATGCAACATAATGACTTTCTAAATGCTACATTAATACACCAATTAATATGAAAGACTCAAAGATAAAATATCAAATGCAACATTATAATAAGCGAAAATCTATGAATTGTGTATCATATGCAATGAATTGAGCGATAACGATAACAATAGCTAATGAAATAATAACTAACATGTATCTTCCATTGTTTGAAAGCGGATATTTACTAGTAATTAGGTTTAGAATATAACTTTCACGAAACAAAGGAAAAAGAAAAAGCGGATGAAATAATAACACCATATCCAAAACAGTATCTTTATAAATGCCATGAAAATAGGAGTTACCATAAGCGAAAAGCGTAAAACTACTAACATACCCTTATGACGGTAAAAAGAAGTAATTTATAGCACATATTATGATTTATCATTGCATTTTATAATTAAATCTAGACCTAAATCTAACATCTTAAATGGCTTAAATTCATTCTCATTTCTCACACATATATCTATTCTCATATGATCTCTCCTCTATATATATATATAGTTAGGTTCAAATGAGAACCACTTTTATCCTAAAACCCAAGAACCAAATGAGTTTGTTATGAAAGGTGATGAATCCTTTGAGAAAGTTATTGAATTTAAAAAATTTGAAATTTCTCACCCGTGTTCGAATCCCATGAGGGGCGAAAATTCTAGTTTTTAGATTCGATAACTTTCAATGAAATCATCAATTTTCAATGATAATTTATCATTTTTGGTTCTCACGTTCTCATGATAAAAGTGATTCTCACGTTAACCCTCATATATATATATATATATATATATATATAGTTTCGATTTCGGTTTGGGCACCGATCGAATTCTAAATCTAAAATCGATAATCAAATTGAAAATCGATATTTATAAAAATTTCGAACCGAACCGATAATAGATATTTATAAAAATTTCGAACCAAACCGCCAACCTATATTTTTAAAAATCGAATTGATCAAAAACTCTTGATTCGATCAATTTTTTGGATTCGATTCGGTCTCTCCACATCCCTAAAGATAGGTTGAAATAAAATCTAAACTATGGGGTCCGATACATTAGATAATTGGGCCAGTTGTACGAGTGCAAGTGGCATGTGAAATTTAATGGTCTTCAAAAGTAAATAGACTATTTAAAATTCCTATACTCCAACATAGTGTTCAAATGTGAAATGCGCGTGGATACAGGATGGGAAACCTGTACCCATTTTAGGGCACGCGTTTCACCCTTGTACTGTGTACCTTTTTATATGTAAAAATAATAATAAATTATCCATATATATATATATACACATACATATTCTCCTCAAATTTTGACTGATTTGTTTCGATTTTTTGGACTGATTCTAATAGTAATTATTCAATGTCATGATTAATTTATCCCTCCTACAATTTGAAAATAGTTTGATTTTACGATTTTTTTTGAAATCATTCTTTTATAATTTAACATCATTATTGGATACACATTCTCGGTTAAAGCATAAACGAAAGTCATTCATTCATTTATACAAATTTGCCTATAAATTATACTTCCAAGTAAAAAACTGAAACATTACTAATGCATTTAATTAAAATTATATAATTAAAATGTACTTATTTAATAATGCATAAATATTTTAGTAATGAAAAGTATTATACATTACTTAATATATTTGCTCACACTCAATATAGTTTGAATTCAAAAAATTGATTTTAATTCAAATAAAAACTTATCGTAAACCATCATTACGTACAATATCGAGAATAATTTGTAAAAATAAGATTAACTTTGTTTATTTAAACATATTGAAAACTAAATTTAATTAATATTACAATGACTTGTCTTGGGGCTTTTAATACCAACTAAAACAACATTAATTAAAAATAAAGACGAAAAAAATACACCATATAATAAACGACAACATTCGAAACACAATTACTTAGATCCATGCATATGTTATTTTTTAGTTGACCGTGGAGATGTTTTTGATTATGAAGAAACGCTAATTGATTGGATTGAATGGAATTCTCAAAAGATGTAAATAAAGCAGTGCATATAATTAGGAAAATAGTTATTTTAATTTATAAAAGTAAAAATCTTTTACTATCACGGAAAGATTATGAATTCAAAGTTTGAAATTTAAAATGGAAATACCTATGTCACTTCCTTAATTACCGCGAAAGGAATAATGTAAGACACTATTTTCATTAAAATGGATAAATTACTTAATTTTCGACTATATTGCAGAATGACAAAAAAAATCATACATAATAATTATGTACATTTAGCAAACCTTTTGTTTAATATACACACACGCGGCACATACTGATTCGTCCTTCCTTTCGTTATATATCTTATAAATAGATTCAATTATCTTTTGATATAGTCGAACGTTGTCTTTTAGAGGGGAATTGGTCGAACTTAAGAAGACCCAAATATTTTGTATTTGACTGCAACTGATTTTCACCAATAAATATACTCCCTCCGTCCACCAAAATCGTTTATTGATTTTAGTGTTACGAGTTTTAATAAATTGTAATGAGTGTAAACTAAGTGATTATAAAAATATGTTCCATGAGAATGATAAATGAATATATTAATGGATATTGAATGTAAAATGGTGAGTCATAGGTGGTTTTTTTGTAAATAAGTAGATAGATTTAGAGTAAAAATATAAAGTTGATGTTTTAAAATAAAAATAAAAATTTGTTGACGGATCAAAACGAAATCAAATACATAAATTTAGTAAACGGATGAAGTATTATTTTTACTACTGAACTTGTGATAGCAAGTCCATATAGATATTCATAAATTACATCATTATGCTTGATAGATTACAATATACTTTAAATATTAATAATTCATCTAATAGACTATATATGTCATTTGGTTCGTATACGTGAGTTGAAAATTATTGCAAAAGACAAAAATTTCTTCGCCTATAAAAAGTAGCGGCTGCTTCGGATTCTACCGCATATAATTAATAGTAGCAACAATAATATATTTTTTTTTTGGTATCAGGGGCCATGGCCATTCACTGTAGATAAATATTGGGTAAGCATCACGTCCCTATACATCTGGCAGGGGTTGTCCCTAGGGGACACAATAATAATATTTTTTTGTATCGTGGGAACCCCACTGCTATTCTTGGATAAATCACGTTTACGTGTAATAACCGCAAACCACAAGGCAGGTAATCACATTTGGAAAATCGGTGTGTGATTCAAACCCGTAAAGGCGTTTGGTGGGGTTGAGCACTTGACATGTCTCGGCCATGAGAATCGCACCTTAATTTAAGGAACATCATGGGGACACAATAATAATTTCTTTACTTTCATATGAATGTCAGGGTATTCTTCACTAGATTAAAGCGTATACAATTTTGATATATTATATATTTCAAAATACAACTTTCATACTTAAATGCTAATCCAACTAGTATATTTATATAATTATAATTTGCATTCACGTTTAATTCGAAGTACTTGTCAACATCGTACTCCTAAATTAAATCGATTATCAATTCATAGCATGATTTTTTTTTGACGAATGCATAACATGATAATGAATACTATAAACTTAGAACATAAATAATCAGACAATAAAATTAAAACTAAGAAATCAGGCATTTTGATTTTGCTTAAACTTTTTTTTGAAAGCATGATTTTCATTAAACTACTGCTCTTGTTAACCATTTTTAGTTAATAAAATCTTATTATGAATATATTAAATTGAATAAAGAAAAAGAAAGTATGAGATATCTGAAACATTTTGATATCTTTTATTACTATCTAACTAATCTAAATGTGCGTAATATACTGGTAAACCTTAATTTATTTATATTGGAACATACGTGCATATGCACACACCTCCATATAATATATATAATTTGAGAGAGAATATAAACCAGCACTGTCGGCTTCAACCAGGCAAAGACCATCCCCCCCAACACCCCTCTCTCTCTATCTGTCTCTCCTTGGTTTACTTCTCCCTTTTTTTTTTTTTGGAAAGATCAATAATTTATTCATAATAGCCTATAATAGTCTAAGAACTGACAATCCGGAGCCGAATTTGTTTTTTCAACTGATTATTGAGCCGCAAGTTTGGTGAATGAGAAGCCTGTGGTCATGATTGCAGGATAAATATGGCAACGGCGGATTTTTTTAGGGTTTCCGTGGCGCGCATCAAATTCATGGTCAAAAACGCTGCGCCTGATTTGGTATAGCCGAATTCTATTTTTGGTGTCGGATTTTCTCTATTCGAATTTAATTTTGTCCGTGCAATTTTCTAAACGGCATATACGTGCTAAAAATAAATGAACAAATTGAGCACGTGCTTGGATGTGTTTGGAAGGTATAGAATTGTGGCAACTCTCGAGTTACCCTTGGTGTGAAGTAGCGTTTTGTACAGTTAAGAACTGGTTGGATCTCTTCGTTGACTGGGTTTGGGCGTTTGATCTGAGAGTACCAATGTACCATCATGGTGTCAGTTTAGTTAGCCGTCGAATTTTGCTTGTTTAAGCGTGAAATGAGATGAATTTTGGTTTTTTCTCGAGTATTTGTTGTTGATTTAAGTCTGCCATCATTTAATTGGAACCTCACTTAATCTTGGATAAGGAAAATGTACTTTTATTGTTAAGATGTTGAGAAGAGTCAATAAATGTAATTTAGGACCAATTTCAGTGACGGTCATGCATGTTGCACCTCTAAACTGATGCATCTGCTGGTGGTTTCGAATTATATTTTAGCATTATCTTGATTTTAAGAAGTTACTTTTGTTGTTTATCTGCTGTGTTCTAGTGATGTCTGCCTTGTGATAGCTGATGAATTAATGATTATCTTTCAAAAGCATTGAGAAAAGTAGCTGATTGTACTTTGCAGGTAACATTATACAGAACTTAAGGATAAAAAGACAAACTGTTGCATCCTGTTGAAGGGTCACACCTTTTGTGTGATTTGTTTTTGATAAGTTGTGGTGTAGACAAACTTTTTGCATCATCTCAGGCCAAAAGTATGAGGGTTGAGGCTTAACTAAGGACTTGTTTATTTGGGTATGAATTGATGCTCTACGCATTTATATCTTCTCAGCAATAGAAAATTTGCAACTTCATTTATATGTTCTCAGCAATAGATCTTCCACTTTCTTCAAGTAATATATTAATATTATTCAGGGTATGCGATCTTGACTATATCAAACGAGAGTAATCACAAAGTTGGGTATTGGTGTTACATTGAATTTTGAGTTGTTTTTATGATGGCGCACCTTGCTGCAAATCATTTTGCTGGAGGACCCCCACCCACAGGTATGATTTTTTTATCATGAAACTATGTACTTATTGTGAAATTGGTGTTATATAATTGGTCGGCCTGAAGCTGATATTCATTCATCAATGACTTCGTTGTGATATTGTCATATTGGGCAGCACAATATTCATTTTGCTAGCTAAGGCTTCACCTTTCTATTGCTCATAAGTACAATATGATGGTGATATCTGACAAGATCAGTAGCATTCACCATAGTTTCTTTATAAACAAAAAATAGTGCTGTTATCTTGACTATTGCACGAGAGGTGGAAGACTCTCAAAGAGTGAGGTTTAGTGTTTGATAATTCATTGGTCATTCCAGTCTCATTCATAAGAAACGTAGCTATAACAATTTGCTAATTTTTGTTTATAAGTTCAGTGATTAGACTGTTTTGTCTTTCTCGTTTATATTGTCGTTTGATGCTCTATTTCAGGGTCCGTGAATGAAGCTTTGTATAAAGAACTTTGGCATGCCTGTGCTGGGCCACTTGTCAGTGTTCCACGTGAAGATGAACGAGTTTATTACTTTCCGCAAGGTCACATGGAACAGGTTCTGCTTTTGCGCCTCATCATTATCTGATTAATTATCTGGATTGCAACTTTGTTTTCTTTAGAATGTATTAACTGAATTCCACAATTCTGTATCAGTGCTAGCCAATCATTTATTCCTAAATACCTTCATTTGTGTTGCTTTTCTTCTAGCTCGAAGCATCTACACATCAGGGATTGGATCAGCAACTTCCTTCGTTCAACTTACCCAGTAAAATCCTTTGCAAAGTGATGAATGTTCAACTTCGGGTAAAATACCTAATAATTTGATGTTCGAGCAACTGGACTTTGTAATAGGTTGCCCTGCATGCCAGATAGCCTATCTTTTTTTTTCTGTCACATGTCTAATTTTAGTAACTTGTTATTTAATTGCAGGCTGAACCAGACACAGATGAGGTGTATGCTCAAATAACGCTTCTCCCCGAACATGATGTAAATTCTATTCCCTAATTCCTAACTCGTAACTGTATTACTAGTTCATCTGGTCTTAACAGTTCGCATATCAAAGCTACTTCTTTTGTTTCCTTCCAGAATTGCTCCTTATCTGGATTTGGAGTAGATTATGGCAATGCTTGTAGTTCTAGTTTGGTTGGGAATTAGGCAGATATTAGTGAATTTGGACACTACATCTGGGTTTAAGTTAGACTAGTTAGTTAGTTAGTTTAGTAAAAATGTACCTAATAGGTGTCGTTAATGTCTTTTTATAATTTTATCCTAAGTGAAGATATGTGAATTGTTAACTTGTGCTATTAGATTAATTAGCAGATGGACTCTCTTTCCTGTAAGGATAACCAATTTTTCTCTCTCATAATTTCAAAGGAAAAAGTTGGTTCAAACTGTTTGACCTTGTGTTGAGTCAAATTTAGTTTAAGGGAATCAATTAAAAATTGGTCAAACTCCTTCTTTAGTCTTAACATGATAGGCTGGTCAATGGCTTCTGGCCACTCCTTGTATAGTATATCAAATATTGATACTAAGTCGTGTTATTTGGTACTCTGTGGTGCATCAGCAAAGTGAAGTCATAAGTCCTGACCCCCCTCTACCAGAGCCTGAAAAGTGCACTGTTCATTCATTTTGTAAGACTCTTACTGCTTCTGATACCAGCACCCACGGTGGATTCTCGGTGTTAAGAAGGCATGCTGATGATTGTTTGCCCCCATTGGTAAGAAATTGAGAATATAAGGATGTTTAAATGTTGTGCCTCCTTTTCTCTTTCTGTCTACTCATGAGGTGGTAAAATTTTGTTCATGGTGCAGGACATGTCTCAACAACCACCCTGGCAGGAGTTGGTAGCTTCTGATCTTCATGGGAATGAATGGCATTTCCGTCACATTTTCCGAGGTTATAATCATTTCCACCTGTAGAGACTTAGTTTGGATTGGTTTGGCCCATGTGTCCAACTAGCAGCTGAAATCTATATAGGGTGCACAATAGTGCCATAGTTCTGTACACATAATGGTGAGACTGTGAATGATGAGATAGTCCACTAAGTTTTAGATAATGTCCTGAGAATCTTGAAGCAAGTATAAAATTAAGATGAGATCATGAGTGCCAGAAAATTAGCTATGCTTGTCGTTATTTACTAATACTATTCATGAAGATTTTACCAGAATGGGCTGCTCCCAGGTTCCTTTTTTGTGACTTGTTGCTGTCGAAGTGTGTCTAGTTGTTCATGCACACATTTTAGTTAGAAGACATCTACACTGGGAAACCTTTCCATATCAATTATCTTGTATTGGGATGGATTAATCCCTCGTCACTTTAGTGCTTCAATACCAGTCTTTTTCCACAACGATGTGGATTGATGTTATTCTCAGGTCAACCAAGGCGTCACTTATTGACTACCGGCTGGAGTGTGTTTGTCAGTGCGAAAAAATTGGTTGCGGGAGATGCTTTTATCTTCCTAAGGTACTTGTAATTCATGCCTATGTGGCTTTTCATCCTATCGGCAGCTGAAAGTGATAATCTCCGTTTTCTATTTTGACAGAGGAGAAAGTCGGGAACTTCGAGTAGGTGTGCGCAGGCTTATGAGACAACCAAACAACATGCCATCTTCTGTTATATCAAGTCACAGTATGCATCTTGGGGTTCTAGCAACTGCATCACATGCCATCTCCACTAGAACCTTGTTTTCAGTCTTTTACAAACCAAGGTTATTGGATTTTCTCTTTTAATTTTGATACTATTTCAGGAGTGAACAGCAGTAATTTGTCCTATCATATAATAGCTAAGGTTAATTAGTGCGTGCAAATTATTATTTCTAATGTTGTTCTAAATTGTAAGACTACAAAGAAACGATAATAAATTGAATTATCTCATGGTAAAAGCAGCATGTTCCCTTTTCTACTCTCGATAGAGCTATAATACTTAGCCCTAAAACTGTATACTTATGAATGGATTTTACGAAAGGACTATAGCTTATTCATAGCAAATGCTCTTTTCTGTTAGCGTTAGCTTGGTAATGTAACCTAGATGTTCTGTCTGACCGTTTTAGCACTTTATGGTACTGCTCCTTTCTTTGCCTTCCACTGGTTCCTTGGAATAATTACCTTATCAAATTGCAATTATTTGTTATCAGGACTAGTCGATCTGAATTTATAGTAAGTGTGAACAAGTATCTTGAAGCTCAAAATCACAAGCTGTCAGTTGGGATGAGGTTTAAGATGAGATTTGAAGGTGAAGAGGTACCTGAAAGAAGGTAATATTACTACTGATGAACATGATATATTTAATCTTTACAGTTTAACTGCAGGGCTCATTCTTGCATGTTAATACAGATTCAGTGGGACTATTGTTGGTGTTGGTAACAATAATGCTTCATCCCGATGGCCTGATTCCAAGTGGAGATCTCTGAAGGTAACTATTACTGCTCAGTATAGCTGGTTGGAGGGTCCATGCTTTGCTCATTTTGACCCTTGATAAAACATATTTTCTATAAAGATGACAATCAGGTTTTCTTCTTATGTTGCCTCTGCAATATGATGTCCTAACATCCTACCGCTATTCCATCTCCGTTATTCATTTAGTCTGTTTTTAAAAGCATAATGTGGGCTAATAGCTAAGTTCTGTATTTGGATGTCAATAATCATTTAATCTTACTGTTTACTTCACATGTCCAGGTCCAATGGGATGAACCTTCTGCAATGGTACGTCCGGATAGAGTTTCAGCATGGGAAATAGAACCCCTAGTTGCAGCAACTCCTCCAAACTCACACACTCAACAAAGGAATAAGCGGGCACGACCACCTGTTTTGCGTTTGCCGATGCAAGAGCTATCTCCACTTTGTACTGTCTCTTTCCTCTCTCTAATGATGATGATAATCAATTATACATTTTGGCATAGACTTCTATATGAAATGACTTATTTCTCAATAGGTATGTGGAAGTCACCTGCTGACTCCCCGTCAGCATGTCGTGAACCATCACGTGCTCGAGACACATTTCAATCACCTAAGATAAGTGACAGAACCAGAATTAGCGGAATGAATTATAATGAAAACTTGCTACCTGTCTCGAGCAACTTTGTATACCAGCCTAATCAGATAGAAACTGCTGCAGAGTCAAATACTCCCTTCAGTGAAAAAAGGCAGGCAAATGGCTGCAGGCTGTTTGGAATCGAGTTGCTTGACCATTCTTATATTGAAGATACATCACCAGCCATTCAGTCTGGAACAGCTATTGAGGATTCTCATGTTCCTCTAGTTGCTGAATACCAACAAAATTCTGAGCCATCAGACCGTAACCCATCTGATGTTCCCTCAGTTAGTTGTGATCCTGATAAGTCATGCCTTAGATCTCCTCATGATGCACACAGCAAGCAACTCCGCAGCTGCACAAAGGTAATTCTTACTTTTGTACTACCTTATTTCAATGTCACTAGATGTTACTGGACTATGAGATTGAACTATAATGACCAATATAAGTTTAATTCTAAACCAGCTATATAGAGTGTTGGGACTGGGCCCATCTTGGCCGCTGGGCAGGCTTTCCTATCTTTCGTGAATTCCTCTGGAATCATTATTAAATATTCGTTCTGAGAGTTACATGTCTTGGATTTCTTTCTGATTATGCTCTTCTGCCCCTTCTTGTTTAGCTACAATGGTTCCACGGAGTAAGATTTTATTGGTTTGGATATGGTATAGGTCATTTATGCTGTAATTTTGGTCTAGAATGCTTCAACTGTTGTTAGACAAGAACTTATAGTTAACCAATACTTACATAATAGATCTGCTTTTTTATGATTATATTTTGAAGAGTATACTGGACTTTCTTTCTTTGGTTAGAAATGTTGGCTTTCTCTTTTTGGAAGACCCTCTGCTAGATTTTTGAATAATGTATGATCATGGATCTTTTAGGTTCACATGCAAGGAATTGCTGTTGGCAGAGCAGTAGACCTAACCAGGTTTGATTGCTATGAGGATCTGCTTAAGAAATTGGAAGAGATGTTTGAAATTACAGGAGAACTCTCTGGGTCAACAAAGAAATGGCAAGTTGTCTACACAGATGATGAGGATGACATGATGATGGTTGGAGATGACCCATGGCAGTTGAGTCAAATTTACTTGATTCTTTCACTTTATTCATGCACTGTTTACTAAATTTCTTATGGCTCTAGATGTCTAGATTTATTTCTGAGTTTTCTTATTCTTTGTAGTATGTTCTGTTGGTATAGTTTGCCATATTATGGGCCACTCATAATGCTGCTAGGGTTCATTTCTATGTTGCGATGGTTGAACTTGCCTAATCGTTCTCTTTGGAAGAGATCACGTGATAGAGTACATAATTAACCTATTCCTGTTTGAGATAGGCAGTTGTGTTATTTGTTTCATTTTGCCTTCTCAGGCTTTGAAAACACGGCATTCATTCTGTTCATGTGCATGCTTGTCCAAATATGCCTATTGTTTCTCATTTGTGTAACTTTGGTTTTCAAAAAGTTTGCACCCGTAAAGGTATTACTTTTTTGTTGTCATCATGAATGGGCTCTGCTTTGATCGCAATGATAATCTGTAGCTTCTGGAAAGGTTATCTGGTTTTGTGGACATACATATATGTATATTGCTTCAAAGATGCTAATAATATCTTTGTCATGATTCTTAGTGAATTTTGCACCATGGTAAAGAAGATATATATCTACTCAACTGAGGAAGCCAAGAGGCTCTCACCCAAGATAAAGCTTCCCCTGGCAGATGTCAAATCTGGCAAGGTCCCATCTGATGCAGCTGTTGGCACTGAAGAACAATCTTCAACAATTGGATCTGGTTACTGACGGAGTCCTGCTTTCCTTCGAGTTGCGATATGGTTGAAAGTGCTCCATGAAAGGGTTAATAACGACGGAGATAAAACCAATTTTGTTTTTTTGAACAGCCGAGACGCCACAAAAATACATATTGCCATGCTGGTGAGGCAAAAATGGTGGTTTTTGTTAACGTAATAATAATTTTGTCAGGGATATTGGTGCCACTACGATAAGGATCCGTTATAGTATTGTTTCTTTGTCAGGAGAATCGCATGATGCTTTTTTGCTTGGATCTGAGTTAGGTCTCTGTGTGTACAAGTTGTTTATGTATCGTAGACATTTTATGTGTATATAATACCTCTTGTTTCCCCTTGAAATCTAATGCGATGTATCTTATTTTTTAAAAATAATTTTATTGTTTGTCGTCAACTCTGATTGATGCCCTCTGTACTGAACCGAAACTTTTCATTTTGACTACTATTACATAATCTGCGATGTCCTGGTAGATATTTTCGTACCAAATTGTGAATTTTTTCAGATTTTAGGAACTCGTAATCGTAACGTACACATAATTTGCAAGTGGTATATATATATACACGTATAAATATGTATTTATATTTTCAAGAGAAATGTTAATTTTTTGAAAAACCAGAGCATATTTTGGATACACAAAAGCTCCTATACCTCCATCTGCACCCACACAGATGGATGCTCTAGCGCCCAGGTCTGACCTGGTAGTGCAATCCGTTCGATCCAACCAACAATAAGAAATAAAGTCTCATTTGTTTTTACAAAAAATCTTATTTATTTTTAAGAAAAATCTAATTCATGAATATATTTATTGTATTAATTTTTGTAAATAAATATTTCATTTGCTCTTGAGCAAAGTTTGTTAGAGTCAATGTTGACTCCAGTCCAATGTTGAATGAGATGTTGGTAACATTCGATGTTAGTAACATCGCAGAGTGCGATCAACATTCGCGGAGTCGACCTTGAAGCTTAACGACTCTCCGATCAGAATAGCGTAATAAGTAATCTTCGCTTCGCTACGTTTTATGTTTTATTTTTCTCTAATAAGCGTGGATTGCGGTTGGAACAAGTTTGAATAAGTGGAGGTTAGTTATATCATGGTTACAAGATCATGGGAAGTTAGTTCCTATTTTCTAGGGAGCATGATCTCCCTAACATCTGCTTGATTCGATGTGATTTACAGCGGAGTGGATTGCGGCGGTTATAGGAGGTTTATGGACGTGGGATTTGAAGCTTGAAGACCACGAAACACTCCTCTATAAAAGCGCAAGATAGCTCTCTCACACGTGCGTTTCGAGAGGTGAAATCAAGAAATCCTGCACTCCGATCGACTCGTCATTTTACGAAGCGCGAAGAAGAAAGCGTGCCTTCAACCACGCTTAAAGCGAGGCGGTGTTGGCGACCAATCTGTAAACATCGACCACGGTATTGCTAGGCGAGCAAGGGTGGGGTTGAAGACCGAGTCGTCTTTTACATTCGGGTTGTTTGTCCGTTCTTTGTATCAATTTGTTTGCTTGTTGTTAACATTCGGTTCTTTGTGTTAGACTAGGTAACTTATCATAGGCGGTAGTGCATCCGTAGATAGGTTTTCGAGTGTAACACTTGTAATCTGTTCTAAGTTATCAATAGAACTAGTTGTCGCGAGACAACACGGGTTATTTTCATAACCCACAAATTATCCTGTGTGTTATTTATTTTTCCGCTGCGTGTTACTTGGAATGTTATTAACATTGCTAGTAACATTACTCTACAAACATTCACACAATGTTAATAAGTAGTAATTCGAACCTTGAATTCTTTCAATTAGTATCGAGGCGGGTTCTTGGCGAACTAAGATCGTTCACGAGTGCCTTATTACTACTGATGGACGCCACCAATGCTTCCGTTCGACCTCCAAGCACTTGATAGTAGTGGGAAGAACTACGCCGTGTGGAAGTCGCGCATGACAATGTACATCCGATCCATAGATGAGCGTGCGTGGCTTGCGGTATTGAATGGTGGACTCTCCACGTGAGGCGGTGAATGATGTTGTCATCAACAAACATGAGAACCGATGGATTGTTGAAGAAAGACTCATCTCTAATCTCAATGCGAGAGCTTTAAATGCTATTTTTATCTGTGTTGATGTTCCTTGTTTTTGCCTGATCTCTAACTGCATAGAAGCTCAAGATGGTTTATTCTACAGGAACAATGTGAGGGATCAGCAAGTGTTAAAGCAACACGCAGAAGAATGTTGACTACGAGATTTGAGATGTTGAGGATGTAAGAAGATGAGACCATACCAGCATACTATGAAAAGGTGAGTGAAATTGCTAGCGAATTTGTTGGACTTGGAGAGCCTATTGCAAATGAGAAGTTGGTAAGCAAGATGATGATGTCTCTGGGAAAGGTATAACATGAAAATTTCCTCTATTGAAGATTCGTTTGATGTTGCCACCATGAGGATAGGTGATCTTGTGAGTAGATTGATTACTTTTGAAATGAATCTTGACCAACAAAAGGTTAACTATAATAAGTCCAGACAAGTTGCTTTCGTCTTGAAAACACCAAAGTGGACTCTAATGTGTTTGATGATGTTGAGTATTCGGATCAGGAACATGAGCTCGATGAGGTTGATCTCAACATAGCTATGTTGATCAAAAAAATCAACAATCTGGTTAAATCCTTGAAAAATGGGAAACAAAGCTCAAATCCAAGAAGGATGTCTGGAAACGCTGCTGGGAAATCTTCAAGTCCTACTAACATTCCCAATGTTACACGATCATTCAACAATCCTATCTTTGAGAATAACGTTCTCGACAATATGCGGTCACGGTGGATGTTTAGAGATGGGACATTATGCTAATGAATGCCCTACGATGGCGAGAAAAAAGCAAACGTCTTCTCGACGAATGGAAAATCTAGCAATGTTGCTCAGGCCAGTCATGTTGCTTCTTTGAGTGATGACTCAGACACAGAGGAAGAGAAAGTTATTCTTATTGCAACGATCGAAGATGTTGATGAGTCAGAGGCAGAAATGATTGAAGCCATAGCTGACACAGAAGAATGTTATGAGGAAGAGCTCTTTGACAAGGATGATGTGATGAAGACAGAAGAAGATGTTGGTCCAGAACATAACACCATGGTTAACATTGATGGACACATCTTCCCAACATCAACAACAAACTGGTATGAAATGACTCTTCTAGATGAAACTAATGTTACCCTAGAGAATGTTTGTTGTGTTGCAGTCCCTGAGGAAAAGTAGTTTGATCATCTCAAAGTCATTAGTGATCTTCGAGTTCTCTGTGATGACATTGATGCTCAATGTGAGGAGCAACGAAAGGACATCCTTGTCTTGTTGGAAGAAAATCAAACTTTCAAGGATCGTGTCATGAGGTTGGAAGTTCTCCTTACCAAAAGGATCTTGAGCTTTTGTCTTGAAAGGTAAAGTTTACAAAGCGAGAAAACCTTTGATAGGTTTAACAAAACCTAACTTCTCTTGATGAGGTGTTATCTCGAAATCTGCTTTGGGATTCATGGTATTGGTTTTGATTACGGTAACACTAATATGTTG
Source organism: Salvia rosmarinus (assembly GCA_036937905.1). Classification (NCBI taxonomy): domain Eukaryota; kingdom Viridiplantae; phylum Streptophyta; class Magnoliopsida; order Lamiales; family Lamiaceae; genus Salvia; species Salvia rosmarinus. The sequence continues at coordinate 15,776,302 of CM072815.1, forward strand.
AATGAGAAGCTGCGGTGCCCTGTGTTTGTTAGAAGGAGATGCTAATGTGTTTGTGAGGTTAAATGGAGAAAATTCCCAAAGTCTAAGAAGAGGAACAATTTGAAAGGAAACCCTATGTGTGCCATTACTGTCAAGCACCAGGGCATATCAAACCTTACTGTGAGAAGTATTTGAATGATGTTGTTGTAACATCTGCAAATAAAATGTTTGAAGAATATCAGTCTGATGTTGGGAGTTCCTTGAAAAATATTTCTGTCATGACTGACAACATTTTCTCCAACAAATGAAATGTTGTTTTCACTTCTCTTCATGCTAACATTTCCTACAATTGGTACTTTGATAGTGGTTGTTCCAGGCATATGACAGGCAACAAGGAGTTTTTGATCGATTATGTTCCAACAAATGGTGGGAATGTTACATTCGGAGGAGGTGCCAAAGGCAAGATTGTTGGCAAGGGAACTTTGAATGTTAAAGACTTCCCAAAACTCAAGAATGTTCACCATGTTGAAGGATTGAAGGCTAATCTGATCACTATCAGCCAATTATGTGATGACGGGATGTTTGTCAAGTTTGACAAGAACATTTGTGAAGTGTTTGACACAACCAACAAATGTGTGATGGTAGGTAGCGGTCATCGACAATTGCTACAAGGCCGACAATGACAACATCGTCATTACGCGAGATGTGTGAAGTGGATACGTGGCACCAACGGTAGGGCATGTTAAACGAAGAATCTCGAAGCTTATAACAAATGATGTTGTTCGTGGACTCCCAAAGCGGTGATCAAGAATGATGTTGTGTGTGGGCCATGTCGAAAGGGAAGCGGTCGAACTTTACATCGATGTTATCAACATGCGACACCATAAGATGTTTTAAAATCCTTCACATGGACTTGATGGGTCCCATTGAAGTTGAGAGCCTAGGTGGTAAAAGGTATGTCCTTGTGTGTGCTGATGACTACTCTCGGTATACTTGGGTTGAGTTCATGCGTGAAAAATCGAGACCTTCTTTCGTTTCAAAAACTACATAAAGGTTTCTTGCTCAATATGGTCATAATGTTATCCGAATCAGAACTGATCATGGGAGGGAATTTGAGAATTCTGTATTCTCTGATTTTTGTGCTAACAATGGTATCTTTCATGAGTTTTCTGCTCCCAAGACACCACAACAGAATGGAGTTGCTGAGAGGAAGAATCACACTCTCCAGGAGATGGTAAGAGCAATGTTGCACACCAAAAACCTCTCCAAAAGGTTGTGGGCTAAAGCAGTTAACACTGCATGTCACATCATCAACAAAGTCTACTTGAGACACAGTGCGATGTTGACACCGTATGAGATCTTGAAGGGTAAAAACCTAACCTCAAATATTTTCATATTTTTGGTTGTGTTTGCTATATCTTGAATGATAGGGATCATTTGACCAAACTTGACTCTAAAAGTGAAAAAGGAATGTTCCTTGGCTATTACGCGACAACCATGCACGTAGGGTGTACAACCCGGACTAAGACCATTCAAGAAAGCGATGAATGTGGTTTTGATGATATGATGAGTCTTGCAGGCAGTCGATGAAGAAGATGTTTCGACTTCTTGGAGGATCAAGCTATGCCGAGCAAACTCATGAACAACATGTTCGACGATGTTGGTCCAACATCCGGTGGAGATACAACATCGAATGAAGACAAAGGAAGTGGTTACGAAAGTGATGGAGATAATGATGGTGGAGATTTTCTTCATGATCGATCAGCGTGACCTCGAGAAGAATTAGGAAGGACCATCCAAAAATCAAATCATTGGTGAAGCCTCGGGACAAATGCAAACGAGGAAGAAAGGACAGTGAACTACCATGATATGGTAAGAATTACACGCATATCATTGTGTGTGAAGAAGTTGAGTTTGCTTGTTACATGTCTTACATTGAACTAAGAATGTTAAGGAGGCTTTACTAGATGTTGTTGGGTGAATACTATGCATGATGAACTCAATCGGTTTGTTCGCAATGATGTATGAGGTCTTGTTCCTAGACCACGTGATAAAAATGTGATAGGTACCAAGTGGATTTTCAAAATAAATCTAATGAGAGCAGGAATATTGTTAGAAATAAGGCTAGACTTGTTGCTCGAGGTTATACTCAAGTTGAAGGATAGATTTTGATGAAACATTTGCTCTGTTGCTAGGATTGAATGCATTAGACTCTTGTTTGCTATTGCTTGTCAACTTAGAATTTCTTTGTTGCAAATGGATGTTAAGAGTGCTTTCCTAAGCGAATTTTGTGCGAAGAGGCATATGTTGAACGACTAAAGGCTTTGAGGATCCTAACAAACTGAGCATGTTTATAAAGCGAGAAAGACCTTATATGGATTAAAACAAGCCCCTCGTGCTTGGTATGGCGCACTCTTGTGTTTCTCATTGAGTTTGGATTCACTAGGGGTCAAGTTGACAAGACTTTATTCATTAAGAAGCGTGGTGGTCACATTATCATTGCTCGGATATATGTTGATGACATTGTGTTTGGTGCTACTAACAACGCTCTTGTAGAAGATTTTGTGAAAGCCATATCGACAACTTTTGAAATGAGTATGGTAGGTGAGCTCAACTACTTCCTTGGTCTACAAGTTAAGCAAACACCAGAAGGAATCTTCTTCTCACAAAGCAAGTATGCAAAGGGACTAGTCAAAAGATTCGGATTGGAAAGTGCCAAGCATATGAGAACTCCCATGGGCTCCAGTGACAAATTAGGTAGAGATGATGTTGGCGTGGATGTTGATCCAACATCGTACCAAGGAATGATAGGAAGTCTGTTGTACCTTACTGCAAGCAGACCTGACATTATGTACAGTGTTGGTGTGTGTGCTCGCTATTAGTCCATGCCGAAAGAGTCACATCTGAAAGCCGTCAAGAGGATCATCCGCTATGTTACTGGAACAACTGAATTTGGAATGTGGTATTCTAAAGACACTAACTCTAACATTGTTGGTTTTAGTGATGCTGATTGGGCAGGTGATGCGGATGACAGGAAGAGCACCAGTGGTGGATGTTACATGCTGGGCAACAATATGGTGTCATGGTCGTGTAAGAAACAAAATTGTGTCTCACTCTCCACGGCTGAAGCTGAATACATCTCTGCTGCAAGCTGTTGTGCTCAATTGCTATGGCTGAGACAGATGCTAGAAGACTATGGTATGAAAAGTGACATCCTTACTGTGTTGTGTGATAATATGAGTGCTATTGACATCTCCAAAAATCCTGTACAACATTCTTGCACTAAACACATTGATATCAGGCACCATTTCATAAGAGATCTAGTTGAAAAGAACTTGATATGCATTAAATTCGTTCCTCTGAGAGAACGATTAACGACATATTCACCAAAGCCTTGGATTACGAAATTTTCTCACCTTAGGAAGTCTCTTGGCCTTTGTTACATCTAGTTTAGTTGTGTGTGGTCGGAATGTAAGGACTTAGGATTTTGTTTGGCCCCCAACATTCTGTTTTTATTGCTTGTGTTTGTTTTTCACTTTCTTTAGGCATATGCATGTGTTTTTCTAATGTTGCCGCCTTTCGCAGGAAGAAAGTAGTTACATTCTCACCTCAATGTATTTGTGTTAAGTGCCATAAACAGATGTTGATCCAAATAACATGTGATGTTATAAGACACAGTAGCACAAGAGTGAGGATTAATGGTCAGAAAATTTCACTAAAAGGAATGTGATTCAAAAGCTCTCATCTAAGTACTCGGGGCACGGCGTTCGCGGCGACGATGTTCTCAGGGAAAAAGGGTGTTAGCAAAAATAATCCCACAAAACTGTTCTAAAGAACAAAGGTTTCTGTGTAAGGCGAACTGAGATGTTGGGTGAGAATGTTGACAACGTTTGTCCTAACATTGGCTTCCAACATTAGATGTTGTTATCGCGTCTAGGCATCTGCATAACCCCTTCTCTCTTTCTCTTTCCCTTGTTTTCCGGGTCTTTGGTTAATCTGAAGGTGATTCAAATTTTCTGGGAACTTATTTGATTCTTGTCTTGAAGATTATCCTATCTCTTGATGATTGTGTGATGTTTATCCTATTGCTTAGTCATGCTTATCCTATGGGATTTGGAGATCTTTTTTTAGGGTTTTCTCCTTATGAGTGTGGTTGTGTGTTTATTATCAGGGGTTATATATTTCTCATTTGTACTCACTAACGTCAACTAACCCCTTTGCCTCTCTAGTTTCTCGGTGTTCATCATTTTTGTGCGAAAGCGAGCAACATGGATCAATGGGCCAACTTGCTCTCATCATTAGTTAAAGACTTTGGAACACACGAAGCTGCCGCCAAACACCTCCTCTCACTCCAAAAAGCTGAAACGTCTCAAACCCCCTCTCCAAATCCTCAGTTTCTTTCTGCTCAAACCTCTATTCCTCAACCTTTACTCATCTATAAAATGCGTAAAATGGTGATGGCACACGGCCCGATGTTCTTGAAACTCGGGAAGTAGGCTTGAATGTTGAGCTATTGCGATGATCTTGGGAGGACATCGAGAAAATCCGGATGATGTGCCTATCAGCGTCCGGTACTCGGCAAAGCGGGGCGAGAAGAGGCTGGGAGAAATCAGCCTCGTCGGAGAAGGAGACGGAAGCTCCGGTGTCAAAGAAGGTGAAAACTTCCAGGATGATGCCGGAGAAACTTCACTTGTCCTTCTTGGCGATCCAACAAGCGAGAATCCACAAATTCTCCTCCCAAAGCCCTACAGGAGTATGGTGGTGATGATGCTCCTGATCGTGGAAGTAAGCCATCCTCAACGACAGAGATGGAGGAAGATGTCGTTGCCCAGAATGTTGTTGAGGAAAAGCTTACAGAAGAAGATGTTGAACCAACAGAGAATGTTGCCGAGGAAAAGCTTACAGAAGAAGATGTTGAACCAACAACGGATGTTGCTACAGAAACCCTTGATTGATCGGAAGATGATGTGCAAATGATAAAGGAGACCAAATCTACTCGAAAGGGCAAGGAAAAAATGCTCCCCATGACACTGTGGGTCCTCGTCGCACCAGATAAAGTCCTCCCAACCTCGCCAAAGAGCTTGAATCGCCTTGAGACGGCCAGAAGGGTGGTGTTCTTGCAACATCAAGGCAAAGCCTCTCAAAATCTCCGTGAAGAAGGAGAAAAGGAAAAAGACCAAAGCTCCATCTCCTTCCCGTCTAGTCGAAGCGACAACTCGAGACAGAGACTCCAAATCTGATTATAAAGTAAGAAGGGCTTACTCCACTCGCTTTTGATCTCGTGAGGCTAAGAGCATATATGAAAACATTGTTATGAAAAGATCTTTTTTGAATGAAAGAAAGGTTGATGATGCTTTCTTCTCTAAGTATGGTTTAGATGTCTTGTTAAAAGAAAGAAAGTTGTGGAAAACTGTGACTGATATCTATCCTTATGATGAGAATGTTGTGAGGGAGTTCTATGCTAACATGTTGAAGGAGGTGTCTGATGTTACGTCTAAAAAATACGGGAAGGTATATGTAAGAGTAGATCTGTATGATTTCACCCCTACTGTTATCAATAAGATGTTCAAACTGCCTGATGATGTTGATGAGAACGTTCCGGAGAAGAGTATGATGAAGACCATTACTGGCAACAAGTTGTCTACATGGAAGCACAGGGACAGGACAAGCTGCAGCGATGTTATATGCGACCTTGCACAAAATCTGCATCTGGCGGGTGCCAAGCAAGAACGCGACAGCCCTTACCCGAGATCAAGTGGCGATTTATAAAGTTGGTAAGTCCTTGGACTTCAACTTTGGTAAGCTTGTTTTGCTTGTATAACTCGTGCGACATCAAAGGCGATGGGCTCCAACACTCGCCATTTCAAGTCTCATCTATCATCTCGACAACCAATGGCGAACACCTCTAAAGAGGAATTGGTGGAGAAGTTAACACCTTGGAGTTTGTCGAGGCATTCAAGCATCGAGATAGGGTGAAGGATGCGCTTACAAACCAACAAAGGACAAGCATGTTGTTCCAACATCCAATGTGGCGAAGAAAAAGAAGATTGTTGCCTCGAGAGCTCGACTCTTTTGAGGCTCGATGAAGATGTTGAGCACGGGAGGAAGTTGTTGTGGAGGAAGAAGGCGTTGAAAATTCAGCCTCGAAGCGAGCTCCTCTCCTTCTTCCCAACATGTTGATGCGGTACCTCAAGAAGGCGCTAAAGCAAGGCTTCCATGGATGTTGATGAGGGCGAAGTCACGACATCTGGATCTTCCGAGGATCCCAAGAACTTGACATGCTATCAAGAAATTTAGTGGTGTGAAGGCCGGTGGACACGATGTTGGAAGCTAGTGAAGCTGCACAACTACAACAAGGAGGTGGTCGGGATCATCAAGTCCCAAATTGATGCCTCGATCAAAATTCTGCATGATCAGCTCCCTTTCCTTTCTCCAACAAAAAAGGGGGAGTAGATATTTGCCTCGCCCTGCGCCCTGAAGTTGCCACTGTTTTTCTGATGTTACTTCTATTTCAGATGTTACTTTTTTTTTAAGTGCTAGACACTTTGTTTTATTTAAATGCTGGGCACATGTCTTTTTGGTTTTGTGATGCATGGACATCGTGGTTTTTATTTATGGGTGTATGGACACCTTGGCTTGTTGCAATGATGCAATCGTTTTTGATTTATGGTTGTTGTTGGCTCGGTTACCATGTTGGTTGCATAGTTATTGGATTGTGATTCTTGTTTGCAGGTTCTTCTCAAGGTCTTGGCCTTCGGCCGACCTTCTCATATTTAGGGGGAGTTTGATTCTCTTCCTTGTATGTTTTAGGGGGAGAGTTACTCTAACACTTTGTCTAATTGTTTAGAGGTTTTACCGCTTGTTTGATTGAGGGGGAACTTTAACACGTTCCTTTGATCTGATCCTGTAACATAGAATTCTTTCCTTGCAAATAGTTTTTTCTTTTTGTTGTTTTTTTTGTTTTTGTTGCAGGAAGGTTTTCTCGCTTTCTTGCGGAAGGCAAAGATTAAGGGGAGATTGTTAGAGTCGATGTTGACTCAGGTCAATGTTGAATGAGATGTTGGTAACATTCGATGTTAGTAACATCACGGTGCGATCAACATTCACGGAGTCGACCGAAGGCTGAACCGACTCTCGGTTGTAACTTTATATAAGTAATTTTCAATTCCTTTACGTTTTTATGTTTTATTTTTTCTCTAATAAACGTGGATTGCGGTTGGAACAAGTTTGAATAAGTGGAGGTTAGTTAGATCATGGTTACAAGATCATGGGAAGTTAGTTCCTATTTTCTAGGGAGCATGATATCCACTAACATTATCTGCATGATTCGATGCTGATTTAACGGAGTGGATTGCGGCGGTTATAGGAGGTTTATGGACGTGGGATTTGAAGCTTGAAGACCACGAAACACTCCTCTATAAAAGTGCAAGATAGCTCTCTCACGCACGTTTCGAGAGGTGAAATCAAAGAGAAATCTGCACTCCGATCGACTCGTCATTTTACGAAGCGAAGAAGAAAGCGTACCTTCAACCACGCTTAAACCGGGCGGTGTTAGGTAGCCAATCTGTAAACATCGACCACGATATTGCTAGGCGAGCAAGGGTGGGGTTGAAGACCGAGTCGTCTTTTTCATTCGGGTTGTTTGTCCGTTCTTTGTATCATTTGTTTGCTTGTTGTTAACATTCGGTTTCTTTGTGTTAGACCGGTAACTTATCATAGGCGGTAGTGCATCTCGTAGATAGGTTTTCGAGTGTAACACTTGTAATCTGTTCTAAGTTATCAATAGAGCTAGTTGTCGCGAGATAACACGGGTTATTTTCATAACCCACAAATTATCCTGTGTGTTATTTATTTTTCCGCTGCGTGTTACTTGGAATGTTATTAACATTGCTAGTAACATTACTCTACTAACATTCACACAGTGTTAATAAGTAGTAATTCAGGCACTGAATTCTTTCAAAGTTCAATCTGAAAAAATATAGAGAGTAATTTAGATTAATATTGTATCACTTGATTTTTTAAAAAAAATTCATTTACTTCTATGAAAAATCTAATTTTTGAATATAATTTTGTTATCATCTATATCTAATATTTTAAGTAATGAAATTTACTTGTATTGCTTGTGTATATAAATATTTTATTTGTTTTAAGCAAAGTCTCATTAATAAATAAATATTTGTTTAGATTTTGTAAAGTAAAAGTTTGATTTGATTTATATTACTTGTCCGAAATAAAGTCTCATGTACTTATAAGAAAAGTTCGATTTATGCAATATATCTAATATTTTAAGTGGTGGTTTGGGTCGAGTGGGTTGCGGCAACGACCGAGAAATGAAAACATAAATAATTACATAAATATAAACGTAACCAGGATTTTGGAGCAGTGGCGGAACCAGGATTTTGTCCTTGGAGGTGCAACAAATAATTATATAAATATAAAGATAAATATTAAAATTAGTACATCCTGTAACATTGTTCGAGTTTAAAACCATGCATATTAAAATATAAAAGAAATTAAAATTACATAGCTATCTAATTTATTATTGGACGTAGGGGTGAGTATTCGGTTATTCGGTCGGTTTCGGACGAAAAAATAACCGAACCGAATTAACCGAAATTTTCAAAAAAATAACCGAACCGAACCGAATTTTATTCGGTAACCGAACCGAAATAACCGAAATACATTTCGGTTATTTCGGTTAAACCGAATTTTTAGCAAAAAAAATACTTTTTTCAAATGAATAAATAAATACTATTATATATTGATATTATATATATAAAATAGTTTATTTTTAGCAAAAAAAAATATTTTTTCAAATGAATATATAATAATATATATATATATATTTATATATAAAAATACATTTTATATGTTATATATAAAAATATTTTGCAAAAAAATAATTGATAGAATTATTTAATAAATAAATAATATATTTTACAAATATTATATATTGATATAATAGAGAGAGAGAGAGAAATAATAGGATTAAGGATATTGATATATTAAATTATAATTATAAATAAATAAATAATATTATATACATATATATAATTCGGTTTTCGGTTAAAAAAATTCCGAACCGACCGAAAACCGAACTACCGAATTTTAATTCGGTTTTAACCGAATTAACCAAAATAACCGAACCAAATTTGATTTTTCGGTTTGGTTCGGTTCGGTTATTCGGTTTCTGGGTATTTTGCTCACCCCTAATTGGACGAGTCTTCAATTGTTGAAAACGATTGACAAAATCGTCATCAGAAATAATTTGATCACCCATGCTATTTTGAAACATGTTCTTAACATAAGTCGTTCCATAAATCAATATCTCCACACTTGCAGTAACAACCAGAAGAATCTACATCAACTTTGTATTTATGTTACGAAAATTGCGTATTTGCTATTATGTTATTGAACTAGTCATGCGTCTAATGATACGTCAATATTTTATGCAACTAGACAGGTTATTTTAAGCCTGAGAAATGATTGGTGAATTAACTAGTCCAAGCTTGTATCTTTTTTCCTATTCGTGATATCTCATAATTCCGGATGATATTCATAAGTTTTTGGATTTATAGATCAGTACAATATTCCATGTCATTGATTCTACCTCACGAGATAGCCAGAATCACCCGTACATATATCATCACTACGAGCCAACTCCTCGTTAGCGTAAATATCCATCCAAAATTACACAATTTTGATTAAACAGTTAGCTTGCAAGAAAAAAAGATACGACTACAAATGAGGTAGAGCAATTTGTGCTGATAATGTAAATTGAAATATTCACAATAATAGTGTTGATTCAATAATAAGTTATATATAAGTATGAGAGAAATGACTCGTCTTGTAATTCAAATATATAAGAATCTTTGCAATATATAATATCAACATGGAACTTAAGAATGCTAGAATATTAAAGATCATAAACAATGTGCTTATAATTACAGTGAAGAATTTATGGGACACAAACCAATATGACTAAGAAGTCGCAATTGTATATGGGGCCACGTTGAAGCCCTCTTCACTGCTGCTTGGACAAGGTCATACCGACATGAACTCTATAGTTATTAGAGGCGGAAAAAAGGGATTAATTAATTGCAAATAAAATTATCACTTATGACCCAATGGGTTGATTACAATACCATACAAATACATAATTTATTGATTTGTTGCAGTTGTCATCATTTATAATTTATCCAATAATTGCATTTGTGACATTTTTTTAGAAGAAGTCTGATAACTTTGAAAGCGGCCCCGTTTCATATGAGTGATCCACCAATGCAACAAGTCAATAGATTATATTTTTTGTAACACTCTAAAAGTGATGTTGAAATTACAAATGGGATCATAGATGATGATCTTATTTGCAATTAAAGATCCTAATATGAATAAACACGTGTATGGAGGGGGATTTGAGGTGGCAAAGTAGCAGGCCGGCCCGACCTGGTCTCGGGCCCATTGAGCTTTTATATTTTTTTGGGTCGGGTCGGGTCGGGCCCGTCAAAATTTTGGTCTAAAATATGAAGCCAAAACCAACCCTATGAGGCTTTTTTAGATTATTTTCTAATTTTTTAATATATAAAATTAACATTTTAAATTTCAAATAAATAAATAAATAAATTAAATACATAATTAAAATATCATAACTCCAACTTAAATAAAGAATCAGTGATAAAAACATATTGAGCTTACTTATTCTTATGATAATACTTTTTGTACATTTTAACCTATTCATGTATTCATACGATTATGTTGTAATGCAGTATAATTTTAATTCTTTAATTTAAGAAGAAATAAATTAGTACTTACAAATCAAAGATAAATGATATTATTGACGTCAATTCTACTTATACGTCTAAAATAATAGAAAACAATAAATTAATTAGACAGTATATATTTAAGATCAATGATTCAAAATAGTTTTTACATATTATAATCTCATTAATCATTAGCCTATATGTTTTTGGAGATCATTTCTTTTATGAATTATTTTTGACTGATTTATGAAGTTATTATTTTTTTTCAGAATTTTGATGTGTTGCAATTCAAAAAAAAATAAAATTCCTGACCAGTATGTGAATTAATTAGTAAGAAAATTTTACTATAAAATATAATTAATATTATTAAAAAATTATAGATATGTATATTAAATAAAATTTTGGGTAGGCTTTTTTAGCCCAAAACCTCGGGCTTTTTTTGCCCGAAGCCCGGTAGACCCAGTGTTTTTTTTGGTCGAGCTTTTTAGGTCCGATTTTTTTCAGGCCTTTAATTTTTAAGCTCAAACCAACCCAAACCCCGGGTACCCCGGACGGGCTTTTTGGGCCAGACTCATTTTGCCGGCTCTAAGGGGGATACACCTAATGTAAATTTTTTAGATTTTTCTTGTTCAAGTGGGAAAGAGTATCTTATTGACAGCTGAATCTTATTAGATATGACTTTATGAGGAACGTGGTGATCTAAGTTTTACTCGATTTGATTAGAAATTCTTGTAACACTTAAGAGTCAGATTATGAGATTATTAAATTGAATGCATATTGTCTGATTGGTTTGGATCAGTTAAAAGTATGCAGTATGATATGTAGGAAAATGCGGGAGTACACGAGATTTCTAATATGTTCGAAGCTAACTTTCAGGTTAACGTGATATCTTAATTTAGGTTTCTCCTCAACTGAATACCCTTCAACAGAAAACAACTCCCTAACAGATGAATTGATCAGAATAACTACAGCAGAACTATCATTAGGGGGTCTGAGTTTTGGATAATTAGGTTTGAAATCTAACTCAAAATCCTCCCAGCATACACTACTAAAACGATCATTTCTCCCTAATATATAACATGAAATAATATTCATAACCAAATTGTCTACTATTTCTTAAACACATAATGAAATAGAGTAGATAATGGAATGGTCGTTCCTACCGCTATTCAATTCATTTGCTTGGTATTATCTATTCTTATGAATTGTCATTCTATTTAGAATCAACATCCATGCTAGATCAGACATAGTAATTCATTTCCCAACCCATGGTATATGAAAGATATGGGCTAAATTAGATATGGGCTTTACTTAATTAATGATTTGACTATTAATTAATTAAAGCTGACTAAAGAATAAAAGTCCATTTAAGCTAGGTCTTTAATGGGCTGCTCTATTTAATATAAATAGAGACATTTATTCATTAGGTCAGGATGTATGAAAGATATGGGCTAAATTAGATATGGGCTTTACTTAATTAATGGTTTGACTATTAATTAATTAAAGCTGACTAAAGAATAAAAGTCCATTTAAGCTAGGTCTTTAATGGGCTGCTCTATTTAATATAAATAGAGACATTTATTCATTAGGTCGGGATGTACAAAGATTAGGCGTTAGGCGTATTAAATCTTTTCTCGAGAGAACTACCGTTAATTCATTCGAGATTTTTGGCTTTCTGCTTGAATTAATCTTGTAGAATTGTTCTGCATCGATTTGCATACGTGGATACCATAGTTGTGGAAACGCTCTCGAAGGATACATTGGAAGTTTGAAAGCTTTATTGCTACATTGGAAGCGTTACAAACACGTAAGTCTTCGATCTTCGTGTTCATAGGGCTCATCGCATGTTTAATTATAGATCTAGATCTGTTCTTGATGTTTTATTCCGCTACGCATTAGATGTTGTCAAGACTTGAATCCTAACAGTGGTATCAGAGCCCGGGGTTTGATTTATAATTAATTCATGTTCTAATTTAATTGTGGATTTATCGAAATTTTGAATTTCGAATTTTCGATTTCCTGTTGTTTTCGTTTGTTTTTTTTTTAATTAATCTGTTTTATTAAAAAAAAAAAACGATAAGGAAAAGGGAAATTGAGAATCTGAAATTGTTTTCTGGGAATTGGAAATTGTTTTGGAAATCGTTTTGGCCATCAACCGCCTCTCCACCGAAACGCGAGGACGCGGCGCGCGCAGCGTGCTCGTCGCCGCCGCGACTATGCTGTTGTAGTGCGCGTTTATCATTGTCGCGACAACGTGGAGGAGGAGGTTGAAGGCGGTGTGCGCCTTGGTGAGTCTTTGGTTTCCGCCTTGCTGGGCGAGGCGAGCACGGCACCGGTCGCTCTGGCGGTGGCGTGGCTACAATTTGTCGGTGAGCGCGGAAGAAAGGACGGCGGCGCGACAGTGCCGAAAACCCTAACGCGTCCGAGGCTGGGCCTCCTTGCGTCTTGTCGCCATCCGTGCGGTGGCCGTGAGCTCGGGTCGTGGGGTGTGCGTCTTTGGCGCGTTTATGTGGGTCGTTTGAGGCAAATTTTGTGGCGACCCATTTTGGGCATCACATTTATTTAAAAAAACGAATTTTGTTAATTTAGAATTAATAAAATTTAATTTCAATTACACAAATTAATTTATTAATTGAATTAATAAATTTGTTTTAATATTATTATTTTGAAATAATAACATTAATTTCGATTTTGTATTAATTTAGAATTAATACAATCTACTTATGTACATGGATTTAATTTATTAATTTAGAATTAATAAATTTAATCACAATTTTGAAATTAATTTGTTAATTAGATTAATAAATTTAATCTTTATTATTATTTTGAAATAATAATATAAAGTTTAATTTTATATTAATTTAGAATTAATATAATTTACCAATGTACATAGATTAGTTTTATTGATTTAGAATTAATAAATCTAATCACTATTTTGGACATTAATTTATTAATTAGATTAATAAATTTCAACTTTAATTATTATTTTGAAATAATAATATAAAGGTTGATTTTATATTAATTTAAATTAATATAATTTGCTTATGTTCATAAATCAAAGCATTAATTTATTAATTAGATTAATAAATCTTATTAGATTATTATTTTAGAAATAATAATGCTAAATGAATATTTATATTAATTTGGAATTAATATAAATACCTAAATCCACTTTTAATTAGAGAATTAAATTATTAATTAGATTAATGAATTTATTCGTTGAGCCATATTTGATGTTTTCTGTGATAAGCATGCTATTTGATTTTATGCTTATTTTAACTATAGTAGTTAGAGTTCGTTTTATGTTTGGGTAGGCGGCGCCCAATACTTGTAGTCCGTGTTACTATGTTTGGGTAGGCGGCGCCCAATATGTGTGGTCCGCATTTTATGCCTGGGTAGGCGGCACCCAGTAATTGTTTTAAATTTAATATTGGATATTAAATAAACAATTAGTATCACATGTTTTATCCCCACTAAATACAAGTCTTGTTTTTGAAATAAAACGCATCGTCCATCATAATTGTGTGAGGATCCTAGCCTCTTTCGTCCAAGAGTTTTACACCAAAGTGTTTACTCCTAAATCGACAAGGCAAAGGCTCATTCATAGATTCATGGTTGGCATCGTGTGATGGGGTTGATTTGCTTAATTATTTTGAAACAGCCAAAGCGATCAAAATAATTAGTGGATGCATATTAATTGGATTAATAAACCAAGAATTGTAAATTTATTTGTTGTGATAGGTTTTGGAAACTGACCAAGTATTATTATTATAGTCATCACCAAAGCGGATGCTATAATAATATAAGACTGAATCGCTACAAATCAATGTTACAATCGGCTTGAGGCCCACCGAGTGATATTATTCTGATCATCACCAAAGCAGTATGTAATAATATTGACTTGGATCTTGGACTACTAAGATTTATATTTGTTATAAATCCGTATTTTGCATTTGGGGTGCAATATATGTTAAAATTAATGGGAACTAATCAATACAATAAACCCTTGTTTGATTAGTGATACGATTGTGATCTGTGTTTACTTTGTTCTAATTCTTTGTTTCTTTATTTTTCGTTCGATTCGATGTCGACTATATTATATAAATGTTTGGTGGAAACAAATTTGTTGAGTGGGTCAAACTATCCGGATTGGCTACGTTGCATACGCTTGGTGTTAAGGACGGATAAGATTGAGTACGTCTTGGACAAACCAATCAGTACCATCCCCGATGAGCTTTCTCCTGAGTATGCCACGTTTGACTGGGTTGCTCATGAGAAGCACGTTGATGATGCTACGTCGGCTCAGGGTATTATGTTGACTTCTATGAGTTTAGAACTCCAAAAGCAACATGAATACATGCTGCCCTATGAAATGATTCAGCACTTGAAGAGTTTGTTTGCCTCACAAGCACAAACACTAGAGTTTGAAATACTCCGGGATCTCTTCAAGTGCACGCTTCATGATAGGAGCAAGGTCTCTGAACATGTTTTGAAGATGATAGGCTTGATTGAGAGGCTGGCGTCGATTGGAACGACTCTTCCAGTCAATGTCTCAACAAACCTAGTTTTGCAATCGCTACCTAGTTTATTTGCGAATTTCATAGTGAATTTCAATATGAACAATACAAAGGTGGGATTGCTGATCTTCACAACATGTTGAAGACTTTTGAGTCCTATACTTCTGATGGCAAATCTGTGCTCATGGTGAGCTCTTCTGCTCAATCTTCCAAAGGGAAGAAAAAGCAAAAGAAAGACAAGGAGAAGACATCAGATGTCTTCAAGCCTAAGAAGAGTGGAGGGGTTCAAAAGAAGAAGCCGGCATTAGCAAAGGATGAGTGCCTATTCTGTCATGAAAAGGGGCACTGGAAGAGAGACTATCCAAAATCTAAGGCACGAGGTGCAATGGGTGGTAGCTCAGGTATGTTTGTCGTTGAGATAAATATGTCTATAAATAATTCACATTCTTGGGTATTAGATACCGGCTGTGGCTCACACATTTATAATAATGTGGAGGGGCTTTGTGACTGCAGGAAGGTGAATCCTGGGGAGGTCGACCTACGCGTGATAAATGGAGCAAGAGTTGCTGCCGAACGCGTGGGGACTTATATATTGAATCTTCCTTCGGGTTATAGATTAGATTTACATGATTGTTATTTCGTTCCTGCTATTTCGAAGAATATTATTTCCATTCCTATGATAGACATTGAAGGGTTTTCCTTCCATTTTGGAAATAGTCGTTGCACTTTTTCTCTTAATGGAGTGTTTTATGGAAATGCCTTTTTTTGAATGGTTTATATATGCTTGAATGTGAACGAGATATTCTCAATGTGCAACGACAAACGACCTAAGCTAAGTAATACGAATAATGCTACTTATCTTTGGCATTGTAGACTTGGTCATATCAATGAGAAAATGATAGCAAGATGAGAAAATTAGATTATCTCACACCATTTGATTTTGAATCATATGGTACTTGTGAATCTTGTCTCAAAGGGAAAATGACCAAGAAACCATTTTCTGGGAAAGGGTTACATGCCAAAGAATTGCTAGAGTTGATCCACTCAGATGTGTGTGGACCGTTTCCAACTCATGCAAAAGGTGGATATTCGTACTTCATAACTTTCACTGATGATTTTTCAAGATATGTATATGTGTATCGATGAAACACAAATCGAGGTTCTTGATAAATTTAAAGAGTTTAAGTTAGAAGTCGAGAAATAACAGTAAAAGTATCAAGAATCTTGATCGGATCGGGAGGGAATACTTAAGCCGAGAATTTCTTGATTACTTAAAATCACATGGAATCCGGTCAGATTGGACACCTCCGGGAACACCACAAATGAATGGTGTATCCGAGAGAAGAAATCGAACCTTATTAGACATGGTTCGATCCATGATGAGTTTCGCTAGTCTCCCTTTATTCCTTTGGAGCCATACCTTACTTACCGCTGCTCATATTTTGAATATGGTTCCTTCTAAATCAGTCGAGAAAACACCATATGAGATATGGTATGGGAAAAGAGCAAATCTTAACTATTTGCGGACCTGGGTTGTCTGCATTTGTTAAGAAAATGTTAATTGATAAGTTAGAATCCAAAAGTGAGAAATGTTATCTTGTGGAAGATCACATGGTGATCATCTCTAGGAATGTGACGTTTCTTGAAGAATCCTATGTTTTCAAGGAACAAGGTCACAATGAGGTAGATCTTGAAGAAATTCAAGAACCACAAAACAACACAGAGGACGAACGATTGTTCAATAGTGTGAACAAGAATTCAGTGGGAGTATTTGACGATCTATTGGGAGGGGAAATGACTCTTAGAGGGCCACCTCGAGACAATGAGACTCATCAAATACAAGATGACACAATAGTTGTGCCATCTCCACCTCAAGAAATTCATGAGAAAATTCTTGAGAGAATCTCCAAAATGTTGATGAAGTCAACACGGAGGAGCCTACTCACGTTCAAAATGAACAGCATGAACCTGCGCTAACAACCCGACTCAATAGGCCACAGACGACTCATCGTGCATCCCAAAGACTGAATCTAATGGTTGAGAACCAAGATGATGAATTCGAGTCGGATGATGATGAACCTAAGACCTATACTGAAGCGGTGTCTGACACCGATTCAAAGATATGACTTGAAGCCTTAATATCTGAAATGGACTCGATGTATTTCAATATAGTCTGGGAACTAGTTGATGACTTACCAGATGGGGCTTACCCATGCAGATGGTAAGATACGAACCTACAAGGATAGGTTGGTGGGAAAGGGTTATAGTCAACGTGAAGGCATTGACTATGACGAGACCTTTTCACCAGTTGCAAAAATCAAGTCCATTAGGATATTACTTGCGATAGCTACGTACTACAATTTTGATCCGCGTTTCTCAATAGAGAACTAGAAGGTGATGTCTATATGACACAGCCTGAAGGTTTTGTGTCCAAAGAGAGGCTGAATGCAGTATGTAGGCTAAAGAAGTTCATTTATGGACTTAAGCAAGCATCGAGGAGTTGGAATATTTGTTTTGACAGAGCTATCAAATTGTTTGACTTTGTCAGAAGCAAATAGGACCCATGCGTTTATAGTAAGCGCGAGAATGGAAACGTTGTCTACCTGGTCATATATGTCGATGACATTCTGATTATGGGAGCGACCGATCCATTATGCAATCCGTGAAAGAGATTGGCTGTCTAAATCCTTTATGGTGAAGGATTTCGGTGAGGCCTCCTACATTATTGGGATCAAAATCTATCGGGATGGACCTAATAGATTGTTGGGGCTATGGTGGACAGCCAGAGCTATCAGTGACTAGGTACACTGATGCTAGCTTCCATGTTCAAAGTCGATATCATCTGATTGAAAAAAATAAATAGAAATGGGCAATGTAAAATTAGAAAGAGTATCCACTGGCGATATCTTAGCTGACCCTTTTACTAAGCTATTGTGAGAGCTTGTGTGTTAGACATGTGGGTTGTTGGCTTTGATTCAGTGGGAGTTTAAAGTTTGTATGTTTTAGAAACTCCTTTGTTGAGACGTACTTTCTTTTGATCACAATCGAAGATAATGTTTATCTATGGGTTTTGTACATTTAATGGAATAATTATTTTGATGTTTGTCGTTATTCTCTTATTTGTTCCCTTGAATTATCACTGTCATTTTTGCTGTGAGACATCAATGATATAGTATAATTCTAAAATAGCCATAACCAATGATCATCAAGAATGAGATATTGATGATATGTCATAGGTTAGCATGTGGTCTGCATCACATTCTTAGAGAATGTAGTGGTTCTCACAACTACGAGATATTTGATATCCGTGATGGACACATGAATACTTTGGAGAGTATTGGTATACCCAACTCTTAAATCGTTTGTTTGATGTCTACGATTTCTTAGTGTGTGGAGTATGTAATAGTCCTTAGACTTGAGGTCATTACACATTTTGTTTGTTGAGTGCTGTACTTTGACCAAGGCAACGCTTGCGAGTGGCAAGACACGGCTTGGATTGGGTGCATCATGAGACAAATGAAAATGGTAGTTGAGCCAAGAATATGATTCATTCCTCGATTAAATTTCGAGTGAGCACTCATTTTCTCTATATTATTCGACCATAAAGTCATTGGCCAATGCAAGAGATATATTCAATTAAAGTAATTGAATATAATCATATGAGTCTTATAATAAAGATGAGAAAAATGGTTGAGCTATTGGGATAGACACATAGCAAAATCCTAGGCTCAATCGAGTGTGTCATAAATGAAAGGATATTACATAAACTTCATGTAAAGGTTAGTTTACTGTTTTCCACGTAAACGTCCGTCATATATCGAGTTCGCTGCACAACGCAGTCAATGAGTTTTGTGCAGACTTTGATTAGATCATCGTCGATAATGGGGGCCTATTGGGTCACACTATCAAGTGTATTGTTAAATCCGATCAAGGGTATGCATAGTGCACGGTAAGTTATCTAATATTAGTCCAAGTGGGAGATTGAAAGATATGGGCTAAATTAGATATGAGCTTTACTTAATTAATGGTTTGACTATTAATTAATTAAAGCTGACTAAAGAATAAAAGTCCATTTAAGCTAGGTCTTTAATGGGCTGCTCTATTTAATATAAATAGAGACATTTATTCATTAGGTCAGGATGTACAAAAGATTAGACGTTAGACGTATTACAGAAATCTTTTCTCAGAGAACTACCGTTAATTCATTCAGAGATTTCTTGGCTTTCTCTGCTTGAATTAATACTGTGGAATTGTTCCTGCATCGGATTTGCATACACGTGGATACCATAGTTGTGGAAACGCTCTCGAAGGATACATTGGAAGTTTGAAAGCTTTATACTACATTGGAAGCGTTATAAACACGTAAGTCTTCGATCTTCATGTTCATAGGGCTCATCACATGTTTAATTATAGATCTAGATCTGTTCTTGATGTTTTATTCCGCTGCGCATTAGATGTTATCAAGACTTGAATCCTAACAGTATAGCCATTCCATTCTAACATTTATTCTGTTCCATCATACCAAGCATGATAAAATTGATAAGTGAGAATAGAATGGAAATCGAACTACAATCCCCATTCTCAATCCTATTGCCGATATATTTTTTAAGTAGGAATGCCCATTAATATTAATACGAGATTAGCAATTCCTCCCCCTTCCCTCACGGTATTAACCATTCATAATAATCTAGAATTAAGCTTTACTCTTTTTTTCTCTATATCAAAACTATTCTTATTTATTTTAGAAAATTTAATCTTCTATAACAACAACAACAATAGTAATAAAAACAACATTCATTTAATTCTCATATAATTTTATTCATGTATATCTACCATCATCTAAAATCCCCAGCTGAATAGTCGAGTATTACGGATATTCTTTACATTTATTTTGTTGTATTAATCTTTTCTAAGCCTCTTGAACAATTCTTCGACAAATCCATATCATTGTCACTGCCACTTACGTGTATAGTGAATTTTTTTTTGAAAATTTGATTATCAATAACATGAAAAAATAAACTGCCAACTTGTGAAGTGAATTTTGATCAATCTTGAAAGCACGATTTGATTGGTTTAAATTGTATATATTGTTAATGCAACGCACAAATGAAATAGTAGCAATTTGCAACATAATCTTTGGATGCGTGTAGTCTGGGTTATCTCAATTTGACCCCTTTATCTCAATGTAATAATAATAATTTAAAGAAGAGTTGGAAAAAGAGAGAAAAATGTAATTTAAGCAAATAAATGTATATGGCCTTAGGCCCTTAGCGGTTAATTAGAAAAATAATAATAATTTCAAGTTTCAAGAGCCAAAAACGAATTGTGTTAATTGATATTTTTCTTAATGTTTACGAGTAATATTTGAAAAAAAGGTACTGTTGATAGTGCTAGAGGCCTATAAAAGTTATATGTGAATAGAACATATATGGGAAGATGTGGAATTAACCTTAGTGTGTTTTCACATTTTATTTTATTTATTTCTTTTAGAAAATACACTCAGCATACAAAATCAAATTGCAGAACCCAAAAGTCCAGATAGTTGTTTAGCTAGTAATTATTATTTTTTATTAGTAATTATTCAAGCTAGCACATAAATATCCCATACCTACCCGTCCCTATCCGAGAGAATGTCCTACTTATATACTACATATTTATTTATATATAAATGCGTGTGTGGGATGATCTCATTCGCAAAATCTGGTGCTACTTGTGTGCCAACTAGCATAATACAGCTATTAGGCCCTTTTTACCTAATTTTACTCAAAATGTTACTTTCATTTTTTTTAGTTATTCTTTTAACAGTATTAAATCATTCGATGAAAATTATTGCCATATGAATATTTTGGTGGTGCAATTTCTCATCGATACTCATTTTGCCATATGAAATTCTGACAATTTAGAGTGGAGTTTATCCAATACTCAACAAATGTAACAATTGTGACATAAATAAAAATAACAAAAGACTTACGACCACTTGGGAATTTGGAAATAATTGAGTGGTTGGAAATAATTGAATCAACTCTGCTCATACTCATGACCCAGCAGAATACAAGTGATTGAAAAATTGTGTCAAACCTGCACTTATTTCTGAAAGTTTTTATTTGCTGCATTAGAATTTTAATTAGGACAGTAACTATTGTAATTTTGAAATTATGTAACAGTCGAAATGTCTGGATAGGATTTCACTCGGTACTTATAATATTGTATACAAAAGAGTGATGTTATTCAGCCATAATAAGCTTTATTGAATGGAAAAATAGTTTATCTAATATTTGATCTATTAAAAAATTAATTTTACATTAAAAAATAGGTGGAAAATGGTATTTATGTAAAAATAATTAACATATTAATTTAATATTATTATTTTGTTAATTAATTATATTGATAATTACTAAAAATATTCTTATGTGGTCAGCCATAATGTGACCGTATAGCTTTATTGTTTTTAAAATTGTCTATGTAACAGTCGAAATTAGACAAAATTGGGTGAATTATATTTGAAAAATTGTCAGTCTTGGACTATAAATAAACCTACCAAAAGGGGTCACAGTATCACTACCAAATTAGACAAAACTGGGTGAATTATGTTTTGAAAAATTGTCTTTGTAACAGTCGAAATTACTGAATCTAAAAAAATGAAATTTTCGTTCTTCATAAGATTCGAACACAAGTAAAGTAATTCAAATTTTTGAATTCATAAACTATTGTCAAACGAATTCACCAACTTTCATAATAAATTATTTTGATTCCTAATTTTTAAGATAAAAATAATTCTCATTTATACTTATATATACCCGAAGAAACAGTATAGACATTATCCGAACTAAATACAAATAATTCCAGGCTGTTGTTGGCGGCGGCCCCCCAACTACATGGAGATTTGATTCATCAATTATTGATCGACTGAACCAACCTCACTTTTCTATTCGCTATAGATAAATATCATGACAAGGTGTTCCTGATACGAACAAGAATTCATTATTGTATAATTGTACTAATTCAAGAAACTTTGAACTGAAGTTCAAAGCTTTTACACACCACTGGAGGATTCATAATTTTTGTATAAATAAAAGTAATTGTTCATCCCTTAAAAAAAGTAATTATTCATACTACTAATTAAATTTCTTTTCCGCATATGCCTCAAGATTATAATATATTGAAATAATTTAGTTTACAAATAAATAATTAAATAAATAACTAAACACAATCAATAATAACTAAAATAATTAAAATAAATCGATATAATAAATAAATTATAGGTATCAATGTAAATAATATTAATTTATAAAACTCAAATCCTGATTTTCTTCTACCCATTACAAATCTACAATGAATTCCAATTCTAAATTTAACTCTATAATGAAAAAGAAATATATAACCAGGAAACAGAGTAGCAACAAACACTATATTTAAATTTATAATTTTAAAATTTTAATAAATTATGATATGAAGATTCTTTATGCTAAGAGTTGTATATATATATATAAAGAAAAATAAAATTTGGTACTCAAACGCTCTTCCAAGGTCACATGTGGCACCGTCATTGGTTTGAAAGTTAGTTGTGACTGGTGGAGGCCTTGTTGGCTACCGAACTTTAGTTTGTACGACTCTTTAGTAAAGGCAGCTTAGTATTAGAGTTTGCACTGGATCTTGAATTCGATTCAAATTTATAAATTTAAATTTATTTTTTAGGATTTAGATATTCAAAAAATAGAATATGATAAATTTGGATCGGATCTAGACCATTTATTTAAAATTTGAATCTTGATTTCTGAGATTTAGATTCGATCCGTGAATCTATTATATATATATATATATATATATATATATATATATATATATATATATATAGAGATGGATCGGTGAAAATGATAATTTGGTAGGAAAAATGAATGAATTTGGGCCTTTGATTTGTTATATCAATGTTTGAGATTTAATTTTCGAGTGTCTTCTGATTTTGTGTCTACACGGATTATTACGCAACATTATAACTCTTCTTGTCTTCTGTTGAATGACAAATGTCTTAAACTAATATATTTAACATATGTCTACGAATGGATGAAATATGTGTTAAACTAACATGTAATACAAGAATTCGATTGTCTTATACAAATATGAAAGATGTCTACTATTCATATTTTCGTACATTAATGAAATTTTTCACCATAACCAACCCTATATATATATATATATATATATATATATATATATATATATATATGAATTCAATGATTCTGGATCGAATCCGAATCCAAACAAAAATTTTCAAATTTGAGATCTGATACTAAGAATCTTATAGATCTGAGTCTGAATCTATTTTTTTTTATCTGAGTCTGAATCTAATTTTTTTGGACTCAATAAGTCTGGATTGAATCTGAATTCAAACAAAAGTTTTCAGATCTGAATTTAGATCTTGCAAAATCCGATTCAGATTCCATCAATTACCATCCATACTTAATATATATATATTTTTATATTTATCGTTATCCTTAATTATTGTTTTAAAAATATTTACAAAAATTTAGAAGTTAAGTCTATACTTTAAAATTAAAATCATAAATTATAATTAACCCTTAATTATTACTATCTGTTTTACTGTTTAAGACAATCGTATTCAATTCTATTATGAGACGCAAACATGTGGATGAATGAGACGCCATTGAAGAAGCTCGAAGCTCTTTCCATTGCTTTCCTCATTCAACCATCACCATTATCACACCTCCCTCTCTCTTTCTCCTCTCCCTTTTGAACTCACTTTACAGAAATATAACATGAATTTTCCCGTGTTTCTCTATCGTCATTGCTATTATACAATCTAAGGGATCATCGTAAGGAACCTGATTTCTGAACGGTTTTCGAGAGAGTTCTTCGAGGAATCGTGATTTTTTTTCAATTAAAATTCAATTATTCATCGGCCTAAAGAAGTGTAGTCGATGGCTCATCGTCGTCCCGAAAATGATTACGTTGATGGAGGAGGAGGTGACATTGAGAACGACGGAAGAGCGAGCGACGCTTCGTCGTTTTCGGAGGCGAGAGAACCGTTGATGAATCTAAAGAGTAGAATCAATACCACTTCTCAGATTGCTATTGTTGGCGCCAAGGAGTATCCCATCGAAAGCCTCGATTACGAGTATGAAAATTTTCTTTTATGCGTTTCTTTTTATTATTTTTTTTTGTAACTTTTTTATTTATCCTTGTGGTAACTCTTGCCTTAATTCCTGCCGATTATTTTGGCTTTCACCTATCAAGAATTTTCTGTGATTTGGCTTTTGATATGCTTGTTGCTTCGATTGACCGTAGCTTCTCTTATCCAGTTTTTATGCATGTAATGTAATATGAGCCAACTATGGAGTGTGATTTTAGAGTTGGTTGACTATAAGTGCTACTCTGCTCTTCCTAGTGTTTAACTCTGGACAAGATGATCCTTCATGAATTAGACACGAATAAAAATATGCAAGTAGCCGATCTTGCAAAGTTTTGGGCAAGCAATTGCTATCTGTGGAAAAAGGAAGTAAAGAATCAAAGAATAAATGTATAGTTTGACCATTTGGTCTACTTCCATGGCAAAATGCACATTGTAACAAAATGACTATTCGGTAATGTAAGTTTAATTGATGGATTCATGTGGAACTATTAAGGCTACAAATTTTACTGTTCTGCTCATAGTTTTTCTACTTGAATTGTTGCATCTAGAACCACAGGGAATGATCAACTAACATCTGTTTCACTTATTTGCAATCTCTTTTTGCAGGATGATCGAAAATGAACTCTTTAAGCATGATTGGAGATCGAGGAAAAGGGTTCAGATTTTTCAGTATATTTTTCTCAAATGGACACTTGCTCTTCTCATAGGATTGTTCACAGGTCTTGTTGGCTTCTTCAATAACCTTGCGGTTGAGAATATTGCTGGTTACAAGCTTGTGATCACTAGCGATTTGATGTTTAAGGATAAGTACGACCAATTCTGACCAGATATTTTTTTCATTCATATTTGTTGTAAATCTCGTGGGTAGTCACATAGGCATCTAGTCCTACTGAAAAGTTTCTGGTTGTCACATAAGCTGTGTTGCCATCTGTCATATATTGCCAAAATTCGATCCCTAGAAGTAGGCTTTATTACTAAAATGTCCCACCTTAATCTTTCTATGCTGTTGGTATGCACCTTCTTCTGGTGTCAACTAACATATTACTTTCAAACTTTTAATGAAGTATGGGACCCATCTACTCGACATATACTTAGTATGGTGAATGTTAGCAAAGTCCAATTATGAGGTTGAGGTCTAATGCTCCATACTTTTCCTCCATAGTATTGATGAAAATGTTGTTTGGTTTTATATTATTGGGATGATATCAGTTAAATCATGTATGTATGATATAGGGAGTGTGAAAATTGTCTCTCTTTTTTTAACTTGTTAAATTGATGAAGATTCTTTGCACAACTGTATATCTCTTGTTGGAGAGTCATACTTAATTCACGATCAAGGTTTGAAAATAAGCCTGAATTAACTTATTCCACTGCAGGTATATACCGGCATTTGCTGCATTTGCCGGTATTAATGTGGTGCTGGCTATTTGTGCTGGGGCGCTATGTGCATATATTGCCCCTGCAGCAGCTGGTTCTGGCATACCTGAGGTGAAAGCCTATCTTAACGGCATCGACGCGCATTCCATTCTGGCTCCAAGTACCCTATTTGTGAAGGTTTGTTCGACTTGCTCTAATTGATGAATTTTATCCATCTTGTAATCTGTACTTCTGATAAATTATGCGAATACTATTACACTTTCCTTTAAATGGCAGTAGATCCGATCCTAAGCACAAACATCAGAATTATGCCTGAGATCCTTTTCGCAATTCACAAAATGGAGCCATTGGTCCAGTTTGCCTGAAATATATAGTTGGCTAAAATCAATGAATTTAGTTACTCATGCTCATCTATGTTTGTACTAACTAAATGTCTCACTTTTCAGTAACCTTAGTGTCTAGCTAATGCTTTTTAGGTCTTTACAATTACAACTAGTATGGTCCCTCCTTATATGATTTCTTTCAGATAGTGGTTTTACCTCCATTGTTGCATTACGAACTTATAATCTCAAGGAACTGAATTATGCTTTTCTTTTCTTTTTATTTTATTTTTATTTTTCTGAGCTTGATTTATTCTTGTTGATGTGTCAATTGACATTCCAATTTTCTAGATTTTTGGTTCCATTCTGGGAGTTTCTGCTGGATTGTTTGTTGGTAAGGAGGGACCGATGGTACATACTGGTGCCTGTATAGCAAATTTACTTGGACAAGGTGGCTCTCGAAAGTATCGTTTAACTTGGCGGTGGCTAAGATACTTCAAAAATGACAGAGACCGAAGGGATTTGATTACTTGTGGTGCGGCTGCTGGTGTGGCTGCAGCTTTTCGCGCCCCAGTTGGTGGTGTACTTTTTGCGCTTGAAGAAGCTGCCTCTTGGTATCTTTCCCTCCACCACCTTCAATTTATAGATATAACAGTTGAATTTTCATATACAAACTTGCGAAATTTTCAGTAGAAATTAAGGATTGATGTTATTTTCTGTGGTATCTGAAGCCAATTTCTGTGATGAAAAACCATATAAGAATGTTATAATGAATTTTTGTAGAAAATATCAATGTCTTACTTTGTTCCTTAATGTTCTGTTCATACGAAGCAGTTCAGCATGATTAGATGGATCACATTTATGCTCAACTACGAATTAGAGTAAATGGTTTGGCAGTTTTCTTTGGGGAATTGGTTATTGCTGCTTGTATTTTAGGATAGTAACAGTATCTCTCCATTTGTTTCTATTTGTATCTCTTAATTCCTGAAAATATTTGAAAAACAGACTCAAGTTATGAGTCATACACAATGGGACATTTGTGAAGAATTTGATTTGCATAAAGCTGCTTTCTGGAGTTCTATTATTCAACCATCATATTTCTATCTTGATAAATCAGTTTAAATAGATGGGTATCTGTATGTATTTTCCAGGTGGCGGAGTGCTCTACTTTGGAGGACCTTCTTCACAACTGCTATTGTAGCTGTTGTATTAAGAGGTTTCATAAGCTTTTGCCGCGGTGGCCATTGTGGACTTTTCGGGCAAGGAGGACTCATCATGTTCGAAATGCATTCTTCAATCCCTAGTTATTATACCAGTGCAGATTTGCTTGCAGTTGTACTAATTGGAGTTCTCGGAGGTCTTTTTGGAAGCCTATACAATTTTTTTGTGGAACAAGTCTTGAGAACATATGCCTTGGTCAACGAGTATGTCTCAGCCTTTCCTTTTCACTAGTTTAGTATACCTTGCAAGTTGCAACTATTGAGCACATTGTCATTTAGGAAATGTTTGGCTAGGTTTGCTATAGTATTCTAAATCATGTTCAAATATCACTTTTATATCATCATAAACGTTCTTGTCATAGTTAGTTGAACAACATTCTTTATAAATTTTTGTTTTACTTCCGGCTGACTGATTTATATGCACTATTAAGCTGATAGACGCCTTCACTGCTGTCGATGGTTACTTGATCCACTATAAGTCATAAATCTGAATATAATAAATTATGATTGCTATTCTCTTACTTGCAGGAGAGGCCCTTCTTTCAGGATCCTACTTGTCGCAGTTATTTCCCTTCTAACATCTTGTTTCGCCTATGGCTTGCCTTGGTTTGCAAAGTGCATTCCATGTCCCATTGGCACGGAGAAAGAGTGCCCGACAGTAGGTCGCTCTGGAAACTACAAGAGCTTCCAATGTCAGTCTGGACACTACAATGATCTGGCGTCCCTTTTCCTCAACACATGCGATGATGCCATCCGCAACCTGTTGAGTTCGACAAACAGGAATGAGTTCGAAATCTCCACACTCATCATTTTCTTTGCTGGAACCTACTTCCTTGGCATTGTTACTTATGGCATTGCTGTGCCGTCTGGGCTCTTCATCCCCGTCATACTTGCTGGAGCCACCTATGGGCGCCTCGTTGGAAGACTCTTGGGTTCTTTATCTACCCTTGACCTCGGCCTCTTCTCCATTCTGGGAGCTGCTTCGTTTCTTGGTGGCACCATGAGAATGACTGTATCGCTCTGTGTCATACTCCTGGAGCTGACCAATGACCTACTGATGCTCCCGCTAATGATGCTTGTCCTCCTCATTTCGAAAACGGTGGCGGACAGTTTCAACAAGGGCGTCTACGACCAGATTGTGAAGATGAAGGGGTTGCCCTACATGGAAGCCCATGCGGAGCCATATATGAAGCAACTGGCTGCTGGGGACGTTTGCTCCGGTCCGTTGATCACGTTTTCGGGTGTTGAGAAAGTCGGAAATATAATGCATGCTCTGGAGATGACTGGGCACAATGGGTTTCCAGTGATCGATGAGCCTCCGTTCACGGATGCACCAGAGCTGTGCGGCCTCGTGCTGAGGTCTCATCTACTGGTGTTGCTCAAACGGAAGAACTTCACCAAGAACCGGGTGGTATGTGGAGGGCAAGTTTTGAGGATGTTTGATGCCTTTGACTTCGCTAAGCCCGGGTTGGGAAAGGGGCTTAAAGTGGGCGACGTGGACTTGACCGCGGAGGAAATGGAGATGTATGTTGATCTCCATCCGATAACCAATTCCTCCCCCTACATGGTTGTAGAGACCATGTCTCTTGCCAAAGCTGCCATCCTCTTCCGACAACTCGCCCTCCGACACTTGTGCGTCATCCCCAAAACGCCTGGGGTAATACTTATTTATTTTCTGCATCCGCCAATGTATTGTCTTCGTGCTAGTAGTTTTTAGGGTTATTTGGATCGTCTGACGTTCCCTATTCGGCATTATGCAGCGACATCCGGTGGTCGGAATCTTGACAAGGCACGATTTTATGCCAGAGCATGTATTGGGGCTCTACCCAGAGCTTCTTCACCACCACAAATAGACGGCCTTTGATCATCATCTTCCTCTTGCAAGATTTAAGGTTCGGTTGGGAAGAACATGCATGGTTGCCAATTTCTGAGAGATTTACTGAAATGATTGCTTCATATTTTGGGAGTTTATTCGAATCTAGTTCCATGGATAACGTGATGTACATGTTGTATAAACTAGGTCTGCACGAGATTACCAATAACTGAATCCCAAAAGTTCAAAGAGAGTTTATAAGTAGATATAGTTTTGATAGATTCCGAGATTTAATACCAAAAACAAACCACACTTCCACCACTTAGATGAAAAATTTCTGGTGAATAAGGGGAGTTTGTTGTCCTAGCTGCTGCTTTCACAATGTTTCTCGAGCATATTTTAGACATCTGATAAGATCCAACATCTTAAAATTATGTATGGAAATATACAGTTTATATGTTGACAGAGTAATACAAGAGCCGAGGACCTCATGAGATTGGTGAACCGCCTGTTCACCGGTATTGAGGTCGGCCTCTTCTTCTTCGTTAGGGAGACGATCCTGAGGGTGTATGGGAATGTTCTCCATGTAACCCTCAGGTGTGTTGCCGCTGGTGGCGTCCGCAATTCCCTTCCCGCGGCGCTGAGTGACTACTTGATCATCCTCAACACGGTTGTTGCCAGCTCCGCCGGCGGTGCTAACGTTTGCACGAGTTCTTGCCATTGAGTTGTAGAAAACGAAGCTTTTGTTGAAAGTGTTTCCACAGCGGCGCCAATGATAAATCTAGTGTATGTAAATGAGCGAGATTTATGTAAGCGAGAGAGAACACAAGGGTTTTACGTGATTCGATCAAGAATGAGATCTACGTCCACGGAGGTGATGATCCTCAATACTTTCACTATAATCGGATTACAATGAGTGTATCTAAAAAGCTCTAGTATTCAATAAGTTGCTAACCCTTTTACCGTCGACTTAACCTCTATTTATACATGTTTGTGGATCTCTAACAAAGTACTGGATCCCTTGATTTGTGGGATCACGATCTCCTTCCATAACCGATCACGATCACGATCTCCTTCCATAACTGGATCCCTGAATTCCGCCTTTGACTTGGTCTTGAATAGGGTTTGGATATTGGGCTTTAGGCTTAACCGTGTAGGGTCGTCCATTAGGTCAGACCCAGCTCGTTTGGGCCTGCCAATGGACTGAGCGGTTGGGCCATATCCCATCAAACGTAGAGTAGAATTATCTACAAATTTGTGCAAGGTGTGTTCTTTCCTGCAACATATGTACAACGTACGTATGACACGGCTCGTCCCTGTCGTCGATCGGCCTCTGTTACAATAGTATAGATAGAGAACCTTCTTGACTAGCTAGTTCCATCTTCTGAGATGATGGAATCAACCTCAACTGATACTTCTTATGATCGAGGGGGCGACGATGCCGTTTCTTCCTTTAATGGTGTTTCGTCGTTCACCACTTCATGAGATGGTATCCTTAAACGGGCCAGATTCACGCAGCAATTTCATAACATATTCAAGCTGTAAAGAATTCAACAGTGAGTTGAAGCTAACGGATTCCAAAATGAATTTGTTGCAGACAAACACAAACAAATGAAGAACAGAAAAATGTTGGGTTCTAAAAGAAATGAACTGAGCTTGTTCTCGTATCAAGAAATCCGAAATCGATTTCCTGAAGCCTTCATCCAAGCGTCGCCGGCATATAACCTCTCTGAATCTTATGCTCACCTTGGGCTCCAGCCTGTACCTTGTGTCGAGATAAAGTCCAATCGCTGTTGCCATATTAGGACTCGTTATGAAAATAAGTATTTCGGTTTTAGTTTTCCCACTACACACAGCTCATCATAGCCACCAATACCATAGATCCAGAATATGATCATCATTTGAATTTTATACTAAGAATTCAAGGTTTATGCGAACATCATGAATGGTGCACGAAATTTGACACAATAATTTCCGGTTAATCTAATGTTGACAAACACATGGATGATGCAACAATGAAACATGAGTGAAGTAGAAGAAAAGGGCAAACCTGATAATAGCAGGCTTCAAAATGTAGATTTGGGATAGTATGCTCGAGGAAGGCATCCCCATAGGCGTCCGTTCAATGTGTCTCCTCCGATAAGATTAAGAGCTCCGGCAACGAGTTCGTCCGCTTCTTCTGCGGTAACAAGTAACACCCCGTCACCCAGCTTTGAAACCATATCGTGGAAGAAATGTCTTGTTAGGTAAGCACTTCCCCACCTGAAGACATATTTTAAAAACGAGATTCATAGATGATTATGAACATTTCTAAATCTTTTTGAAATGTAATATTTGATACATATGTTTGACCGGGAAACTAGAGTCAGGGACTCAGGGAACAAACTTATTGTCTGTGGTGTCCCTGTAGAACTTATAGAATGTGTCCCAGTTTTAGCTTGCCAACGTAATAGACATCGATAGTTTAGAATTTCGGAGGTAGTTGTTGAAAATTAGTAGTGTAATTCTATATGACAAAAATCAAGATTATCAATTTATTTCAGAAAGAGAAGGACCAAAGATGTAAAGCTCTAACATTATAATGAAAAAAAATGCTGATAATAGAAAAAAAGTTCCTTAATCTCATATCCTCAGTAAGCGTTTCATGGTCAAATTCTGGGCAGAAATCTGCACGAAGGAATGATTTAGGAGATTAGCAGCAATTTCTTCAGCTGAAACAAGCCATCATAAACCTCATGAAGGACAACAGAACAAGCCAAGGTGTGTTTATTGGAACTTAAGATTTTGTATAAATGTATGGACTGACCAACAGAAGACAAGATCATGAGATGAAGAGAGACATAATCTATTGTGAAATTCAGCAAGAGAAATAAAAGGAAAAAGAAAGAATAACAACAAGAAAGCACTGACAGTACCTTCTTCCCTCTTGACGAATAGTTTTACTTTGCTTCATGTCCATCAAAAAGTCATCAATACTGTTCATATCAGATCAAAACTCCATTAGCAATAACAAAGTCCTTCAAATTCACGAATCATTTCTTATCCCAATATTAGCCCAATTGAGACAAGAAGAAATAATAATGACTCTATTACTACTCTAATGCGAAAGGAAAATGTGGTACACAATTAAAGAAAAAGATTGCCTACATAATTTTTCTACTATCCATTCAGCCATTGCACGGGAAAAATGGAGTACCAGATGTGGTTACCTTCTATAATTATGATTTTGCCAGTGATACTGCATTCCGATTCTCTGCAGAAAACCCTTCTCCTTTAACTTCCCCGCCTCATCTGCAGAGGGGACAGTGATGTGCAGTGATGAAACCTGAAACTGGGAACACACCAATATGTTAATATAGAGAATGGGGTAACAGAAACAAAAATTATTTCAGTCTGTGAAAGAAAATAGAAGAAAATACAAATATAAGAAATTTCAACATGGGGTCGAAGATGGCTCTAACAGTACTTGTCTGGTAAATACGTAAACATATGGAGGTCTTGTTGAGTTGCTTGTTTCACGACAACAAATTTTTCAATAAAAATAAGAGAAATAAATTCAAAATAAATCAAGTAAAAGTGAAATGGAAAAGGTATACTAAAGAAGCATAAATCCAAAATGTAATTAAAGCTACATCAAGAAAAATCAATTATATTCGTAGCCACCTTAATCGTCAGCGCCACCAGTGCAAAGACTAAAATATCAAAGACCTGATCCCTGTAACTTGCGTTACGAACTAAGATCCTTGGGCCAGTGCCAGGAGTGAAGGGCACACAACATTGCAACTTTGGGTAATATCTTGATCCACAACTGTAATAGGCATCTGCGAATGAATGGTCGAAGACATATTCACCATAAGAATGGCTGCAGCATCGGATAAAACCACACCCGAAACATAAAACATGTAAGAGAATACTTTTACAGTTACAGGAACTACTTGATGAGTTTTACTTTTTATAATGAAAAAACATAGTAAAATAAACAAACCTTTTGAGATACAAAGGAATGACTCCAAGAACATTATCAGAGTCATCCCGTGCAACAATATGCTGGGAAACCCATCCCGTTTCCTGGAACCAATGGCAAACTATTACCAATTCAATTATGAGGCAGATGTGCAGATTATAAAGGTGACTTTTCTAGCCCATACACACTCTTCTAGATTCAATCAAGTGGGTAACGCTTCAAGAAAACTCTTTGGAATTCAAAAATAAATATATTACACATCTTTCAATTAGTCAAACAGTATGTAGTTGTCTCTTAACCACTATAAATTTTGTGTGTTCATCTCATTATTTTGCTTTATTTATCATCTGCATGAATTGTGAAATAACATAAATATATGTAAGGTAAACTCGATCACCACCAACCTAAAGAAGAGTTTTCTTAATAAGTTTTAAGTTGTTTTCAATGAATTAAAACGAGTATAAATATTTAGGGCTCACAACTTTGTACCAACTAGTTTAAATAACTATCCAACTAATAAACTTTTAAACGGTTAGTAGATCTATTATCTGAACCAGAGCTCAAAACACTCTGATAGTCAAGGAGATTCTATGGATCAGAAACTGAGTCTCAAGACTATGCCTGTCGGAACTCAAGCTAGCTTCACTAACTCAGATGAAAACATAAAAGATTTGCATACAATGTATTGCCTCACCCTACACTTGTTGAAGACCCATTTGGCCATTTCGGACCAACACTTTATTATAGGAACGAAATCGGTGAAAGAAAAGTTTAGGACCTGAATTGTTTTAAAAGACTGTTAAAGCGGTATTTTAAAGATTGACAGAGATCATACGCCAACAATTTAAGAAATTTTAATATTGGAGATACGATATTCTTGAACGGCAAAAACTTATGTGCCGTATGCAATGTGCGAACAGATGAGATTTTAATTAGGATGGATACATGTAAGTGTGCCTCCCGAAAGATTGAGGAATAAAGATGAAAGTGAGGAAAATAAATTTTGTGCTTCAGTCATCTAGCCGCCTTATTGCTCCGCACTCCAAATAAAAAAGCAAGTCGGTAAATACGAGCAAAGAGAACATAGAAACCACAGAAACACTGCATTTTTCTTTCTCCAGTCCTACAGAAACTAAAGCTCACTTAGCAGAAAGAATTTCTCAGGCCACAAGCTTAGACACAAATTATCCATTACTTTCTTTATAAACTACAAACAGGATGGATTCTACTCATCATACACCAAAACATCATGTCCTCGTATCACACAGTGAGAGGTGCACCATTGTCAGCCGTTGTAAGGTGGAGAATAAGAGTAGCTGCCCTAGGTGCCCTGACAAATGAAACATCAACAAGATCAATATCCATTACAACTTGCAACCGTACTTAAGCCCGACGTGGCATAGGGAACATTTAAGAAAAACGAAAATGCAAATCAAATCAGTGAAACAAAGAAATCATGATGTTAGTAGCCCCACTAGCTTTAGAATCAGCATATAAATATATACCATTGGTTTCATAGATGTAAATTAGGTAAGAAAATAATCTTGCCAATCCGAGATCTATGTTTCATGCTTATTAGACCTGATTATTATCCTAAGTAAAGCTAATTTGTTTCCCGTGGATTATTCTTCACACATATGAATTGACTAGTTCGATGTGGAGCCATGGGATCCTTCCCTACACTGCCTTGTGGAATTACATTAGCATATCGAGTAATTGTATTGATCAATATCTCATAGAGAGAATATAACAATGGAGGAGCTAATTACTTCCATAACCTACCAGAGAATAATGGAAGCATGGGTGGCTGCTCGTTGACCAGAGTTTATGCTAACAATGCTAAACCCTTCTCCGCATCACTCTTCCAATCATCCACTCCTAACCTCCCATGATTTCTAATAAAATGAATCAGCATAGTACCCTCAATGGCTTCTTCTGTTGCCTCAAAAACTTCTTAACACAGATAATATAGGTAATGCTCATAGTTTTTATTTTTTTAATTAAATATCGAAAATGTATAGTTTTACTAGACACCTTATGCCATGAGGCAAAAGGTTATTCTCAACATGACAATACAGGATGGGAATTTGCATGTGCACTTAAACATAGAAATCTTTTAGAATGGGAAAGAAAGAAATGTGGCCATTAAGCAAGGAAACCATAGAGATCATTAGTTAAATGTAAATAAACCATATGTACTTGGCAGTCTTGCACATACTTAAGCAATATACGATAACAGAAGAAATTCACAAAAGATAAGATTAAAATAGATGCACTGAGAGAGAGAGAGAGAGTACCATGATTCAGGTGTTGGGTATACAGAAGCTGAACCGCCAAAACATGATTGAAGCATATCGGTGTTAATCACACCAGGATTTAGCGCAACAACAGCAATTCCAGGAGGCAGCTCCTTCGCAACTGACCTTGTCAAACCCTCCACCGCCCACTTTGAAGCACAATAAGGAGCCACCTAGTATTTTTTTCATAACAGAGGACCTTACATATATTTGATATAGATTTACATCATAAAACTATAGAGTTAAGCTAAGAAATGCTCACCTCACTGTACATATCTTATAAAATGCCTACCTGATCATGTGGTTTTCCAGATGAAGTTCATTGACGTGGAATAGGTTATAAAATAGGATTCAGCACACGTTACAGCATAACAAAGTAGCAATTATCCTTTCATTAGTTATGTAGTTATCCACTGCGTGTTAACAACTGAAATGATACCTATATTTCACATACTGAATAATAAAACACAATAAGACATGTATATTGCCTAGAAATATACATACACATGCAGTAACCGATATTACCTGTGCTGCAGCAGATCTTCCCCATCCAGATGACATGTTGACAATTATCCCATGCTTGTTCTCAATCATAACTGGAATGAAGTTGCGTAGTACATTTGTGGTACCCTTGATGTTCGTATCAATGACAGTGTCAAATTCATCTTCTGGAACCTCCCATATTTTATTGTTCCTATTTATTGTCCCGGCATTGTTCACTTTGAAAAAAACATGCATTAGTTCACATAATTTAGAAATACAGGAACCAAACTTAAAACCCACATGGATGATGGGTTCAAATAAACTGAATAGAGGACTAAAGCAACGTTGTGTCAGTTTACTTCTCACATGAAGCAATATAAATCTATTAAGGAGTATGTTGACCTCATAATACCTAGAGGAATTTGTTAATCAAAGACACTGCATGAATAACAAGATCAATCAAAAAGAGGAGCTAATTCAACAATTGTAGTTCTCTAGACACACCACTCACACAAAACCTACAAAAACAAAAGAATGAAAAAATGAACAGCTTAGATGAAAACAGAAGTATAAATCAGAGAAGTTAAGTTCTTAATGCATCTATTTTAGAATCATTTACCAAGGTGCAGCCTGAACAAGTAACTGATTAAGACAATAGTGTTTTTCCTGGAAGCCATCCCGTGCCTAAACTAAGTACCAAGATCTAGAAGCCTTTTCAAACAAAACCAGATAGTTTTCTAATACGGTCTAATGAAGATTATACTAAAACATGCTGCTGGGTAATAAATTGTGATTCTGGTCTGGTATACTGTATCTAAAAGGCATTGCAGGCATATCCCAGCCACTCAACTGATCTATCAGACAGTCCAAAATTACATTTAAGCCCTATCCAATAAGTCCTAACTGAACTCTGAAGTGTTATATCTGAGGTATGCGAACAACTTGCAGATATAGTATACATGCCGTGAACTATTTGTGTTTACACACTGCAGACACATTTTGTATAGCATTCTTCAAAAAGCCATCTTTCTACCAGACGAGACCGCACAAGGCTAGACACCTCAACGTGCTGCCAACAAACATGAGCGCCATAACAATATTAAAGCTACATCACAAAAAATGACAGAACAATCTCACGAAATAAAATAAGAAGAAACTCATCAAGAAACAAAGTGGGCAAGTTTATAACCATTTCCACAACAACATACTTATAGCATCTTCTCCAAAACACTGCTCTCTCAACCACAGTCAACTATCTGAACCAAAAAATAGGAACAATATTCGTGTAGCATTAACATAAACTTTAATGCTTCAACCTACCAATAATATCAGGAATAGCCTTCTTCTCCACCACGGCGCGCGCCAACTCCTCAACACTACGATTAGATCTCTAATTAAACAGCAATTACAGAATCAAAGAGAAGAAAGAAATAAACGATCACAGCAGATAAGAAAATTAGAGAAATGAGGAGCATATTAGTGAAGGAATTACCACGTCAACATTCATGACGATGTGCTTGTTAGCGTTGCTCCTGCCGTCAGAGGCGGAGGCGAGCTCTGACTGGAGAGCTGAGAGCTTTTCCGGCGAGCGGGAACAACCGATTACGGTGTGGCCGCGCTTGGCCAATTCCAGTGCTAGGGCTTTACCGAGGCCGCGGCTCACCCCCGTAATCAGCACAGTCTTGAGATTAGTGGAAGCGGCGCCTGCGACGATGTTCATGGCGGTGGGTGGTAGAGGTTTGCTCATGCCTCTTCAAACGGTCTGCGTGGTCTCTTTTTCTCTTCTAATATTAGAGTGGTGAGGAGCAATGTTACAAACATATAAAATTGTTATTCAAAATCTAAGGTGGGTTGCGATTCAAATCATCTACGTTGTGTTCGAGGTTGCCAGATGTGACTTGGAGAATGACTGCGAGTTCATATAAAAAAATAAAAATAAATTCTATGTTGTGTTTGCCGACTTGGAGACAGGACTGTTGGCTACTGAAAAATAAAGGTTAAATTATCATCGTTTTTGTAATTTTATTTTGAACCTAATTAATTAATATCTAAATTATGAAAATCATGCAAATTCCATACATTAGTAGAGTAGGTAAGTCAAAAAATGGACGAGGGTTCGTGTAGAATTGAAAAAACATTAACAGTTTGTAATTTAGTTGACTATTTAGTTAAAATAAATATTAGACATTACTTAGGTGAATTCTTTTTCCGCGATAATCCCATAGAGAATCTGAAAAATGACTGTTATTATATCGTTGGATTTTGTGACGCAGGACCTATTATAAAAATACTTAAAGATAGGGATATTTTTAAGAAAACATAAGTTACGGACATACTTAAAAAAATGTTAGGACACAAAATATTATTAACTCTAAAAACCACGTTAGAAAAATTTGGATAAAAAATTGATATTCATTCCACAAGGACGTGAAACAACACCTTATTATCAAAATCCAAACAAAACAATGATATATGATAACTAAAATAATGATGAAAATTTCAATGAATCATGCAATCTACTCAATTTTCGAACCGACTTAGATTCCAACTATTTTAAGCCCAAGAACTTTGAGATGCATTTTTTTAATTGGAAACTTAACTCTGATCATCATATGCTTTCTTTCACTCTATTCAAATCAACTCATCAATTTTAAATTTGATTGACATCTCTATTGGCAATTACAATTTTATCCTAGAGTCCTAAAGTCATTTTTCACATCCAATTCAAAACAACTTTGTTTTATCCACATAGTATGCCACGAGTCATCTCGATTGCCAACAGTGTTCTCCGCCTGTTGTAAATTGATCAGGAAAAAATGACAAGAAACCTATTTACTAGTCTAAAATTTTAATTACCGATTTATTGGACGAATGGACACCAACCTTTATTATTAGACTAAAACGTTGTATTATCCCAATAAAAAATGATGAAAAACTTACGCAGATTTCAAACGCTACCCAAGTCCTCTAACTAGATATACACATTGTAGTACCAAAGTCGAGTTGCCGGATAAAACGTCATAATTTTTAGCTAACCAGCACAAGAGATCAAATGACTCGTTATTCATATCATTTCAGCATTCTCTTCCACAAGCAATCGCTTCCTCAAGAGCTACTCACTCCAACACAATTTCTGATTAGCATATGCTAATCTCTGAACATTTTTCTTGTAACAAACACCTACCCGTCAGACACCTACCACTATTTTTACTCTTCCTTGAACTCCATCTCTCATCTTTAATTATCAAAATTCGATTCGATTTGACAATCAAACCTAATCAAAATCATTCATAATCTCTTACTTTCATGATCTAAAATACTTTTATTTTCATTTCAAATCAGTGATTATAAACCCACATCCCCTTGTATTGGTAGCTTCATCATAATTCGTTATCGAATTCTTTGTGCTATGCAGAATCTCCTTCGTCAGGCTCCCATCGGCCTCTTTCATCAGTTTCCTCAGTAGAATGAGATCTTATCGCCCCAAGGTACCCAACGTCACTAATTCCTATTTTCCTTTCTGATTTCTCTTGATGAACGGGAAATTGTCTCTCAGATTCACCCCTTTCCGCTTTCTGTCTCTCTTTTCTGCAGTTGTATTTTGAGCTATAGCGAGAAGTTCTGTAGCTTTGACGAGAATAACTGAGGCTTTCACTATCGTGCTCATCTTCTCCATTCCCTTTATCCGTATTATCCCAATTGCTGGAATTCTTCAGTTTATGAGTACGTGGTCTTTTCATTCCATCTTCAAATCCCTCAGAACCATCAGATCTTGGAGATTCCTCTCCGTATATATGTGGACTCAGTCTCTCCCCATCAGAACAGTCACCATTCAAGCTGCTGTTGTAGGTAGTGGTGCCTCTGAAATTCCGTTGATCAGCAGGAGATGTAGACGTTTTCTTCTGCTGCCCTGGACCCTTACCCTTAGCTGTGCCACTTTGGTTTAGAGGTCCACGATTGTCCTCAATCCACCCATCTCCCTTGGAACCAGCACCATGAGACTGTTTCTCCCTGTGCCTTCTGCTTCTAGAACGTTCTTGGCGGTACGAGTCCAGGTCATTCTCATGCATATTTTCATCAGGATCAGTTTCATGGATGTTTATTTCATCACTTCTGCCACCTCGAGGTTCCAGTTTTCTTTTCCTAACCCGATCGTTGTCCGACCAATACCTGTAGGAATCATGATTGGTGCTCTTGCGGTGTTGCTTCTCCCAGGGGTTTGATATATCAGCATTCTGTTCATAATCAAGTTTTTCTGCATGTTTTCTATCAGAATCCCTATGGTGCCTCCGAGTTTCACTGCTCCGTAAATCATCATCAGTCTGATTTCTTGAACTGCTTGAGAATTCAGCTTTCCTTGACAGAGATCGGCTAGACCAGTAGCTGAGATGAAAATATGCACGAAAAAGAGAATCAATAAACTTCATGCATATCAATAAGGCAAGGAAATAAATATGGATCATCAGCTATATTGCCAAAGAAAGGAGCACCTAAAACAGCAATAGAAAGAATCCATGTTCCCAGGGCTCCTCAAGAGCACCTAGTTATGTAATTCATTTAATTTCATAAACTATAAACCCCTTTTTTAAGGTAGTCTAAGTTTGGCAAATGCCTCCAACTGCAACTTCATAATGGAGACAGCATCGCGAGGGAAATGAGTGTTTATGTAACGAACCAAGAATGGAAAATCATGAATATTTACCAACCTCAAAGGTGATTCTTGGATCACTATAGAAGGTAACAGTACAATAACTACAGCAGAAATGCAGAATATCGAAAGATTGTTCATTGAAGCATTTGTTAAGCAAAGCACCAAACAAGGCTTTGATCAATGGAATTTGTAGGCCAAACATAAGTGTTCTAGAATAATGCATAAACAGAACTACAAACAACCATGAATAAACCAGGCACATAAATAAGAGAAACATGTTTCAACTGAGCACAAGATTATATTAGAATAGGCTGAAGTTGTATCATGTTTTGTACAAAACATGCTAAACTGCTAATATGATTCTTCATATCAAATTGCTGATTTCCATTTCAAATATTATCCGAAGAAATGTTTCAAGCCAGAATGCTGTGCCTGGATTTTCAGCCTAAAGGACCAGGGACTGGAAGCTTATAGTTTTACATTTATTAACTAAGTTAGAGAAGATCAATGACAAAGTAGTTCTATAGATGGTTGTTCGCCATTGATGACAGTTGAATAAATGCTTGTTGCACTCTCCCTAAAATCACTGAAGACAAAATAATGTCTTACTTTTTTTTCAACAGAAGCAGGGTAACTTTAGCGAAAGGGGAAACACACCTGTCTGTCCCATCACAAAATTCTTCACAATTTAGGTTTTCTACAACCATTCACCAATCACCATCTTTATCTCTTCATAAATTTCAAAAGCATGGGTTACAGGGAATACCTGGGGCTTCCTTGCTCGGTCTTTTTGTGATGACCTGATTCATCAGGATAACCAAACAAAGCTGCCATCTCTTTTACCCAATATTTTGGAGGTGGTTTGTCCCAATCAGCCCATTCATAGTCCCCACCAGGATTCCTAAAGCAATGAATAAAGTTGCATGCAGTTCCACGAGAACAGTTCTGGGAGGAATTGCAGATATCATGCACGAATCCAGGTTATTCAGCATATACACAATGAAATATAGGTCTTAAACAACGATATAACATTACCTTAAGTTTAGATTTCATGAACTCTCCACATATAGCAACTCTCCACCTAGTTAACCCCACAAACTCACATTGAAGCTGTCATACCAAATAAGAAGACGATCATCAAAACATGAAGGAACAATCTGATAGACTACATAGCAAGCAGCAAAAATCAAGAAGTACAAACTAACATAGTTTAAAGGGCTCAACAACTTGGTCTGAAAAAAAAAGGATAAAAGAAAGAAGCAGGAATTAAATAAGAACATGAATTATTGCTTTGGCCATCCAATATAAAGTTAATTCTGTTGCAAACTACAATCATAAAACTGTTGCTTCAACAAAATATGGAAATACTTATTGCAAAAAAAAAAGGGCAATAATGTAAGGATGATACGTTCCAAATCCATTTCAATTGACCTTTTCATGTTTAAAAAGTTATAACTACCAATCCTTTTTGTTTTTTTAGTTAAGTCTTCTTTTTAATGCGCAGCATGGGTCTAGTCACGAGATAAAACATTTTTTCACTGATATCTTTCTCCTCTGCTAGTAATGCCATTTACAAGATTGTTGATTTTGAATTAAACATTTAAATGGTAAAGTTCATAAACGGTTTAGGTATTATTTCCTTCACCGAGATTAGTTCACTAATAGTCACTTTGTTAGTTAACCATAGTTTTCATAAAGGAAAAGTATTTAACTAACTAACTAAGTGGGGTGGATGTCTTTCACATTAGCAAAAAACACTTTTAACGGTTTAAACTTCCATACAGAATTCAGTTAGCTTAATTTGGGTGGCTCTTTTTTATATTTTTGTTTTTGTTTTGTGTTTATTTTATTTTTTGTGAGGATGGAAACAATACGTTCTGCACTCAAGTTACCCAGCTTTATTTACCACACTCCTAGCATTCTGCCCCAAAACAAAGATTTCAATTCCTCAGTCTTCTACAGCAGAAATACATTACATAATTCCTCAGTCTTCTACAGCAGAAATACATTACATAATCCGACCACACTATTTGTCAATGGGGTCTCCTTAACATATTATGAGCTAAGAAAGTAATCACATGGCCTATAAACCCTGTATTCATAACACAATTAAGCAATAAGCAGTAAACTATTTGTCAATGGGGTCTCCTTAACATATTATGAGCTAAGAAAGTAATCACATGGCCTATAAGCCCTGTATTCATAACACAATTAAGCAATAAGCAGCAATAAGATTTACCTGTTTCCCAGCAAAGTAACGACCATTTACTGATTGATAAGACAGCACGGCAGAATCCAAAGACTTATAGTGTACATACACGTTTCCTCGCAAATGAGATGAACCATTTCTGCACACCTGAGACATAGGTAAGCAATATCAAACTGGAGATGAGATGCGAGCAAGAAGAATCAATTGCTAAATATTACTACTTTGCAACTATGATCCCATACAAATAGCATGGGAAATTGATTTCCATATTTTTATAATATTAATGGTGGCTGAACCAAAATGAAAGGAAGGATAACTGTGCCTTAGAATAGTGAATTTTTTATTATCTCAGCTGGAACAGGATATAGCAACATCTAAGATAATGACATAGAAATAATTAGCTTAACACATTAAGCAGAGCATCATTGTAATGAATTATGCCTCTCCTTTTCAA
Source organism: Salvia rosmarinus (assembly GCA_036937905.1). Taxonomy (NCBI): domain Eukaryota; kingdom Viridiplantae; phylum Streptophyta; class Magnoliopsida; order Lamiales; family Lamiaceae; genus Salvia; species Salvia rosmarinus. The sequence goes on from CM072815.1 coordinate 15,819,494, forward strand.
CTATTGGAGATCCAAAATAATGAAAGCATACATTACATTCAACAAAAAATATAAAAACTCAAGTACCTAATTTTCTGTTAAGCATAAGTACCTTGAAATTTATAATCTCCCCGAATTTCAAGAATTCTGTATGTACGTCCTCATAAAACTCTTCATAAGCACGTTCAACCTCTTCGTCTGTGTACTGGCATAAACAAAGAGATAGGAAAAAGATTGATATAGAGAAAAGTTGAAACTGGATAAGGATGGGAGTGCCAGCAACACATGCAAACAACCAAACCCAGAAAATATGAGAACAATAAAACGCTTCTTTTTCTTCTCTCTTTTATGAGTTGGGGGATGGGGGGATAATAGGGGTTGAACCTGAGACCTCACCCTTTTACACAGGGGAGGTCCACCGCTTGGGTCTCCCAAAGGGATGAGAATGATAAAATGCTTTACGGTAAAAAACTAGTCTCAATATTCTGCATTCTCACATTGACAAATAGAGAAAGAATATAGTACACACTGGAATGTATGCTCTAAGATCTAACTATATCATCTGCACCCAAACCATGATTTATTTCCTATGGAAAATTGTATAGAAAGGTCTGCAACCTTGATTCAAACCCAAAGAGAAGTATCTACAATCATCAATTGAAGCATGTGATTTCTTTTTTTTTTTTTTTGGGGGGGGGGGGGTCATATTTACTTAATTAAATAACCAGTATATATTACTCCTAGATTAATATATTATCCTATTGTCCTTGTCTACAGTTTACAAGAGTTGTGAAACCATAAAGTAGATGTGGATAGCAGGAATATGTAACTCCCAAGAATATCTTAGAGACTATCATGAAAGATAATGAATCTGTCTTTACTTACACCTAAGGTAGGACAAAGTTTAAAAAATCATTTCTTTATATATTATTCATCAATAGATTGCCATGCAGTCAATAAGGAAAACAAGGTCCACAACAGTTTAGTTGCTGTCAGACAAATGTATACTTGTAAAGATTGTAGACTCATGGCACAGCAGCAATAGCTAACTTTTCTTTTTCTTTTTCTATAGAGCATGCGGCAGTTTGATTTAAGAGCATATCAAACCCGACCCTTGAGCAGCCAAATACATACCATAAGCATTTCTTCCAAGAAGTTCATGTAGCCATATATTGTGCATGCCAAAGCACAGTAAGAGGTTCATGCAGCTCCCTTGACCATTCCCAAAATTTTATTTAACAGCATGATTACATGAACTTTTGCCATTATCCATACAACAGGACAGATGATTTGAAAGATCCCAAATAAAACAACAGCAAATAGTACTTTCTAGAACCAGTATAATAAACCCCAATCCAGAACTAGGAAATCATGAAAATGATTGGATCCAATACAAAATGACAGAAAAGTCGATTGTGGCACGCATTGGGGTGTTGACTACAATCAGCACAACATGTGTACTGAATGTCGTCCCTGCAACTTTTTGAGTCGGGAAGACCTCTGCCTAAAAAAACATTCAGGCAAAGGTGTTTCCCCAACATAAAAGGTTTAGCCAAGACCTGGGCACGATATTCCATACACATATTCACGTGCCCCAGTGCATGCGACATGTTGAAAACTTGGTGAATGGGGCAGTGCCCCCATAGGTACATTTGACTTTTCCACAAAACACTAAAGGGAAAGCAGACCCTACAATAGACATTCAATCAAAGGTAAAAACTCATGACATTTTCCATATACAACCTCAATGAATGTTTAACCATGAAGTCTTTTCACGATCATTAAACATTTTAATTTTGAAAAATCTTCAAGATGCGTACAGGAAAAAATTGTCATTAGTGAGCAATGATTTAATAAGTAACCATTATGTTTTATTTTGCATAGAAATCTTGAGTTTTTGCTAAGGCAAACACCAATCCTAGATTTAAATGTCAGGATGACATTCACTATGTAGCACATATACAATAAGTAGTGACATAGAAAGCAACAGGCTAATTATACACTTACAGTGACAGGCAGGATGACATAACTCTTCTATGATGCATACAGATAGGATCTGGAAGTTTTCACAAAATACCAAACCTTAAGAGGTAACACCTATTGGCAGAAGATCCCCAACATCCAGGACTCAGAAGCTCCTATCTACTAATTAAGGAACTCAAAAGATCATTATAAAAAAACAATAAAATAAGGAATAAAAACAAAAGAGCATGACTACTTGCTGAAATTATCAGGAGCAAATAAATGCATCTTTCTCTTTCCAACCAATTAATCATACCAGACGTGATTTCACATCGGCACAAGAATATAGGAAAAGAATGCTTAAAGTGGGATGGTCGGAACATAATACTCTAAAACATCTTGGTGTAAATGAGAGCCAATCATTGCAGAGCACATCAAACACAAGAGCGTTCACACATACACACACATATCCAAACTTGTAAAATTGAGACTCGACCAAGCAGTATCATGTACTTTCCTCTTACAGAAAGGCATTATGATTAATAAATACAACAATTACTTTGTCTATAGATTTGGAATACTGAACAATATGCAATGTAAAAAAATTTGCCATATTTGAAGGGATAGATTTAGTAGATAGTACAAACCAATTAGAAAACCAGAATTTGCATTCCTTAAGATGATGATAAATGTTAACAGTTGAGCATTGTTTTAAACACTTTCATGGTTTTCAGAGATGGATACCCTCCTCTTCATTTAATAAGACAGGACAAAAGAATAATGTGCACAAGAATGGCAAAAACTGGTAGGTATATATTTAGTACAATAGTACAACAAAAAAAGATGCACAGGCCTTTCAATGTTTGGTAATAGTGATGAAAGAAATTATGTAACTTTAAATCTTTTTCTCTGACAAATCAAGCCAAAATACTTTTGTACTTCTTTCAATAGTTGTTCAAGATAAAGGTTTCCGTTAAAGTAACCATGAAACAGAACCACATACATAACCAAGAACCCATAATTGTGTGCAAATGTTACTGATGCTATAGATCAGGATACTAGAGTCGCATGGGACCCGATTAACAGACCTCAAGACCCTCATCCTGCTCCCAAGCTAGGCCAGGGCCGTTGTACATATTCTTGATAAGCAAAGTGCAGGATTTATCAGGGTAGAAGTGAATTCTGCTACAACGTGAACCAAACCTACATGCCCCTGTTTTGAGGTGGAAAGGACAATGAGCTTTATCCTGTCAAACAAATAACCAAGAGATGAGATGTAGCTTCCCAGGAAGGCAAAAGCGAGTAAAACCGCTCTTATTTTCTCGAGGTATGAGGAACAGAACCAGCATGTCCGAACTGCTAATGATCCATAGGAGTACACCTGCTCTAAGAGAGATATGATTGCTAATTATACCTGTTCTGTTCCAAAGTTTGGAGTTTCTTGAGCAACAGTATCTAGAAGCTGTTGAGCTGTTTTATGGTCACCAAAAGCTTCTGACTGAGGAGGAAGAGGGTTTGATGTGGGCCTGTTAGGATCCTAGACATTATGGAATTTCAAAAATCAACGAATGCCTATAATGTAAATCATTTAGACAGTCAAATGTAGAAAGCAAGTGAAACCTCTTTCATAATCTGTTGGTCGGTATCTTTCTTTTTCACCCTAATTTTTTTCTTCTTCACAATAATCTCATTGCCCTGCCAAATAATTTCAGAAGGTCCTTCTTCCACATACTCCCAACCATCATCATCTACTTCATTCTCATGTCCAACCTGTAAGAGTGGCCCATATAAATTTCAACACAGACCAATTTATAAATGCGGAGATAAAACAGTATTAGCAATAATAGTTAGCAGTTACAGAAATCCTGTGATGCTAGATAGATAAAGGAACAGGTTAGATGCAGATTGATAAATAATTCCACAACTTCCCACAGTAAAAAATGATATATTCAACTCCTCATAACACCTGATCCCTGTGTAACACCAAAAAAAACATATTCTAGCACCAAAAACTTAAACAGTCTTGTTCCAGCATTAGCATGTTTCCACAATTTCCCTGAATTTTCTCATTCAACAATTCAAACGTACTCTTGAGCAGCAGGAACTACATGGTTTAGATCATAATTACATGAGAACTACAAGTAAGCAGGCATTCAAAGTTAAATTATTCATTCAACTAACATATGCTCTAGATGACAAGGTTATACAATGTACAGTTACCTGATTTTGTTTTAATAGAAGCTCTTCTTGCTCAGCTCTCAGCCTCCTCTCCTCCTCCTCCTTTTCCTGGAGAGCCTTCTTCCTCTCCCATGCTTCCAGAATTTTCCTCTCCATCTCCTCGAAGTATCTCCTTTCCTCTTCGGCTCTCAACCTCTCCTGCTCCTCCTCGGCTTGGAGCCGCCGCTGCTCCTCGGGATCATTGAGGCGAACCTCCTCCTCTCGGCGCGCCATCTCCGCTATTTCTTTCCTCTTGTTCTTCCTCTTCTCCTTCTTCGCTGCCTTCCGCCGCTCCTTCCGCTTTCCCGCCGCGCATTCCGCCGCTTCTGTAACAGTATGATTGGTATCACCAACATCTTCTTCTGTCATGATTAGAAGCCGAGACATGTTAGGGATTTCTATCTCCTCGATCGCTAGAAATTCAAAACCTGAACTGAGTCGGAGTTAATTGGGGAACTTGCTACGCAAATGGAATATACACAAGCCGCTGGCTCAAGTTGTGCTTATCATTATAGTCGCTCACGTCGCGAAACCTGTACAGTAATACCTTTCAATCCATTAAAAATTTATATTTAATCTATTTTTAATATTTTCAATTTCTAGAAACATCAACTATCCTAAATCTATCTATTTATTTATAAAAAAATTAAACATAACCCACGAACCTGTGCTATAAAAAATAAAGTAAGTTTTTTTTTTTTGAAAGGGAAAAATTCATATCATCGCAATCCGAACATCTGATATACAGAAGTTGAGTTGGAGCTCGATTTAGCACCATTACATCACGATAATTAAACTCTCTTAGCAAGCCACATGGCCGCTAAATTCGCTTCCCTATTAACATGAGAATAATCAACCACAAAACTCTCTTTGGCTCTAAAGAAGACCTCCAGCAAATCATCTCTTTGATAAGCAGAACCTCCATCGGGATCATTTAGCACGTGAATTGCCAAAAGAAAATCACTAAAAAACTCCATAGGTTCGAAAGCTTCCTCAATACAAAACTTCAAACCAAAAATAATAGCATCAAGCACACCCATAAGAGCAGTTCTCGTCTGAGGTAAAATTTTGGGACTGCAGCCTGTAATATTCCATTTGAATCCCGGATCACCATTCCCATAGCCATCACCTTTCCTTCCTCCCAAGGACTAACATGGATATCCAATCTAAAAACACCCTCAACCGGGGCCACCCACCTTCGACCCCCTGCTTTAGGTAACAATTGTTTATTGAGCGTACATGCTCGATTGATTTTCTGAAAATTATCGAGCATATTCAAGCCTCCAGTGATCACTTCATGAACAGATCGTTTTCCCTCTCCATGTTTTTTGTCACAAAGGTACCTCCAAACAGCCCACAGACAGACAATCCAACGTTCGAAATCACCAGATTTCATATTTTGGCACACACTCCTACTTTAAGTTTTTAATGGATGAAGAAAGTGTTTTAAATACACCTCATTTTTGAAGACAAATTTTTAAATAATCAACTAAAATTCTTCTACTTAAAAAAACAATTAAATACGGGATGTTTCCACATGGCCGCCAAGTGAACTTTATGTCTATCCCAACTTTAAGAATTCATTATTTTCTATCTCTATCAAATACGTTTATTTAATTCCATTTTGATTAATCCACAAATAATATTCACTTTTCATTTTTGAAAAATCAACTTCACATTTTACCATAAATCTATTCATTTATTTAGAAAAAAAGAATAAATTATCCATCTTTTTAAACTCACTATCCAATAATATATTCATTTGTTATCATATGGTCCAATTTCTAATTCTACTATCAATTAATTAATTAATTAATTTATTATCTCTACTCACTTTACACTCATTTATAATTTATTAAAAGCTAGTATTATCAAAATCATTAATTAGTTAATTAATTTTAATTAAGTAGTTAATTAATTTTAATTAATTAAATTAATTAATTCTAATTAAAATTAATTAATTTAATAAATATTAATTGTAAATTAATAAATATAATTTTAAATTAATATAACTTAATTTTGAATTAATAAACTCTAATTTTGAATAATAAAGCCTAATTATAAATTAATAAACCCTAATTTTGAATTAATAAATCCTAATTTTGAATTAATAAACCCTATTTGGAATTAATAAACCCTAATTTTGAATTAATAAACCCTAATTGAAAATACTAAACCCTAATTTTGGAATTAATAGACCCTAACTTTGAATTAATAAATCCTAATTGTTAATTAATAAACCCTAATTATAAATTAATAAACCATAATGAATTAATAAATTATAATTAAAATTTAATTATTTTTATTTGTTCTATATTTAATATAAATATTTTGTCATAATAGAAAAAATAATATTAAATAATAATAAAATAATCAATATGGCTAAACATATATCTAAATTTAGCTGCACTTGTTTGGGTTCGATTAAAAATCGAAACGAATATTATGGACGGGAATATAATTAATCCTGTTTATTAAGACATGTATAACACTTTTGCTCGAAAAAGTACTAATTCTACGCATCGATATGGTAGAAATTAATGGAAGTTACCCTATTTGAAAAAGATCAAACTAGGGGGCATAGAAAATCTCAGAACATGTTTAAGGGTTTCGACGCTTCTTCCTTGCCTATGAAGTTGCAGATGGATGGGGTAGTTGCAGTTCACTTCCTCCAGACCCGGACTTGAGACGGGCTGGCCCGGACGACGACCTAGGGCCCCAAAATTTGGGGGGCCCAATAATTACAAGACTTATATAGATATAGAGGAAAAAAGAAGAATGTGGAATGTATTGGTTTTAGTATAGTGGTAAACTCTCTTGTTTGTTATTGCCATGGTTTGGGATGGGATCGAATCCCAGCAGCAATAACTTTGTTTTTTCTTTCGTTCTGTAAAAAAGACATCATTTTATATATATGTTGTCTATATCTATATAGGGTGTGGTTCCTGTAAGAATGAAAATAAGTATAAGAAATAAAAATATATCATATTCATAGATTTTTTCCTAATCAATGGTGGAGATTAATAGTAATATTTAATCTGATTTCTGTTGTATTTTATAACAAAAAAATCGACAGAGGGTAAATTAGGTATTTTAAATAAAAAATTTCATTATCCTCTTCCTCACTCCCAATTTTCGGTCCATCTCTTCATCTTCAATATGCCAAATCCCTTAAATGTAGGTAATCAAATATTACAAATTCAACAAATATTAGTGTTATGTGTAACATTTAATAAAAAATATGCAATAAAACGTTTCTACCGGTGCAATGTAATCCAATAATATTGCAACATTTATCACATTGAAAAAAATCGAAACTGAAAATCAATAAATCTTAGTGTTATGTGCAACATTTAATAAAAAATATGCAATAAAACGCTTCTACCAGTGTAATGTAATCTACCACATAAATCAATAATGTTACAATATTTATCACATTGAAAAAAAAACCGAAAATCCATAAATCTTAGTGTTATGTGCAACATTTAATAAAAAATATGCAATAAAACGTTTATACCAAGGTGCAATGTAATTAACCATATGTATGAAACAAATATATATATATATATATATATATATATATATATATATATATTATGTAACTAAATTCTCCATGGATTGGTTCGTATCTTCAATAACTTTGTATATAGTAATTAGTTAAACATAAATAATGTTGAAGATAGAGATTTAAATGATAAGATATAACAAATCCCTATATAAAAGTATATAAACCGTGTGGTGCCTAAAAATAAGGAAAAAACTGATTACTAAAAGTTTTAATTACTTAATTAACCTTTATTTAAAACATGATTTTTTTCATAGCACAAATAATTATATTTTGTAGCACAACGAAAATAAATCTTGTCCATTGATTTATGAAATCAATGGTTTAGATTTATTCTTATTTCTTACAAAAACCATTCTTACATGATTCATCCTATATATATATATATATATATATATATAGGGGAGAGTTAACGTGAGAACCATTTTTATTGTGAGAACGTGAGAACCAAAAAATGATGAATTCACTGTAAAAGTTGATGAATCCGTTGGGAAAATTACTGAATCAAAAAAAAATAAACTTTTTGCCCCTCATGGGATTCGAACCCGGTGAAAAATTCTGAATTTCTGAATTCATTAATTTTCTCAACGGATTCATCAACTTTCATAACGAATTCATTTGATTCTTAGTTTTTAGGATAAGAATGGTTCTTATTTGAACCAAACTATATATATATATATATATATAATTTGATATTGCTCAATGTTTTTGCTTATTAAGAAAATGGCCCTTTTATGATGGAAAACTTAATTTACTTGTACTCTCAAGATCTATCTTGATGTTTAATTTATCATACATTAATTATATTCCTAGCATGCTCCTATATAATTAATTGCATTACATAGAGATTTTTTCGTATTTACCTACAAATTTCTGGCACAGTTGATCAATAGCAAACTCCAGCTTTGATCTTCTGGAATGAGAACAATCTATGGATAACATTGTAAAATTTTCTTCCATATGATGATGAATAGTAATTTCAAAAATTAATATGATGATTGGGATAATTTGATTTTCTCATACCTTGTATTTATAGTGTTTTCTCTATAATCCTATTGATATATGATTTTGGCATATCTAATAAATACAATAATTATCTTCTTTCCGAAGATTAAATATAATATATTTCTAGAATAATTATCTCTTTATATCTAATAATATCATATAATATCTATCTAGAGTAGAAGATTTACTAAATAAATAATACATTAATCAGAACAAAATCTATGCACGATCTAGGAGGTGACGAAAAACTTTCTGCAATAAATGACCTTGATGGGCTAGCCCAGATATCAAATACAAAGAATAAAGATGAGTCTAAAATGAATTAATTATCTTATGTTCAGCTCAAAACATAAATTAATTCATAAACATTTATTCATTCCACTAGAGAATAAATGTTGACTTACATTTTTATTTCCAAAGTTGAGTCGGGTTTGTACTTAGACTTACGAATCATTGTATTTAAGATATCGCATGTCCATTAATAACTTATAGCACTCTAACTGCTTAAAAATAATTAATCTCTTTAATTTCTTAAATAATACTACTCAATTTTATTATTGTATTTGGGCTAACTCAACCTGCAGGATTTAGTACAATAAATATTTTGAGTTCCTTAAGGGGACATCATCATCCTAAACGGATACGGTGACTCGATACAGATAACCAACATGACATATAAGCATTGTCACTATCCAAGATACGGAGAATCTTGGGTTATCATATGTAATCCTCACTCATAAAAAGTTAAAGTGATGGTCAGTAACTCATACTCATTTGAAACTTTATCGAGATTTAGATCAATGTAAAGTCACTAAGATCTAGGTTATTCACGACAGTTAGATAAAAGAATTCATCTCACTGTGATTCATTAATACGTTAGGACGTACCATCATAGACAAGCAACCAAATCAAGTTACTTCTTATCTATACTACAACTTATACCGACACTCATCCTCAAGTTGTCTCAGTTATGAACCTTTTTATATCTCAACTAGCTTAACCAATCATACAGACTTCTGTGATCTTCTACATACTGTGTAATCTAACTTTGTTTTGAGATAATTGGACAACATATATAATCAAGTAAACAATTTAGGTAGAAGATCGAATAATGATAACATAAAACATTGTATACAAGCTCAATCAATCTGCTTTCAATATACAAATCTAATATTTTATAAATATAATGTTCACATATGTGCATATATTACTTATTTATTTAAATAACATAAAATTTGACATTGTCCAATAGTTAGGTCCTTGGCCTTTTAATTTGTTTGATCCAATAGTTTTTTGCTTTTTGTAATTTGTTTGATCCAATAGTTTTTTGCTTTTTGCAAGAATTTTTGTATTTCATTTTTGCTAACAAAAAGATTGTTATTTCTTCAAGAAATTTCATTAGTAAATCTTTGTGTATAACTTGAATTTTGTAGTATATATTATCATCATCGATAAATAAATTATTGTATTCTTAATTGATTTTGATTTTGTGATCGAAACTAACATTTAATATAATAGAAAATTATATTTAGAAAAATATGGCATTTCTTCAAGAAACTTCAATAGTAAATCTTTTTGTATAATTGAATACCGAAATAAATATATTATTAATTTTAATTTATAAACTTCTAGAATTTTAATTGATTTTCATTTTATGATCGAGGTCAATTTACCCGAAATTAGATTTTAAGGTTCATAATTTTATGATTTTTAAGTGAAAAAAACTTATGTCATAGTTTTTTTTAAAAATATTTTATTATGTTAGCATGTCCCACATATCTTTATAATTCTTCTAAAAAAATAGTATATCTTTATAATTGTCGATAAATGCCCATTTTATTGTTTTATTGATTTTATTTATCTTGAACAATCAGTGGGAAAATGGTGATGAGTCTTGATTTTGCAAAATAAAGTTTGATCTTTTCAACTTGTTTTTCCCCATTAATATTGTTATATATGCTATATTATGCTTTCAACATTGATCGATCCTTTTCTTTCGTATATTGATAATATGAGGAGTGATTACATAGAGTTTAGATCGAGTAACTATTTATATACCATCAAGTTGAGTTCAACTCGATTCAAATTGAGTTTGACTCTAATACAAATAGAGTTTGACTCTTCTTCAAAGTCTTCTCTCATAAGGATTCTTTTAGATATGCATCCGAATCTTCTCGTCTCCAATTGGTCTATCGACTTCTTCATATGTGAAATATTATATGCATGCCGATTTTATTTATCTTGAACAATCAAGTGGGAAAATCGTCGTGATAGTTGTAGTCACAACCAACTGCGGCTGATTTTGTCGGCCATGGAAAATGGCGAAGGCGAGGCGAGGTCGAAAGCTCGGGGCTCGGCGGCCGAGGTCGGCGGCGGAGGGCGAGGCGGGCGTCCATGTCGGGAGGTCGAGGCGAAGGCAGGGAGAGGGCGAGGCGGCCTACAGGCCGAGGCGGAGTAGTTCGTCCTCGTGTTTAAGCGAAGGTTCGAAATGTATTAAGCGAAGGTAATTCATCCTCGAAATAAACGAGGTCGTATTAAACGAAGGTAGGGATTCCTTTTTGGCGAAGTATTGCTAGGGGTGGTCCCTCCTCCCGAAATAAACGAAGGTATAGGTTCCAACTTGACTCAAAGACACAAGAACAGACTCGAGGACACGATGAACAGACTCAACTTTTGACACTTATGCAAAGTATTCTTGGATGAATGATGTTCTTGGGTATTCTTGACCGGATATATGGGCGAGCTTGTATGACCCTTTTCGCGGACTTCCATTATTTCAAGTACGAGGTCGCCTACTTGAAATTGTCGGATTTGGCCACTGGTTATAATACCGAGCTACTTTGTACCGAGCTTCTCTAATATAGGTGAGGTCTCCTCTCTTCGATATCTGCTTCGTCCGCTTTGGCGAACCGATCGCTATGCGCCATAGCTTCAAGCGCGAGGCGGGGCTCGTCTTGACGAAGCTCGGGAACGGCTTGCACATGGATGATGTTGAGGCGTTGGTTGATCATATTATCTCGGAGCTGCGAGAAAAGTTTGCGGGTCCCTTAGTCCGTCGTGAGAGCAATGCTCGGCACACGGTATTTGTCAGGGAGCGAGTGTCGAGTATTCGCTCGAAGCGGGTGACTATTTTCCGTACCCGTCGAAGCCGCCATTTTGTTGCGATCTCCATCGCTTTGGTATCCTGCTTCTTCATGCGGATGGGATATGCTCGGGCGTGCCGCTGGGTCGATTCTCGATTCGACATGCGTGAATAAGATTTACGTCCACGGGAGATAGGGTCTTCATATATTGATAATATGAGGGTGATTACGAGAGTTTAGATCGAGTAGATGATCCGAGTGTAGATGTGTCCCCTCAGCCTCTATTTATATACCATCGAGTTGAGTTCAACTCGATTCAATTGAGTTTGAAATAGAGTTTGACTACTTCAAAGTCTTATCTCATAAGGATTCTTTTAGATATGCATCCGAATCTTCACGTCTCCAATTGCATTATGTGCACTAGGGCAATATAATATCTGTGCACTGAGGCAACATAAGTTTAGGGTTTATGAACATTAAGCTTTGAATCATTCTAATATTGATTTATTTTTTATTGTGTTGTGCTCTTATTATCTCCGCATGTATGCCATTTTCCGCTAAATTTGCATTTTTAGCTTGAGTAACCAACATATTAGTTCTTTAAATTGTTAGAGTGCCCAGTGATTTATAACCGAGTGATAATAAATTATAAGTTAATAAGCCATCGCTGTATTAATTTTAGAGTCAATTTGTATATTATAATTACTGTTCAATCTGGACCGTATTACTAATATTTCTTGTTTATTTGTGCAATTTTATTTATTTTGTGACAATGAAAGAAGATAAATGCATATAAGAAGGAAAAACACAAAAGTAACTAGCAACACCTTCCAGATTGGATTACTGATCAGAGTAACGGTTGCGAAAGGAAAAAATAAAATAAATAAAAGCCAACAAATATCATATGTTAAATCGTCACTCCTCTGAAACGCCTATATAATTGTTAGCAAAATATATAGCAAGATTACACGGGAGAAATTGGAGTCTGAATATTAAGTTAGCCGAATCATTCCTTTGAAGATTGTCACACTGAGGACTATATATTTCCAATTCGCTCGTAAGGAAAAAGAAAAGAAAATCGGACTCAAACATTAGAAGATATAACAAAGAATATATGGCAGTGCCGCAGTGGCACCAGTGCACCTGTAGAGACTGAAATAGCTGTGCTTTTGGCTTGGAGTTCTTCAGTGAGATATAGATTTATTTGTTTGGTACGAGTAAAGAATCTGCTGTGTTTTGTTGTTTCTGGTTTCTTCTGTACATTGATTGGTTAATTGACATTCTGTTTGAAGGGATCAACCCAACATTCGTCGTCCTCCGCCGCCTTCTTCCATCTATTCTCAAACGCCCTCATTTCAGCATATGAGCGCTGACGGATCTGCACACAATTTAAACCTATGCATGCTAAGTAAGAGGTTTCGTATGTGCATAGGTTCCCAAGGGAGAAGACTTACAGCTGATCTGTTGTTAAGTTTGTCCGACCTCGAACTCGTCTGCCCAAAAACATGTGGAGAGTCACATGATGTACTAAAACAACTTAAATTCACGTCTGATAAAATTCATACCAACTCTGGTGCGTTCCTTGGGCTTGAATCTGATTCCGAGTTGGTCTGCGTTAGCATTTACAATAACACAGTCAGTGCAAAATCAAATATATAAACACTAATCTATAGGAAGAGTTGGGAAAAGGAAGTAACAGCTGCATCAGAAAACAGAAGGAGATTTGTATTATTAATTTCTGTATTCTAAGTTAGCAGACCTTGTTGTTGTGTGAGGCGCCACCGAGGGTGGGGAGACCCCAGTGAACGACGTACTCCTCATCAACGACGCCAACTTTAACAGTTCGATCACCCTGTAAATAATCAAGATGGATGGATTATACATGCAGACTTGTTCATGAGAGAATCCAGTAGTTTTAGTGGACAATTTATAACTTGCCTGTGCACAATAGCCAAGCTGCTTATCTAGGCCCCAAGCATGGATCAGATCATTCTGTCAACAAACCATAAATGTATGACCATTTATACACATTGCACAAACAGCTGAAACGCGATTGCACGAAATTAAGGAAGTAGTGTACCTGAATCATATACCAAGCACAGCGCCACGCTGCTCTTGAGAACACGGGAGCCATCATTTCCACCCAACTGCACCATATTTTACGAGCAATAACCAAGTTAACGAGACACGAATCATCTTATATCTTTGAGCAGATAAAGGAAGATAAGAGTGAAGATATATTCTCACCCAACACAGGGTGGAGCACTACTGTTTCCATCACACCTGCCAGATCCACCATTGCTCAACTTATAATATCTCCTGCAATAATAGGCACATCATCAGATCTTTTCAAACTAGTTTTTCATTTGTTAGATAAAAAGATGGTGTTCTTCTAACCGGTGCACCCTTGACCTCCGGTTACGGATAGTTATGCGATGATGCACCTCAGACTTATAGGGGTCAAGTGCTGGCTGCGAAATTTCAAATCCTTCCTCCTTGATAATACTTAGGTACCTTCCTGGATGAAAATTTTCAACTCCGAGGTCCTCGTCCCACACAAAGACGTAATCATATTCAGCTACAATATCCGGATGCAGAAAACGCTTAGCAAACCACCTATGCCACAACACACGAAAATCAGAGCAAATAAACATCACATGTCCATTTCGTGATTTAAGGATTATTTACCATTTTGTTTGGTTTGTGGCGGAGACATGAATGACTGTGTCGCTCCATTCCAAGTCGCGCCACTCATCAACAACACCATCGTAATGAAAAAGCATCACATCAAATTCTTCTAGAAGAAACTGCAAGTCACAAGACACGATGATGCTTACATTTTGGATATATGCAAACAAACCATGACAAAGTTGAGAAAGACTTCATGAGCAAAGACAAATCCGAGAAATACCTTCTTCACAATTTCATTCACAAATCTTTTCTGCTTAAACCCGACTGCCATAGCCAACAAACTCGTTCTGCGTTTGGAGATGCTCTGTGATTCAAAAACACTACACTTCAAATATGCACAAAGATTGTCACTAGAAATGTTCTACTCAATCATTCTAGACTACCATACATTGTCTGAGACAGGGCCAGACAAAGGGTACATTTCCAAGTTTGAAGTCATGGAAACAATTCCTTTAGGTAAAGCTTCAGTGCCAACGGGCCTGCATTTGTCCTAAAAAGGAGAGTTCGCTCCTTTCAGTTAGAAAGCAGCCGTTGTAAGACAAAGGATTAAGGGAAAATACGAAGAAGCATGTAGATGTGACCAACATTGCACTTTTCAAGCTGTGTATTGTCATCCTCCGTCTTATCCACTCTAATGCTAAGTATTGGTGATACCTACAATCACATATTGCAAACATGATCTAAAGCTGCTCTAATTCGCAATTTATCAGAATTTGTGATATTGCGAAATTTACCTCGCACTTGACATTCTCTGTATATCGCTCTGTATTATTAAATCCAATCCCAGGTGATAACTGCATTCATAGAAAAAGATGGAGCCCACCTTCTTTCAAGAAATATGCAAATTTGAGCCTCAACCAGAAGCAAATAAAAGGTAAATGAGAAAATATTGTCTATGTTATGTGTCTCCTAATGTGTTTCATAAGCTTCAGAAATTAAAGAGCAGAATAAAGCTTTATGATTGTCACTTAGTTAATATCAACTGCAGAAGTGGAATCTTTAAGCTACATTACTCCCAACATTCTAGCTAACACTCACGCTCTTGCAAAAATCACACTATTGAATCTTTGATTCAGCCCAATCTTGAATATGTTCTTCGTCATGAAATTTTCGAGATTACAGAAGCCAATATGTTGATGCAAAATAACTAATCGTCGTCATACTTTAAGCACACATTTGCCTGTCAAAATTATGATGTCTAATTCGACTGATGAATGCTTTGTTTTCTGCTTCTTTAATAAAGAGATAACTGGTGACTATCTCTTAAACCAATAAGCATGACTAAATTGAATGATTAAACACCTAATTCAAACCATTTTCAACCTACTATAAAACAATAATAAATAAATAAAGAGATATACCGTTAAAGAATCTTTCGCCAGCCACGCACTGGCAATGAAGAAAGCAGTGGAGATCAATGTCATGGTAATGAAGAGACTGCACATATATGATCTAGTTTTAGAATCGGATGGTAGAGAAACCTGCTTATGAAAAAAATCCATTATCAGAAATGATAGAGGTGATAACATTCTAACTAACATGACATAGAATAACAGAAAACAAATATATATTTCCACCCATTTAGTAGCTAGAGTTGACCACAATGATGGATGATAGTACGTAGTTGTCTTCGCATTCATCATCAAACTTAAATTCACCATTTCGAGAACAGAGAATTTTACAGTGCATGAAGCCACAGATACGACTTTTCAGAGACCTCAAATACTAGACAATTCTTGAGAAGATCACCGACACAATGTAGCCAAAATGGCTGCTAAAACTAGAACCACATAAAGAAAAATATACAAGTCTTTCTCTTCAAAACTATGAAAAGAAAAACCCAAATGAAACATATAATATAATTAATGTGAATGAAGGGCAGGAGGGGTGGAAGCATCAGCAGTCCAATATGCTGCAGAAATCGATGACTCAAAATAAACAGAAAGAACTTACACAGGCCTTTAATTAATCAGCCCGATGCGATTATATAAGCATAGAGTATTCAAGAAATTATTTTCAGAACACAAGCAACAATTCAATAATTTTCTCTGATCTTTTACGCAATCCGACCCATACGACTAGCAATCCAGTCTAAGAACTCAACCTTCTACTTAGAAATTGAATGATTCTCAGATTTTAAAATTTTTAAATGAAGCAGAATCTGCAGGAATTCTATCTTCCGTTTCTCAGCAACCAAACAAGCGCACACACATATAACTAACCAAAGGAAAAGTGATCATATAAAGAAAAGACGCATATACTAAACAGAGAAAGAGAGAGTGAGAGAATCACAGAATTGTAGGACGTCATGGTGCATGAAAAAGCTCAGAAAATATTCCAGGCAAAAAAAGGGCCTTTTTATCCCTTGTTTTTTGTTCTGTTGGCCTTTTCAACTAATCACCAGAAAGCAACGAGTTGTCTTCTGTAACCTCCGCGCTACCATAAACAATCCTTCCTTCAATGTTTTAAATGCACGCAGACATACACATATACGTCAGAAGGTGTATGTATATATATGGTTTATGTTAGAGAAGGCCGTATCTTTATCGAGAAAACAAAACACAAAAGTTCGCAGCAGGAACAGCCAGACCGACGCCAGGTTGAATGTTTGTTTTGAGTTATTTTTGTTTATTTTTTGGTCGTGGCCAAACGTGTAGAATGGGGTTGTATTGCGGGAAAAGGTTTGCGTAACTCGCTTGTGGGCTTGTGCCACGTGGAAAACTGTGGGCCCTTTGGTGGTCGTGGATTGGCGTGGATTTATTGTTTAATCATTAGTCTAGTCTTGGATTAGTATTGGGAAAGGTTTTCAATTCTTGAACACTACTTTCCAATTATTATTATCTCATTTTTATTTTTAATTATCTCATTATTATTAGTTCATTCTTAAAAATAAAATATTTTTACATTAAAAAATATATAAAATTTTATATCACATATTATTTTATGTACAAAATATAATGCTCTTTAATTTATATGTAAAAAGAAACGTATCAATGATAGAGGGAGTATTAATGTATTATGAGTGGGCACGCACGTAGGTGATGTGATGTGCTTCTTCATGGATTATATTGCTTACCGGTGATTGATTGGGGGATTGGAATTACGGAATAAAAGTAAAGGTCAAAGTATCGCTTTAGATAATATCTAGTGTATTAGATTGTGGAACCCACCATTTTTAATAAAATAATATATCTAGGAAACTCTATAAATTTGATCACAATTTTAAAAATTAGCTAGAAAATAATTCTTATCTTATATAAAAAATATAAGATTTAACTTAAAAAAATCTATAGATATATCTAACAAGACTTGGGTAAATCTATGTTACTACACTATTTTAAAAATAAAATGAGTATGGATATGTTGGAAAATAAGATAGACTTGCACGGGAATTACAAATATGAAACCGAAAATGTGGGATATCACATTACAAAAGAAATAAAATGAAATAACAATATCTAAACAAATTTGAAATGACAATCGAGTTGAGAAGTCATCTCTTTGCAAAATAAGATGGCCCTTGGTAGTGCTCTCAGATTTAACATGTCGTCTCCAAATATTAAACAACTTCATCTCGAAGGCAGCAATACAGCAAAACCGACGAGCTCCTACGAAATAGACCGAGGTCGATAACAAAGCTAACTGTGAAGATGCAAAAAAAATTGTATGAATGATTTAGCAAATGTGATAATGCAGATGCAATATGTCATATTTATAGGTACAATTAGGAATGTCAATCGGATCAACCCGTTTCGGGTCGGACTAACCCACTCGGGTTGTAGGCTATTCGATTCGGATTATTCGGATTGATATTTTTTTCGGGTTAGAAATATTCAATTCTAACCCTAAACTCTCGGGTTCCGAACTAACCCATCGGGTCAATAGGGGCATAAAGTTTACGGGGGAAAAAAAACTACGCATATTTTTTCTTGATAATCATATATTTATAACAAGTATTTTATATTAAGTGGAAGTAAAAGTCAAAGGAGGAAAATAATAAGTATAACTTTCGTATATTAAACCAAAATATATTTCACATGTATTTTTCTTTTAAAGAAATCTTATTATACTAATTTTCAAGAGCAAATAATGAAGTTTGAAAACCATGTAACTAGAAAATTTTTAGTTAATCGGGGATCCCATTCGATTTTGGGCCAACTCATTTGGGTTCGGGCTACTTTTAGGTCAACCCACTCAGGTTGTCGGGCTATTTAGGTTAAATTTTTTAACCCTAACCCTATTGGATTGTCGATCTATTCGGGACAACTGTTTTGCATGTTTTTGTTATGTTTTCTTTTAGTTGTTTTTGATAACTTGGTTCCTATTAGCTTATTTTTATGTTAGGTTTCAGTTTGTGCAGGGATTATAGCGTGTTTAAAGAAATTGGGACAAAAAGCGCCATTGAAGCTGGTCAGAGAGCGCCCGCGTCCGGCGTCTCGTTGCGTCCGACGCTGGGCGCTGAAATCAACATCGTCCAGAGAGATCTGAGTCCGACGCTTCGTTGCGTCCGACGCTGGGCGCTCGAAATGAAGAAGTTCCGAGAGCGCTCGCATCCGGGGCTTCGTTGAGTCCGGTGCTGCGCACAAAATGAAGCTGTGCAGAGAGCGCCTGCGTCTGGCGCCGCGTTGCGTCTGGCGCTGGGCGCTCGAAGTGAAGTTGTTCCGAGAGCGCCCGCGTCCGGCGCTGCGTTGCGTCCGGCGCCGGGCGAGCCGTTTTTCACCCAAGTTTGAAGCGCGCCGCATCCGACGCCGTGTTGCGTCCGATGCTGCGCGCGAATTTTAAATGGCTATATATATGTTTTAAAACACGCTGAACCCTAGTTCCAATTAATTGTTTTCGCCTCCTTCACGACATTTTCTCACTTCCAAGTCTTTTCAATTATTTTTTTTACACTTTGTGATTCAAGAACATTTGATCGAAGAGGTTCATCAACGACATTGATATGTAATAATTATTATCTTCTTTTTCGTTGGATTATTGAATTGATGATTTTTATGAAATTAATTTGTTTGATCCATGAGATGAACATGAACTAATTTTCTATCTAGGGTTTGGTGATTCAAATTGATTGATTGATTGTTTGCATTGAATAAGTATACCAATTGAATCATATGGTTTGCTTTTGAGTGATTGGCCACCATTTAATTGTTTATGCTTCGGGTGAGATCGAGAGATTGACACGTTGCATCCATATGAATCAACTGGGTTAGACTTACCGGAAACGAGTACTCTAATAATTTATTTGTTAGTGGAATTTTATAACTTAGGTTTAATCTACGGAGATGAAAGTCGAGTGTTTAAATTGAAGGTTGGAAGATTGCATGAGTAGGTAAATTTCTTAAGCAAAGCAACAAGTTCGTCTTCTATCAAGAAGTTAGCAAACCCCAACATCGTGAGGTAGAACAATATTTTCTGTTGCCATCTCTTGAAGTCGGTTCCCTTGAACTTCGGCTCATCATCCTCGTGTAATAAAGCGGAGCTAAGATTGACCATCTCCCGGATTCACCAGTACCATTGGACTAGTGTTGGTAAAAGGAACTCGTATGAGATCTACTCGTGTTGGACCCCGTGGATTCAACAATTGACCTGAAAAAACGACGAGGTCGTCAATACAATGGTACCACTAAAAGAGAAACCAACATTTGTTGAACCAACGATAACATATGTCGTTGATCTGATGGTGGCATCAAGAGCAGCAGCGGCGGCGGCAAACTCGATAGCTTCGGTGGTCGACATTTCCAAGCACATGGATTAGTTACGAAAGTTATATATTCAGTTTAAGGTCTTGATCTCATCCGAACGGCAAGTGCTATCTCATCTTGCGATTGTTGAAAATAAAATAGACTTGATCGGGGAATTGCAAATATGAAAAAGAAATAAAGGAGATCAGATTACAAAAACAAATAAAATGAAATAACAAAGTCTAAACAAACTCGAAATGGTAGTCGAGTCGATGAGTTCCTCTCTCAGCCAGACGAGATACGTCCTGATAGTGCTCTCAGATATGGAGTGTCGTCTCTAAAGATGAAATGACTTCATCTCGTAGATATCAATACCGTAAAAACGACGAGCTCCGACGAACTGGACTGAGGTTGAGCATTGAGCTCACTATATAGATGCAAAAAAAAATGTATGCAGGACATTAGCAAATATGTTGATATAGATATAGTCGGTCCTATTTATAGATACAACCACTTCATGGGAAGCCTTGCTGGAATCAATGCACTGGAGTTATGTCTCCCATTACTGCTAAGGAGTTGCAGACGATTTCTAGGGAGTTTGGTGGACAGAACGGCCTTTACCCCATGTTTCTCACATGTGTCATCATGTCGGGATGTTACTAGCCCAAGACCACGCCAAAAGACCAACACACGAAGCTCAATTGAGTTGGACTGCGGCAGTAGTGTGCGAGTCTGCAAAGATCAAGTCCAAGTACAAATCCAAGTCTATGGACCCGGACCCTGGGCTGGAAGACAGGTGCGCAGTGCTCGATCGAGGCCAAGATAGGCAGGCAGTAACGACGGTGGAGTCACGTGAGTGGGCTTTACGGCCTAACACTTGTGCACATAGTTATTATAAGTATAAATAAACCTACTTACATACTTGATTAATTAAATTAATATTAATTAACCAATGTGGGATAAACATTAAATAATATATGTTTGTCCACTTGATTCGATAACTCTATAATCAAGTGACTATCTTCGATCCATTATTTTTTCACTTACCGAAAAACAGATTTGTGAAATTGAATATACCACTATCATCTCATCGGAACGTAGGTCGTTACTATCCCATTTAATTCCATAAAACTAAATGTCTAGTCACTCAAAAATCTATCAGAGTAAGCCAATGCTCACTTAATATATATATATATATATATATATAGACACTCAAAAAACCAATCAAAGTAAGTCGATAACGTAAAAAAAAATTAACGTGAGAACCAACAAATGATGAATTCGTATGAAAGTTGATGAATCCATCAGGAATGTTACTGAATCTAAAAAAATAAAATTTTCGTCTCTCATGGGATTCGAATTCATGTGAAAAGTTTTGAATTTTTGAATTCAGTAAATTTCCCAACGGATTCATCAACTTTTATAGTGAATTCATTTGGTTCTTAGTTTTTAGGATAAAAATGATTTTCATTTGAACCTAATTATCTCTCTCTCTCTATATATATATATATTATTTCCAACAAAATGTTATAGATATATCAAGTTTAGAAGGATACAAATTCTTATAAATAATTTCGTGATCACTCCAAATTAAATCAATGATACCACAATTTAATTATAAGTGCATTATGATCTTATATTATATATACAAATTATCAATTCTGGATTCTCTAACACATTCACTATCTAGTATTTACCTGATATATGAAAATATTAATAATGATTCAATATTGCTGACTTAGTCATCCCATTGAAATTGAACCAAGTAGCATATGGTTGCAAACTTGCACATGCATGCCTCAAAAGGTCAACTTTGAACAACTGCAAATATTATATTCATCTTTTTGAATGATTAACTATCTATGTCGCTTTTGTGTGCGGTGGCCGTATTATACATAATTGCACATAAGTTTTATTGTTCTCGCGGAATAATGGAAGTTGTGAATAATAAAGTGCCCAATATTCACTCTTATTATCTATTATAAAGCCACTTGACTTGAATTTCAAGCATAGCTAGTAACCTTACCATAAAACATTGCATCATTATTATGTGGTTATTAATATTTATGTTAATATACATTCGCAATATTTTCTTTTCGTTATTATTAAGGT
Organism: Salvia rosmarinus; assembly: GCA_036937905.1. Lineage (NCBI taxonomy): Eukaryota > Viridiplantae > Streptophyta > Magnoliopsida > Lamiales > Lamiaceae > Salvia > Salvia rosmarinus. Next base: position 15,841,789 of record CM072815.1, read on the forward strand.
ACACAGTCATTACTCACATTAATATGTATCCACTTCTATATAAAGTAGAAACTCTATACAGTCATATTATTGGGATCGAAGAAAATATTATTATATGGAGATTATTTCTAAATAGGATTTCACAATAAAAAGTAGTCTTTCTTAGAAAAATAATATTCAATATAATACAATGTATAAATCAATTTAACCAATTCACATAATTATTATAAATTTGACTAAAACAAATACATACGCTTTGGTAGTATATAAACACATGTATGTGTTGATCATTTACCTAGAAACTGAAAAAATAGTAATTCTTGTATGTGTATATATGCTAGTCTAATACATGCGTATTTTTTTATAAAATCTTTGCACTCTTTTCTTCAAGCAAATCGCACCCAAAGTTGATAAGTATTATATGCTATCTTAAACTTATTGTAATATATATATATATATATATATATATATATATATATATATATATATATATATATATAGGAGTGGATCAAATGAGAACCACATCTTTTTATGAACTCTGCGAACCATGCATAAGGCGTTGAAGATGATGCACAAAAGCGGTATAAAGTTGTGCATAACGAAAACTTTCTAAAATTATTTTGTTGTGCAACAATTTTAGAAAGTTTCGTTATGCACAACTTTATATCTTTTGTGCATCATCTTCAACGTCTTATCATGGTTCTCAAGTTCTCAAAGATGAGTTCTCATCGGATCAACCCTATATATATATATATATATATATATATATATAGGATCCAGTGAGAACTTATCTTTTTTGAGAACTTGAGAATTATGTACAAACGTATAAAGTTGATAAACAAAATCTATAAAGTTATGCATAACCAAAATATTCTAAAATTATTGCACAACAAAACAATTTTAGAAAAAAAATTGTTGTGCACAAATTTATACTGTTCTGTGCATAATCTTTACACATCTTATGTATAGTTCGCGAGTTTTCAAAAAGATATAGTTCACATTTCATCAACTCCTATATATATATATATATATATATATATATATATATATATATATATGGTGTTATTTATTTTATATGGAGGTATAAATCCTTAAGACGGGACCGACAAAAAAATATGAATTATTATAATGTGAAATTTATTTCTAAATATAATTAGTACCAAATTAGAATCGTAATTTTTTATTATTATATAGAGTTTATTTCTATGTAGAGTATTCTTCTAAAAAAATTCCAATGTGAGTCTATTCTGAAATTAATAAATTATATTTTTCATATGAAAAACTGAACTAGATGAATTAATTGTTCAATTCCTAAGTTCCTGTAAATGATGAATGCACTAACTAATCAAATTATTGTTATGTTTATAAATAAAACTATATGATTGGATTTCGATAGTACCCAGTTTTTAGATAGTATATAGTACTCAATTTGGAACACAAATTTTGGATACGTGGACCCACCAAAATTTTATACATGGTAGTTAATATTTTGCATATGGGCAAAATGAGAAGGCACCTACCACGGTCTGGATAAGAGAGTCTGTGAGCGCTTGATATCCCGGATGCGGAGTGCTACAGCAAAACATGTATTATGACATCAGGTCGTCATTCATACTTAGGAAAGAAACGAAAAATTAGGAAGAAAAATGACAACAATCTCAACCCAAGAATTTTAACGTGGAAAACTCCAAAACCGGAGAAAAACCACGACTCACTAAGGAAAACTATATGATAAATTTCTACAATCACACAGTATACATCTCCCTCTCGACCCCTCTACATTATTACAAGCATTTAACATACTCTTACCCTTCTATCAAGATTCTCACAAAAGAAACTAAAAAATAAATTTAAACTAGAATTTAATCACAAGACTATAATATAGTGATTGGTACACTTGTAGCAAAGATTCTTATACTTAATTCTTAAATAGTATTAAGAAGCTCAAAATCAATATGGGACAAGTTACTTTTATTTTTAACACATAGAAATTCCAACAAAATGCATAACAAAAAACTAAATATAAAACCACTTAATTAAGACTGCATGCTGGTCAGAAAACGTTGGATACGAATGGCGCTGCATTTTGTATATATAATAATTTCGTAGGCCAAGAAAAGAATATTCTGTTAGGTACGCAAGAACATTTTGAATCTTTGATACCCGTATAAAGCGGATACACGCTGTACCCTTGTTCTAGGTTAAGCCTCTGACTAAATTGAAGATAAAGCTAAATATATTTAATTGCAATCCTATGCATGTTCTGTCAAGCCATAATGATGATTATATTTGCTTAACAAAGCTGTTTGGTCCACGCACTTATATAATGTTTATTTTAATAGATCTCTCTATATTTATTTCACAAATTCTTATATTGTTATACTTATATATCATGTTAAGATACTATTTTCGACGGATTTGTTTGAACCATCAACATTGTGAAAAATAATATTACTAAAATTACTTAGAAGCACACGGCGCGAACTCCTTTAATTAAAAAGTAGATTTACATGGTTGCCTTGAAATAAATATATAAGACTTTTTAATCTATATATACAATATATCATAACAATTATAAAATGTTGTTATATTGGTCTCCATTATTTTTAATATACAGTTTTTGAAATGATATGTATAATTGGGTGACAATAGAAAAGCACGATGATCCAACATGATCAAGATTATGCCTTCTTTCACCGTAAATAACAAGAAATTCGAGATAATACTTTTATTAATTGATTAATGCTGTGATCAAATCGAAGTACATAGTAAAATTATTGATAAATCTTAATTTCGTCAGGTAATAAATGCAGTAAAGAACACGAGGAAGTAACGTGATTCGATCTATTGAAATAGATCTACGTCCACGGAGCAAGAGAGAGTGTATGTGTATTGATAATATGAGGAGCGATTACAAAGAGTGTAGATGATCAAGTGATCGATCTAAGTGTAGATCCTCCTTTTTTTCCCTCACCTAATCTAGCCTCTATTTATAAGCCATCAAGTTGAGTTCGACTCTGATTCAAATTGAGTTTGACTCTGATTCAAATTGAGTTTGACTCTAATACAAATAGAGTTGGACTCTAATATAAAGTCTTCTCTCATAAGGATTCTTTAGATATGCATCCGAATCTTCTACGTCTCCAATTGCGATTAGAGTTGTAGTTGGTTGAGGAGTCTTCTTGGGCCAAACTCACGTAGGCCGAGCTTAATGTTGGGGCCTATTTATATTGGGTCTGATGCTTGGGCCTAGTAGTTGGGCCGTATCCTATCATATCCCCCCCAAAAAGACGTAGAAGTGAGGTCGTTTTGGATTGGGGAGAGTGATTCTGACATCGCCTCGCTGAAATCCGTAGTCTGGCGAAGTTGAATGTCGCTTGGTTTCGCCCTGCCGAGGCGTTCTGCCGAAGTCGTATGTCGCTTGGCTTCGTCCTGTTGAGGCGTTCTGCCGAAGTCGTATGTCGCTTGGCTTCGCCCTGCCGAGGCGTTCTGCCGAGGTCGAGGCCGAGGCAGAGGCGGCGAAGGCCGAGGGTCGGCCTGCGGAAGGCGAGGGTGGGGCGGCGAGGCCGAGGTCGGCTGCGGAAGGCCGAGGCGAGGCGCAAGGCCGAGGTCGACTGCGAAGGCCGAGGCGGAGGCGGCGAGCTTAGGTGTCGACTGAAGGCCGAGGTGGAGGCGGCGAGGCGAGGTCGGCCTGCGGAAGGCCGGGGTGGAGGCGGCGAAGGTCGAGGTAGCGAAGGCCGAGGCGGCGAAGGCCGAATGTCGACCTGGTGTAGCTTTAGCGAGTCTTAGCGAGGTGCTGCTCGGAAACCCATATAACTTGGTTTTTAGTCATAAATGTATTTAGACTGTGTAGTCGTAAATGTATTTAGACTGTGTACCGAAGTGTATATCTTTTGTATATAACATGGTTTTTAGTCGTAAATGTATTTAGACTGTGTAGTCGTAAATATATTTAAATTGTGTACCGAAGTGTATATCTTCTATATATAACTTGGTTTTTAGTCGTAAATGTATTTAGGCGTGTAGTCGTAAATGTATTTAGGCTGTAATCAAGTGTATTTCTTACGTATATAACTTGGTTTTAGTCGTAAATATATTTAGACTGTGTAGTCGTAAATGTATTTAGACTGTGTACTGAAGTGTATATCTTATGTATATAACTTGGTTTTTAGTCGTAAATGTATTTAGACTGTGTAGTCGTAAATGTATTTAGACTATGTACCAAAGTGTATATCTTCTGTATATAACTTGGTTTTTAGTCGTAAATGTATTTAGGACTGTGTAGTCGTAAATGTATTTAGATGTGTGTATCAAGTGTATATGTTTTGTATATAACTTGGTTTTAGTCGTAAATGTATTTAGGCGTGTAGTCGTAAATGTATTTAGGCGTAATCAAGTGTATATCTTACGTATATAACTTGGTTTTAGTCGTAAATGTATTTAGACCGTAGTCATAAATGTATTTAGGCGTAATCAAGTGTATATCTTCTCATATATAACTTGGTTTTAGTCGTAAATGTATTTAGGCGTGTAGTCGTAAATGTATTTAGGCGTGTAATCAAGTGTATATCTTCTGTATATAACTTGGTTTTTAGTCGTAAATGTATTTAGACTGTGTAGTCGTAAATGTATTTAGACTGTGTACCAAAGTGTATATCTTCCCAATGAAGAGGTATAAATTGCACGAGATCCGATTTGGACGTCGTTTGCATGTAGATGTTCAAATTAATGAGTAATTTGTATGCCTTGCACGTAGATGTTCAAATTAATGAGTAATCTGTGTGCTTGCCTTGTTTGTCGAGAAATATCGAGAGGGGTGGTCCCCTGGCGCGCGCTCAGTTTGAGTACCCTACTTTGTAGGTTTGTTATCTTCGCAAGGGCGTCCCCTTTTGAAGGTAAGTTGTGTTCATCCGAGGTGAGAATGGATTTTCACATAGATATAAGATGGGACTTCGGTAATTATGCCGAGGTGACCGACTTCGCGGGTGATGCTGGGGTGAAGGTGACCGACCTCGCGGGTGACGTCGGGGTGAAGGTGACCGACCTCACGGCCGGAGTGAAGGTGAACGACCTCGCGGGTGACGCCAGGGTGAAGGTGACCGACCTCGCGGGTGACGCCGGGGTGAAGGTGACCGACCTCGCGGGTGACGCTGGGGTGAAGGTGACCGACCTCGCCGGTGACGCCGGGGTGAATGGTTATGGGCGGCTTGCCGAGGTGATTGACTTCGGACATCATGCCGAGGTGATCGTTCTCGGCTATCTCGCCGAGGTGATCGTTCTCGGACATCGTACCGAGGTGATCGTTCTCGGCTATTTCACCGAGGTGAACATCTTCGGCTATTGTGGAGAGGTGAGCGACTGGGCGTTCTATTCATGGTTCTTGAGGTTCCCGCTCCATTCGTCCTTTGGCTCAGAAAGGTTTGAAATTGGCCCATATGGGCATTGAGGAAATCAGATACGGCTCTGCCGAGGACCTCATGAGATTGATGGGTCGCTTGTTCACCGGCGTTGAGGTCGGCTTCTTCCTCTTCGGTAGGGCGACGGTCCTGAGGGTTCTCTATGTAACCCTCAGGCGTCGTGTTGTTATCGGCAACGGCGATTTCTTTTCCCCGGTGCTGTGGCGCGCGCTTAGTTGAGTACCCACTTTGTAGGTGTGTCATCTTCGCAAGGGCGTCCCCTTTTGAAGGTAAGTTGTGTTTTATCCGAGGTGAGAACGGATTTTCACATAGGTATAAGATGGGACGAAGTAAGCTATGTAAAATACCTCTTCAGGTGAGTAATATGCCAGGTTCGGAGGATAAGTGTACCGGATAGGTAAGCAAGCTTATAGGCCCCTTTGCCGAGGTCCCAGTCTTGACTCCATTGGGCCTTTTTTGATTCTGTCGAAGGCACTTCGTCGATCGGTGCCTCTTCCTCGATCATCCGACTTCTTCTTCTCGATTTTCTGCTCGTCCCATGTCTCTCTCTTTTTACGATCCGACTCGTCCCCTTTGATCGAGGGCCGAGGCGAGGTCGGCGGCGGCCGAGGCGAGGCGAGGCGGCGGAGGCGAGGGCGAGGCGGCGGCGAGGCGAGCGAGGCGGGGGCGGCGGGCGAGGCGAGTGGGGGGTTGTTGGGAGGGCGATGTTGGGTGCCCGATATCGCCGCGGCGGTGTATCTAGATTTCCACGGAGAAAGGAGAGATGATTCGTCCATGCCGGTCAAATCCCGGTAGCTCGTTGCCATCTCTCTCAGGAGGGGTGGGAGACCGATAGCGACGTCTATCATATCTTTGATGAGGAGATCGACTTCGCCTTTTCTTTCTTCGGTCCCGTTCAGCCACGTGGATGTTGTGCCGAGGTGAGCGACTTCGGCAGTTGTACTGAGGTGATCGACTCCGCGGGTGGCGCCAAGGTGAATGATTATGGGTGACCCGTCGAGGTGATCGACTTCGGACAACGTGCCGAGGCGATCGTTCTCGGCTATCTCGCCGGTGGCGTCCCTGGTTATTTTGGAGAGGTGAGCGACCTCGGGCGCCTGTTGATCGCGGTCGGGCGTTCTTGAGGTTCCCGCTCCGTTCGTCCTCTGGCTCAGAAAGTTTTGAAATTGGCCGATGTTGGCGTTGAGGAATTCAGATACGGCTCTGCCGAGGACCTCGTGAGATTGGTTGCTTGTTCACCGGTATTGAGGTCGGCATCTCCCTCTTCGGTAGGGCGGCGGTCCTGAGGGTGTATAGGTAGATCCTCTATGTAACCCTCAGGCGTGTTGTTGCTATCGGCAGCCGCGATCTCTTTTCCTCGGCGCTGCGTAATAGCTTGTTCGGGGTCTTCAGATCATCCGTCGTCAGCACCTCCGACGGCGCTAATGGTTGCATGAGTCCTTGCCATTGATTTTACGTAGAAAACGAAGCTTTTTGTTCGGTTTCCCACAGACGGCGCCAATGATAAATCTTGTGTGTGCGAGATTTATGAAAACAGTAAAGAACACAAGAGGCTTTTACGTGGTTCGATCAATGAAAAGATCTACGTCCACGGAGGAGTGATTCCTCAATACTTTCACTATATGCGATTACAATGAGTGTATCTAAAAGCTCGAGTATTCTAATAGTTGCTCCCCCCCTTCTACCTTCAATCTAACCTCTATTTATAAGCCATCAAGTTGAGTTCGACTCTGATTCAAATTGAGTTTGACTCTAATACAAACAGAGTTTGACTCTAATACAAAGTCTTCTCTCATAAGGATTCTTTTAGATATGCATCCGGATCTTCTACGTCTCCAATTGCGATTAGAGTTGTAGTTGGTTGAGGAGTCTTCTTGGGCCGAACTCACGTAGGCCGAGCTTAATGTCGGGCCCATTTATATTGGGCCTGATGCTTGAGCCTAATAGTTGGGCCGTATCCTATCAATTATTAACAAAGATATCGATTTTCAAAAAGGTTAGTGAAAATATGAATCATGCAACGTTAAAAAGTAGTAGATGCATTGCAGATTCCGAATGACATCATACATTATGAAAACGTGCCAAATAGGCATATGAAGATTGTATTCACCAGCAATAAAAGTTTCCATGTAACCTGAAAAACATTGAGAAAGCAAAATAAAATATTTATCGCAAGACTATCTAACATTTAGTTAATAAAGGACAAAGGAACTTGGTCTTTACAGGTAATTAGGGAGCATTTACTAACCTCGAACTCAACTTAAAATTTGTTTACCAATTACCATACTCTCCCCAAATCCATTTAGAAAAATGATTTTAATGTGTGTACTCATCGCAAACCTATAGCATATAATATTTGCTAGTTATCCATTCAATCCATTTAAATTTATAAAATATATAAACAATCAAATGCGAGTTTTTTGCTATAATGTTGGATATATGTCTTAATAAAATTCCAAAAACTACGAAGTAAGTTAGTAAGTAGTAGTAATAATAATAATAATAATAATAAGAAATAATTATTGATTAAAAACTAAATTTCAAGTATAAAAACACTACATAATCTAACTTTAATCTGTCATATTTAAAATCATCAAATATATGTGTATATATATACAATTATGTTCAAATGAAAACCATTTTTATCCTAAAAAACTAATAACCAAATGAATTTATTATGAAAGTTGATGAATCCGTTGAGAAAGTTGTTGAATTCTAAAATTCAAAAATTTTCACCCGGGTTTGAATCCCATGAGGGGTGAAAATTCTATTTTTTTAGATTCAATAACTTTTCAAGCGGATTATCAATTTTCACAATAAATTCATCATTTTTTTATTCTCACGATTAAAATAATCCTCCATATATATATATATATATATATAGAGAGAGAGAGGGGGGGGTTCAAGTAACAACTATTTTAACATGAAAACGAAATGCATTCGCTGTGAAAATTGATGAATCCACCGGGAAAGTTAATAAATCCAAAATACTCGGAACTTTCGCTCGAGTTCTAATCTCACGAGTAACAAAAAATCCATTTTCTTGGATTCATTAATTTTCCTAGTGAATTCATCGACTTTCACAGCTAATGCATCATTTGGTTCTCATATTCTAACAATAAAAATGATTTTTATGTTACCTTTCATATATATATATATATATATATATATAACAATGATATTCAAACTTCTCAAATCTTCTAATCGACCTTCATGTTATTATTCTTTCGTGAATACGATTGAAAAAGAAAAATTATAAATATAAATATAAATATAAATATAAATATAGATTTCAATATAAAACATATTATTAAAAAATCAAGTAAATACTTACTAACAAAATCTATCATAAAATTATTTAATTAATTATAAAATACTCATCTAAATTTAATATAATTTAATTATTTGGTTAATTTTAAAATTATAATATCAATATTTTATATAAATGAGATCGATAGCAGGTATCCATAGCTAATTTTTCAAACCTAACATAAACTTGTCACGTGTATTAATTTCACTACTCATACTTGCCCAAACTCATCCTATTAGAATTTGATAAAGGTCCTCAAAAATCCAATCCACTTTCATCCCTACGAGTAACTGCATTCTTCATATAATATAATATAATATAATATAAAAAAAACTCTTCAGTCTCCACCCAATCCACAAGCGCATCGTAGGGTTATTTATGGTTTATTACAATCTTTCATCTTTCTTTTTCTCCGTAAGAATTAATCTATATGCAGAGTAAAACATTCTTAAATTAGTATTCGATAAATTAATAACTTCTTTAAAATAATAATTTCCTTTGTGCCTGACTTGGGTTGAAAATGTAAATTAATTTATTGGTTAATTAATACATCTTTAAAATAATAAAATTTCATGATCCCGATAATATTAATTTATAAAGGTTCTACTATATGTAAGGGTGTGATTTTCTTTATGTACAATTATTTTATGCTCACATACAAGTGTCAATTCTACACGCTTACAATATGTTCATATTTGTGTAAGACACATCCTTATTGTTATCATGTTTGTCACTTGACTTATAACTATAGCTACAAAACAAGTCCGGCCTTACCTTACCTGACGGGCCGAGTTGGACCTAATGTTTTTAGGACCTTTGGGGTTTCAGGTTCAGCCCAAACCCACCCAAATTTATCAAAAACCCGATAGACTTAGAATGGCTCGATCCAGCTCGGAATTTTTACACCATGATGTGAGTTTTGGGCTGTGCCCAACCCAACACAATTATTAGAAAAATCCCGGTGAGCTAGGTCAGCCCGGCCAAGCTCGGTGTTTTGCCACTTCGACTTGTAGCATTGTATTGATAGCAAGATTCTTCAATCCCATTTTTCCACATCCCAAAATTTGTCCGAGAAAAAAAAAAGAATTGTCATTTATGTAAGAAACAATACAAAATGTCATGAGACCACAGACAGTTCTAAGCCCTTTACAAAGACTAGTTGTCACTTTACAAAGTTGTCTCGCAATGGACCTTTGTGCAATATAGATAGATTGGATTCTACATGAGGATGCATTGATACAATTTTTAAATTTTCCGCCACATGTCTTCTTATTGTTTAGATGTGTAGCATGTAACGGTCAAAATGTTATTCACACCCCAAAAACTAGTTATCCTTCCATTATAACTTACTCTTTCTCCTTTATGGCATTATATAGAAATTAAGTATGACACCTGGTTTGAGCCTCTATTGGTTTGAAACATCACCCTGGTTTTCCAAGTGTGGTTACTGTCTCATGTGATTTTCGCGCTATTGCATGCGAGCGTGGGGTTTATCCAGGTCTTGCACCTAAGAACGAGCGGGTTCCCATGATACCAAAAAAAAAGAAAAAAAGAAATTAAGTATGACATTCAATTTTGTTAGTTTTTTATAATTAATATTGTAAAAAATAATAGATGTCTTTTAAAATTTGAATTATAATTTTTTTTCTATCATATATTCTAAACATATGTAAATTAAAAAAATAAGCAAATTGGAATTTCATAAGCTATAAGAAAAATTAATATTTTCATTAACTTATTATTAATGAGTCATCATAAAATTAATATTCGATTAGTTGTCTTAAAGCATGATAATATAATAAAGATAATACCAAATTTGAAATTATACTATATAATATAACTTTAAGATCATCCATAATAATAGATTATGATATTATTTTATAATATTTAAATTAATATAAGAGATATGATATAATAAAAAAAAATACATAAATCAATAAGTATCAATAATATTTAGTTGTAATATCATTATAAGTTAACTCTATCTATCATAAATGACATCATCATCGATAGGGATCGTAATAAACAACATCCCCACATATGAGGATCTCAAGTTTTCAAGATTCTCATCGATAAAGATCATAATAAACAACATTCCCACTAATAAGGATTTTAATAAACGTAATTCCCATGATGAGAATCTCTAATTTTCAAGATCTCTATCGATAGGAATTTATAATTCTCAAGATCCCTATCGATGGGGATCTCAAATTTTCAAGATCCCTAGCGATGATAATCTCAAGTTTTCAAGATCCCTATCGATTGAGATCTTAATACAAGATCTGCATTGTCCCTTTATCATAATTTTAATTTAGTTCACTCTATTATTGCATGAAATATAATAATAACGTATAATAATATAATGTGATGTCTTTTAAAATCTAAACTATAAATTTTTTGTATTATATACTTTATAAATATATGTAAATTAAAATAAATCAAAAAATAAACAAATTGGTATTCCACAAGATATAAGAAAAAAATGTTTTTATTTTATTATTAATGAGTCATCATAAAATTAATATTCAATTAATTATCATAAAACATCATAATATGATAAAATAATACTAAATTTTGAAATTGTACTATATAATATAAGTTACAAATAATCCATAATAATATATTATGATATTATTTTATAATATTTAAATTAATAATAATTTATACAAGAGATATGACATAATAAAATATACATAAATCCATAAGTATCAATCATATTTAATTGTCATAACATTATATGTTAATCATATTTATCATGAATAACATCTCCATCGATAGAGATCATAATAAAAAAAATCCCGATGGGAATCTCAAGTTTTTAAGATTTTTACCGACATGGATCTTAATAAATAACATCCCCACTAATAGGGATTTTAATAAATAACATCCTCACGATAAAGATATCAAATTTTCAAGATCTCTACCGATGAGAATCTCAAGTTTCCAAGATCTTTATCGATGGAGATCTCAAAATTTAAAGATCCTTACTGATGTGAATCTTAATAAGCAAGATCCCCATCGTCCATTTATCATAGTTTAACTCACTTTTTTATTGCATGTAATATAATAGTAACTTATAATAATATATTGTGATACCATATACTATATTATATAACTAAATAATATTTCATAATATTAAATTATGACATAATATTAAAAATACATGTAATATTGAGTTGTAATAACATCTTATGATAGACATGTTAATGCATATATAACATTAGATAGAGAGATGAAGTGTGACATTAATTTTGTTATTTTTTATAATTAATATTATAAAAACCATAGATGTCTTTTATAATTGAAAATTTAAATTATCTTCTATTATATATTAATATATATAAATTAAAACAAACGAAAAAAATAAGTAAATAGATATTTCATAAGATATAAGAAAATTTTATATTTTCATTGACTTAATATTAATGAGTCATCAAAAATTAATATTCGATTAATTATCGTAAAGTATTATAATATAATAAAATAATATTAATATTATACTGTATAATTTAAGTTTAAAATAATCTTTAATAATAGATAATGATGTTATTTTATAATATTTAAACTAATAATAATTAATAATAAGAGATATGACATACTAAAAAATATATAAATAATTAAATATCAATAGTATTTAGTTATAAGAAAGTCCCTGATTATTGGCGATGGGTTGTCGGAAGACGTGTAGCTGCTCTTGCTTACCGCTTTCGTCCTGGCATTACCAGACTTAGAATCTCCTTTCGCCTCTGTAAGCTTTCTTCTAAGAAGTTATCGAAAGATTCAAATTCTATTAGATCACTTTTTCTTCGGAGGTGGAGGTAAAGGAAGTCGAAAGACTATCTTTCATGTTCATCCCACGACGCTAGAACGAGTTCAGTGGCCGCTCCTGCTTGACCTCAGATTATGTCTTTCGCGTAATTGGAGAATCTCGACAGCTGGCGCCCATTGTTTGACTTGGTTGAAATCGTCGATAAGCCTCAGAAGCTCATGTAGAGGCACCTACGGCAGGATCCGTCATCTTGGCAGGAATTCCTTTAAAATTGGGAACCTACGGGTTTTTAAGATTTTCAATACCCATGTTTCCCGAAGAGACACTTTGTTCCACTCCTTTCATTTATACTCCAAGCACGATTGCTATAATATATACTTCCTCGACCACTTTAAGACAGTATCTTAGTGCAATGTTTTCATGCTTCACAGCAACCCAGGCGAAGGGAGAGGGACTTTCTGGCCCACCTTAAATATCTGTCTCAGGGTCTCAGACTTTTATGCCAAACTCATAGCTTGCTCGCTTCAACCCAACCGTACTGGCTTGGCTTCGCTATCGCTCCTATGTAGTGGTCGGCCTTCTAGAAGCTTTGCCAGACTTTAAAGAGAATCGAGGGTGAGGGCTTTTATTTGGCTTTACTTAGCCCACCCCTTCGGGGGAAGTATCCGCTCTCTTTCTAACTAGAACAACCGACGGCGAAAGTCTCACGTACGGTTCTCTGAGAAGGGAGTGGCTACCTACTGGAGCTTCGACCAACCACCACCGGTCAATTCCGCTTTGGGGCCAAGGCTATTGCTCTATTTGCTTTAATGATGGCCTTTTTTGATCTCATTCGTATTGTCTTTTTTTCGAAGAAAGAGGTTCAGCTATCTTTTTGAAGGCGATACAAAAGCTTGAGAATCTTGAAACTAAGGAGATGAAAGCGAAATTACTAATGCTTGCCCTAGCGAGGAGCGAAGCAACAACAAACTAAGAACAAAGAGAACAAAGGGTCCTGAAAGCTACGAAAGAGTAGCCCGGATAGCTACACCAAAAGCAACTGAAAGACAAGGGAACTCTTTAGACGCAGGGTCGTTAGTGTACACCAAGCCGTCTTCAATCCAGAATCTCTTTGTCTTACCATCCTTGACAAGACTTGATATGGCCATGGTGTCATGCGCGGCTCGTTTCGCTCTTCAAGTTCCCCACCCCCTGACTCGACTCAACATCTATAAAAAGAAAAAAAGCCCTTTTCTCCTTTTCATAATAATAAGGTAAGCTTTCAAGCCGTAGCTTGCTGGCTTTTCCATCATCCAATCCACAACAAATCGAATGAAACCTGGCGAAAAAGAAGTGAACACTTTGCTGAGGCTCGACAAGACATCTTTGTTTTTCTTCAAACCCCTTCCAACCGCACCGATCTGCCTTCACAGATTGATCCCCTTTTCCTATTAGCTCTTACTTAGTAAGTGTTAAACTCTCTTTAAATTTAAAGGGGCATAACAATAAGAAAGGAGCTCTCCTAAGGCGAAATAAATGGAAAGCCTTCGTTACCGAGCAGCTACTTCTGGGCATAAATGTGTAACCTAAAGACTAGCAGTAACATTATATGTTAATCCTATCTATCATAAATAACATTTTCACCGATGTGAATCTTAATAAACAACATCATAATTTATGAGGATCTCAAGTTATCAAGATTCTTACCAATAAAGATCATTATAAACAACATCCCAATCGATGAAGATATCAAGTTTTCAAGTTCTCAATGATAGAGATCTTAATAAACAACATCTTCATTGATAGACATCTAAAATTTTCAAGATTCTCACTGATAAAGATTTTAATAAACAACATTCTCACCGATAAAGATCACAATAAACAATACCCCTTCCGATATGGATCTTATAAACTATATCCCCACCCAATATAAACTTTAATAAATAACATATTTACAATGGGGATCTTATTTTTTTAAGATTCCTATCGATGGAGATCTCAAGTTTTTAAGATCTCTACCGACGAAAATCTTAATTAACAAGATTCCTATCATCCCTTTATCATAATGTTATTTTAGTTCACCTTGTTATTGCATGTAATACAATAATAATTTATAACAATACATGTGATACCAAATACTATACTATATAACTAACTCATATTTCATAATATTGAGTTATGATTCATCATAAATAATATTCGATTAATTACCAAAAAGATAATTTACACATATTTACAAATTAAATTATAGGAGCACCAAATATTTTACATATTGAAAATTATGAATACAGACCTTAAATTGTCATGATCATATATGGTAGCTAAAACTTCTGTCGATAAAATTTTGATAACATACATCGGTCACCGATAATATTTAGTTAGACTACCAATCAAATAGTAGGGCTGGAGGAGAGAGAGAGATATAATTTTGATATTAGAAGAAAAAGATTGAAAATATAAATGGATGCAATGCATGAAGTTCTAGGGTCCAGTCTACCGTGCAATATATATCGAACTGCAACCACCTTTTAAGCAAGTGTACGGTGTGTGGAAGAGAGCTCTCTCATCCCAAGAGTAGAAGCTGGACGTTCCCTAATTCGAGATAGAAGAACAGAGACTTGCTCTGTCGCCAGATCTAACCGTTCTCTCGATTTAGCAGATTCTGTTACAAGAGTTGACACCATACTCTGCAATAGCTGCATCCTATCCGTGTGATCGTTCTGAGGCACCTGCAGATGCCTGCTGAAAGGCATGCTTCGCCGCCAGCGCAGAGGCAGATACCTTTCGGGGATTTGGAAGCAATTACCCGTTGACAGAACTCGAAGAGCATGCCTACAGAGGATCCCAGAGAACTCAAATTGGTGGCAGCTGCAACCGATGATACCTTCCCGTGGAACCCAAAATACTTTCCGACCTCCTTCAAGCTTTGTATGGTGCCTGACAAGGAAACCATCTTCCATCTGATATGACGCATAATGGGCAGCCATGATGAGTTGTTCTTGGAGCTTTGAGAAAGCAAAAGGCGTGAGAACCGAGGCAGCATGTGATTCCATTGGAGCTCCTGTTTTCAGACTAATGTTTTGGATATTCTGCTGCATTGTCTGTTGCTCTCCAGCTTGATCCTTAAAATCCACTGCTACAGCCACCTGATCATAAATCAAGGACATTTCTGAGATTGAAAAGTGGAATAAAAATCTTAAAGGAAACATGTCATTCATGCATCAGATTCGTCAGAGTTCACCAAAACTACTCTCTGATGCTGCAGCTAAATATGAAGACTACTACTAAAGAAACATGGAAGGCTTCTGCTTCATAAAGGACTTCAGAAGCCAAACCTGTGCCATAGATCATCTGTGACCCAGCATAAAGAAATTAAACACACACTTTCAGGTTCTTTTCTGGGCAAGATGATGACAAAGGAGAGGAGAAATATATGCAAGTTCAAGAAAACTAGTATGCAATTTAGGTAGAGAGCTCACTTGTTCTACGAAATGTGCAAGCCGGGTCTGGGCACTCAAAAATCGTTGAATAAAAGCATTAATTGATTTTGACTGGCCGGGAGTGGTCAATCCTGCAAAAAAGTGGCTTCTCAAGTATGGCAGTGCCCAAAGATTTCGCAAGGCATACAAACTAGCTATATGCCTGTTTGTGTGCAGACCAAAAGAATTCACCATATCTCTCCACCCCAATTCAAAATCTTCAATGGTTTCCAGGTTATAGAGTCGATAAAACTCAGCCTTCCACTCATTATACCGTTCTCCAAGAACAGCATTGAACCATGATGGGAATTTTGCCACAGTAAGCCATATGCAAAGTGCATGTTTAGTGGTTGGCATCTCCATTCCTATTGCTTCTTTAAGGCACATATTTTGGTCGGTCAATATTGTTTGGGGAGCTTTCCCATTCATAAATCCTAAGAAAGCCTTGTACATTCAAACAGAAACATCAAAGTTAGCACAGATATGTTAAGAGCACGTCAACTAAATGGGAAATATCTCTACAGATACATAGCTTCTTTAGACAATAATCTATCCCCCTTCTGACACACACACACGGAGATACCATCTTATTCTTATTTCTTTTCCTTTTTTTCCCCTCCATGTTACATGTTGGAGGGAATTGAGATATTAGTACTGTTTTAATGGCCAGAAGGATCTAAGAAGAGACATCATTCATTTTGCTTAGTGTGGTAGTTGAACACGACATACAAGAAGGCAATGGTAAGGATTGATATATAACTGAAACATTAATGATTAAAATTTGTGAAAATAGATGACTTCTTAGAAACAGCCACTAAAATTAGCAGAAACGATTGCAAGCTAGTTTCTGAAGCAAGCATTATAGTCTGTTTTACCTTCAACGCCCAGGAGAATGACCTCACATTTTCCTCATGAAGAAGTACGCAGCCAAAGAAGCAGGGCATACCATAATTGTTCATTCCTACCCATATTCCAAGAGGCATATCAAAAGCATTCAACCGATGTGTTGTATCAAAGACCACAGCATCACCAAAAATTTCATACGACTGGATAGATGAGGCATATGACCAAGCTATATTCTCCAATCTCCCACCGGAATCAAGTGTAAACTCAAACTTAAAATTGGGATCTTTATCCCTAATATTTCTGCACATTTTAAGTAAATCTATGCTCTCATCCTCTGGATCTACTTTTCTGAAAGACTGAAGCAAATTCCTAACATCTTTCTCAGTAAACGGAAGAGATCCAGGCTCAATGCATTTTTCAAGTTCAAGCAGCCTCATCATTTGTTGCACTGAGATTCCAGTCTTGACAAACATGAGAATCCGGTTCTTGTCAGATTCCGAAATAGTGCGATATGCAGGAAGAAAACGCACTTGGTTTGGTTCAAGAAGTTCATGGTTGTGGTGGTTTGCAAATCCAGTAACTCGCCATTCAGGCACTCCTAATTCAGTTGACTTGCTTATACGCATGTATGCCTGACATCCACACCGAGACGATTTTCTGTTTCTTTGTGGTTTATTGTCATTTGAATTTTTCGTGGGAGTATTTCCTGCACGATGGCAGACAAAGTAACGCCTCGTGAGACCTTTTCCAACACCATCCTTGCCCTCTGTTCGGTGACGCCTGATTGAAAACCCACAACGCTTTGCAAATTCACTGTAGAATTCATAAGCAGCATCGTGAGTTACAAATCTTTGACCAATATATGGAATAGCGTCATTTGTTGTCTCTAAGGACAGTTTGGTCTCATCTGGAGATTCCTCGGAGCTGCTTGCTTCATCAAGTGATATGGACCTTTGATCTGAGGGATCGTCATACACCAGCATAATCTGCCCAGCCTCTTCAGACATCTTAGTCTTGTCAGGGGTTTTTAGCTAATGCTATTGTCAGCCATTTCTAAACAAAAAAACATCGTTAAACTAATCAGTGATAAGAAGGCAACGATTTCTGTGTGAAAGCACAAAGAAATGACATGGAGACAAGAATTGCAATAAATATAAATAAATAAAAAACTAAAAAATTCTCATCCCATTAACCCGACAACTAACTAAAAACACACGAAAGGACAAGATTTAATGAGGATGAACAGATTATAGCATTTTCGGAGAGAAGATGAGACAAGAGTATCACCACGAATACAGATAGCTGAACATAATATAGGAAAGACAAAGACAAAATGAAACAAAATACATCAAAGAGGCCATCTATTAAACACGGGGTATGATTACAGCACAGTAACTTCCCTCTCGACCGTCGAATCCATTTTAACCTTAACTTTCACTAATATAAGCAAAATTAATGGCCGCATGAGTTAATTCACAACATAAAACATTCCAGATTCGAACAGCATCTTGTAGCAATGGCATTTCACATAAAAAGCTATCTTTTCCACGAAATTCAAAATGAGTAATTATAGAAGCACAACCTCTGAGGTGCAACCGGAATTCAACAAAATGTATCAAAGTTTAGCATCAGCCTAAAAGAAATTCCAACCAGAAATCGATAAGAAAAATAGTGAAAATCAAGGCACCTGTCGTTTAGATAATCGTGGCACCAATCGATCTCCATGTGATACACTGTATATCGATACGTATACATGTACGTATATAAATTCAAACTGACTATGAGAACATAAGAATTGAAATCGCGAGTTAACTCAGGATTAATCGACTGGGAAGAAGAAACGAAGAAAGTTAAAGCGAAGAGAAACCCTAATGTGCGCAGGGATGTGAATTTATTTGTGGCGCACGTTGCTATATGGCGCCAGTAATAAGTCTGTATCCAAACTGGTGGGTTGTAATTCAAGGACTAGACTAGTGCTGGATCCAAACAGGATTATTGTGACTTCCCCATTCTCCCGTTCACCAAATAATTGTGTTTTCTAAAAGGTTAATAGTCCCAAATTTCAATTAGCAGCTTTTCAAAATCGGGTTCTAACAACCAATTCCAGATACGCCAAAAATTTATATGCATGAATTATTGGTTATTTTTTTAATATTTTGCACACGATCTTAGAAACCTGTCACCTAATATGTGAATTTTTAATTTGTTTTAAATTTATTCCATGGGCAATTTGAGCAATTACAGGGGCTATCTTTTCTTTAAAAAAAAATCATGGAAATCTGCGGTCATTATTTTCAATATGTACTTAGTAAATTTATGTTCTCTTGCAATACATGCAAATCACACATGAATGATAAATCATACTTGAAAAATCAAACGTAGCAGACAGACATATATAAGCTTTTAGTGGGAGTCGAATTTGTAACATTTGGCATTAGAAAACCTACCTAGCCACTAAGGTTCACATATTAGGTGACAAGTTTAGAAAAACGTGTACAAAATCGAATTGGTCTATAGTTTGTATATTTATAAGCAAGTCAGCATCAAGCTCTCAGACTTAATTGAGTGAAGCTTAGTTCAGGTATGACTACTTCCCACTAACAATTTATCATTTCAATGTCTACATTGACTAACATGGTGTGGAAGTAGGTGGCCTTGGATTGGTTATACTCGTTTTAAGGTTCACTGATAACTTCATTAATGGTCGTAGGTTGTTAGGAAAGCATCTTATCATGCATGTTCATAGTTAAATGCGAAGTCAGGTTGGTTGGTCCATCACTGACTATGTTACTCACATTGATTTTTAGAAAATATGCTTTAACAGAATATTAGTACAGTAAATGACACAGTACTTATAGTGTAATACCCCGTGTAGCAAAGATTAGCTCGTGATTAAGAGCTTATTAAGAAGGACATTGCATCCTTAAGAAATAGTTGGTTAAGTTAGAAGCTTTTGCGTTAAGCTTCGAATTGAGACGATAGAATTTCGGCAGATTTGAGATAGAATCTGAGATAAGATTCTTAAATCTAGTTGAACATAAGAAGACCTAGAATTAAATAGTTTTGAGATGATAGATACATGCTCAAAGAAGTTTTGATTTCAGAAAATTTAGAATTTCAAAACTTATATTTTTGTGACGTCGGCGTTTGCCGATTAAGCTCGGACAAAGAGCAAAATTTTTAAAATGGGTTTTAAGGTCAAAAATATGTTTAATTTTTATATTTTGATGTTTATGAGTAATTATTGAGGTTAAAAGTAGAGATTCAAAAGAGATTGTTTTATCGGATAATTAGTGTCGATTTCTTGCGATAAAAACGTTATGTATTATTCTACAATATTTATAATTATTTTCTACAACAAAAGTGATTATTTTATATTAAAGAAAATGAGGAAAAGAATGGAAAAAGAAAAAGTTCTAGAAAAAGGATGAATAATCCTTTTATTTAAGAAAATCAAAACTAAATTATTTATTACATAAGCTTAATACATAGAAAAATGAAATTATACTATTCATCCCTCATTTCTTCCCCAATTTTCGTCCACCATACACACACTCACACACACACATTTTCGAAAATCATGAGCCAAAAATAGAAAGATTCGACCGTTGAATTTTCGATCGGTCTTCGAATAGAGGTATAATTTCGTACCTAGAACACATCTACGGTTTGAAATTTTTAAAAACATGCTCCTATGTTCTTATCATATTTTCGGTCATTTGGGAATAATTATGAAGGATTATGTTTTGTTGATTATTTATGAATATTATGATAGATTCGTTGTTTACGTATTGTTTAACGTTGAATTTATAAAACATATGTTTATTATTTGTAAAATCATGAAATTTTCGAAAATAAGGGGAGGTTTGATCTTGAATATATGATGTTGTTATGATTGAATTGTCTTTATATATGTGTTATTGGATTGATATAAACGTGTTTGGAACAAGAAAAACGTTTGAAATCGAAACTATATAGAATTTCCTAAAATGGCCGAAAACCCTAAGTGTCATAATGTTGGATTTTTGATTTTATTTGATCAATTTGACTTCATATTTGGATTTTATGATATGAATAATGCTTAAAATGATTTATTCGGATTTTTTCGCCGACGTATTCAAAAATTATAAAATTTTAGTTTGTCGGCGAAATTAAGTTTTCAAAGCCAAAGCTTTGATCTTTATGTTTTATTTATAAAATGATGATATTTAATTATAGTTGAGCATGTATATAGGTTCGTTGGTGTTAGATGACGTCTCACGTGAATTTTCGACGTTAGACCTTAAGTAACGTCTTAAGGGGATTTTCGGTTTTTATCTTTGATGAGGTGATTGAAGCTTGTTGTTGAGTTTTATATGATCATTGAGACATATGGTGATGAATTGGTGGAGTTTGGGCTATGTTTGGATGGTTTGGTATTGATATGCCGATGCGTTTATAAACGTTACGCTGCCGAAATTTCGATAGAATTTGTTTGTTAATAAGATGTTAGAGGATGCAATGACCCGAGTTTTGATAGACCTTAGAGTCTTAGTTTTGATATCAAGAAGAATTAGTCGTGTTGACGACTAAAGATGATTAATGTTCTTGTTTGGTCTTGATAGGCATTTATGCCGTTTTATGAGGATAAAATGTGGATAAAGAAAGAAATGGAATTGAGAATTTGTTCCTTAGCTCTAAGGAACATCCATGTGGGTATAAGTATTTTCTATAAAATATGCTTATGCTTTTAAATATTTTCAAATGACATGATATGATTATGCATGAAAGATGATATGAAATTTTATGATATGCATTTATTTGAAAAGTTGATTGACTTGGCAACGTTTTGAGCATGAGCATAAGCATAATGCATTACCTATCCACGAAAAAGAAAGAAAGAAAGAAATTACCGACGTGGGTATGACCAAGTTGAGATCCTTCGAGACCAACTCGGGTATGTGAAGTTAAAGTGTGTTGAGGAGGGCTACTCTCGGATCAACACAAAGAAAATAAGTGGATATGGGAAGGAAAGAAAGCGCATGCGGACATGAAACATGCATATGCATACGATATTATGATATGATGATATAATGATATGAGCATGTATGAACAGATTTTGAGCAGCTTTATGCAGGTATTTTCAATAAAACCCCTGCATAAGTTTATTTTTATGCCAAGTCAAGAATATAGCCCTAAGGGCAAAGTTTTAAATGTTTTTGACGTATACCCACTGAGTGCATTTTTGTACTCACGCCCTGCATATATTTCTAAATATGCAGGTTGAATGAGAAAATCTTTGGAATCGAATCTCTTGTGAAGGAGCTTCTCTAAGTAATTTGATTTATGATAATTTTGGGAAATTGTTGATGTTATTCATTTGATATTCACCTGTTTTCGATGCCCAGAGAGTTATGTCTTCACACATAATTCTCAACCACACTTTCCGTTGCCGAACTCTGGCCTTTATTTGTTCATGTGTCCTGCTAAAATAAAGTGATCATGTTCAATGCTCTGTCATGATTTAAGATGTTGATAAACTCTCAAAGTTGTCAAAGCATGCTCAAATATGTACATTCTTGATATTGGTTATTCCGTTGTGATCATTGTACTCAGCCGTTGTTCTTTTCGATTGATTCTTTATTTTGATTTGACGATCATAAAATCATTCTTCGTTCAACTTTAGTTCACTTCTTGAATCATAAAGGTTCAATTTATTCATTATAAAAATTGTTGTCATCCCTTCTCTTGACATATGTTTGAGCCGTTGTTGTTAAATTTTCTTTCTAACCCCGAGTCACGGCCTAATTACTTGATTAAGTAGTCGGGTCGTGACATATAGTGGTTTAGGAAACAATTCTACATCCATGCAAGTCGAATACCGATTGTGAAGAAGATAGTCTTATGACTATTGAAATTGAGACGAAGTTGGTTGAATTTGAAGAGATTTAGTGTGAGAAGGAGAGAACAATGTTATGTTGGTAAGAGCACTGGACTCCGATGGAAACATTTTTTCAGAGGGCGAGAAGAAGGAAATCTTGATCTGAGCTTTGTGATTGACACCATAAGTTTACAATAAAATCGTGACTTTTAGGACTTAAACCTCTGTGTATGTTGCCTCATACGGCTCCGTTCGAGCTTGTTGGGATGTCTCAATGGCTCAACACTCGAGTGGCCATAGAGATTTCGACAACAAATGAAGCCTTTTAGAGACGCAGCTTTTTAAAATTCATTTTGTTTATTAATTGACAAAAAAACAAAATAAAATCGTTTTTAATGGGAAAATCGATGGAAACATTTTTAATGGTTTGTGATTGACACCATGAGTTTTCAATAAAATCGTTTTCAATGGGAAAATCTATTTGATGATTTTGAAATCAACGATCATGATGATATAGCCGTTGCTAGATTGATTTTTGAAATATTTTTTTTATTTTTTCACATCTATAAATACCACCTCGTTTTAATTCTCTCTCTCTCTCTCTCTTTCAATTCTATTATTTTTCTTAAGTTTTATTATATTATAGTCTTCAATCTTTACAATATCATGATATTCTAAATTCACTAATACATTCTCCATAATTCCAAACTTTTATATTCTATATCATTAGATACTAGTTAGTATATGAGTGATTTTGTATATGTGAGTGATTTACAGGTAGCAAGTAACTAGAATATGAGTCATATACTGCGAGTAATTTTAGGTCCATAGCTTGCTGGAGTATTGGGAAGTATCATTAATAATCTCAATTTCCATTAATAGAGGGTCAAACAATAATTGTAGTGTTTTTCTTGCACATGAATTTCTATGCAAATACTCTAGGAAGGGATCACCGCCTAGATACTCTTTAGGTAATGATCGATATTTAGGAATGAATGAGAATGGATTGATGATTCCTACTTCCATTTCTAATAATATTCTCAATAGTCTTCACTGTATCCATATTGTCTTTTACACTACATATATGAATATTGAA
The DNA here is from genome assembly GCA_036937905.1 of Salvia rosmarinus. Taxonomy (NCBI): domain Eukaryota; kingdom Viridiplantae; phylum Streptophyta; class Magnoliopsida; order Lamiales; family Lamiaceae; genus Salvia; species Salvia rosmarinus. The sequence continues at coordinate 15,865,524 of CM072815.1, forward strand.
TTAGTTGTTGATTCATGTAGTCAAGTCGTATTTTATTATATGTTCATGTAATAGTGGTGACCTTCAAAATATCACCATTAATAGGTTAGTTGAAGGATGTAATTTCTACACCTATATATACCTATGTAATCTTTATTCTAAAGCAGATCAAGCAAAGATTAATGTTTCCTCCACCAGCATGTTATCCTCTTCTAACATTCACACCCTTTGTAGGCAATTCCTTTGGGGAACATCTCCGATAGCTTGGAAGGATCTTTCCTTTCCGGTGGAGGAAGAAGGTTTAGGGTTTAGAAACCTGCCATCGTGGAATGAAGCTCTATTGGTGAATGTGTGACACATCCAGTCAATGGAGGAGTCCTTGGGGATTACATGGAACAAGAGAAGGGGCATTTGGACACAAATGCTTAATTAGAGTGCTTCTCCTTTTTCAAAACAAATGATCTCTATTCATGATGATGTACTGTTAGCATGTGCAGGTTCAACTTAGCTAGCTTACAAATGAGAATTCTTACTCGGGATAGACATTTCCTGATGAACATGGATCATATATGCCAGAAGGATCCCAAATTTGGCGATCATTTTTTTTTTCTCTGGTGAAATTACAGGTTATGTTTGACGGGAGATTAAGAAATGACTACATATTTATAGAGCAATCATCTCCATACGTAGTGCTATCATATGCTTTCATGAGGAGCCTAGGGTTCTAAGGTTCTCAAGCAAGCCAAATAGTTAACTCCCACACGCTGTGGATGGCAAGAAATGAACTAGTCTTAGAAGGTATGAGTTGGTCCGAAGAATAAGACTTTGGTCTAATTCAAATCCCTACCGTTCCCCTTTTCTCTAATAAAAAAATAGAAGAAAAAACAAAACACGCCTCAGAATCCGAAGTTGGGACTGAAGAAATTGAAATCCTAACAAGTCCCATGAGTTGGTGGATCTCAATACATATAGCAGATTAAACTGAGCCAGGTTAATAACATAGATTAACCATACAACTTAAACCCCTACAGAGAAAAGAAAAAAAGGACAAACCATGAAAACAAGTTAAAATCCACTATTTTATCAAATTTTCCAATCCAATCATAACCCACCAAGTTAGAAGGAGCTAATCAATCTTACGGTTGTAGATAATATTCCCGCAGAGTTGTTCATCTTGTAAGAGACAAAAGGCAAAAGTGTTAGTCCTCGCTTTCAACACGGACGATGGGAACTTCCTCTGCTCACCATCTGGGGCTTCAAGGCACCATATCTTGCTTTTTAAGTCATCGGTATTCTCATCTTCGTGAATAACTGCAGTAGTCTTACCGTCGTTTCAGTTTTCATCATCGCTGAGCACCTCAACAACAGCAGTGTCTGAAGCCTGGTGGCTCCTTCTTGTTGCCTTCTCATGAAGCGTCGTCTCCTTGGAGCACAATTCTAATTCATCTCCCTCCAGTTTATTATTTTTCAGCTCAGCAGAGGGTTGAGACGCCTTTCTGCTGGTTATATTGTCATCCTCAGGTTCAGAGTTAGGCCCTCGGAAAAGGGATTGCTTTCTTGCTGGAGGAGATGCATTGCAGTGATGAGACCTCTCTGTAGCCAAAACAGAAACATATTAGACCAGTTCCACCTAATCTTGAACGACTACGATTTAGCAAGTAATTATATAACATACTTTTTTGGCAATGGATTTATTTGACACCCATTAGTTCAAGGTAATGTACGACAGCATTCATATATTCTACATTTAGCTAGGTACATACATTTTGCATCCAAAACAGTAACATGATATGAGCTGGTATAGTATTTAAAGAATTTGGCAATACCTTAAATTAGTCAACAATTCAGGCACAATATGTTGTTACATGCAAAAGTAGAATTACAAGATCAACTTCAACAATGAACTGTGAAGTCAAGTCAAAGTGACAGATAAAACCATACCACAAGAGCTTTACTTGCAGAGTACCTGGTCGGTTTCAATATCAATCCATCATTGTCTATGAGCTCTCAAAATTAGCCTTAGCCTGATGGGCTGGTCTTGGGTGAAATTAGGCTATGCTAAGAAATAGAGGTTCGAAAAAAATCAAGTCTAAAAGGCCCACCTAGTAGGCCTGCCCGGCTGCTCGGGATTCCGAAAAAGCCCAAAAGACCCTGGTCATAACAGCCCAGAAGATTTATACGTTAGTATATGCGGTGATCCTAGTGCTAGCCTAACATCCTTATGAATTATGGTACATGGTTCGATTCCTAGACCTGACATTTTAAATTTTGTTTCAAGTTTAATTACATTTTTTTTGGGTAGCAGGTTGGGCTGGTTTGTTCCGGTGGCTGTCTTGGGCAGGGCCGGGCTGCACATTTTGCAGCTCGACTTAGTTTTGGGCCACGCCGGGCCACCCCTAGTCCACAACTCTATCAGTGGGTCTGCTGCAACATCATATATTTTTCAGAACTAGTATATCAAAATTCAGCAAATATTTGGATATTTACAGATTTGCAATATCATTTATAAAGGCAAAAACTTGTGTTCATCCGAATGTAAGGTGCATCCACCCAAATTAGGGTTCACTAATCTCCAATTAGACTTTATTAATCTCCAATTAGGGTTTATTAATTGCTAATTAGAATTTTTAAATCACAGGGATTAGGACTTAATTAAGGTATGCACCAGTGAGTGCCTCATTTACATATGCATGTCCTGAAGGTTTCATAAGTCAAAGAAAAGAAAACAAGAACTTAATGACTATTGGCATGTAATAAAACTAGAAAACTATAATTTCAAATCAACTAACAATATAAGACATGAGAACACTCAAGGTCTGATTTACCTACTTTTATGGTGCCAAACATAAGGACAACTTTCTCCAATAAAGATATCTATCAGATTCTTGCATGTCTCAAAGAAATAACACTTGTTTGGCAATAATGATGGATGCTCAACACTTCAACATTATAATAAGTTCAAGGAGCTTCAGCCATCCAACGTACCTGATTCTTTGTCATCCTGCCATCCATAATTAGTAATAGAGGAATTACGTTCGAGGATTGATTTAGGAGAGTCTTTCTCAGTGCTCATGTCATTTAGAATGTCTTCGGAAATGGGAAGCTCATGTATATCAGGAATCACTTTAGGAACACTTTTCATTAATTTTGATACTTCTGATGGAGTTTGTAGTCTCCTTTTCTTCTCCAGGTACTCAAAAAGTGTAGCAAAGATAAGAGTTAAGGCCAACAACCAGAAACCCTCATCTTGTAGAGTAACCTAACAAAAGGAATTGTCTATCCCTTCTAAGAATGTAGAACCAGAGTTGAGAGCAGAGGATGATGTTTTTGCAGTAAAGATTACTCATTGTAGAAACCAGAGAATAACTGGTAATTTTTTCTGTTAGCATTCATATTCATGTATAAATTCCTATAGATATAAAGAAATGCACACTGCATTTAGCTTGAATTTGAATTCCCTTTACCATAGCATTATGCGGTGTAACTGCACAGTAAGTTAAAAATATTGATCAAATTTATCATCTCTCTAGAACAGGACTGAAAAGGAACAGTGTTTTTGAGTTGGAAAGTTTAAGATAATACTTATGTATTGATCTGTTAGTACTGACATTCATAACTTAATTTCTTTGAACAAAAAAAGAAAACACAGTGCATTCAGCTTGAGTCAGTTACCATCAGTTATACAGTTTAGCCATGAAAGTTAAAAAATTTGTTCAAATTAATTATCTTTCTAAATGAGGACCTGAAAAGCCCAATATTTTCAGGTGGATATGGATTTAAGATTCTAACTATTTATATTGACAATCATGTTCTGTTCGAAAGCTTAGAACCTAGTCTCCCATATAGTAACTCATTAAAGGATATTCACGTCTCCATCCTTTCTCATTGGCTCGATCAATGAGATTTTGCAACAAGGCCAACTCTTTAGTTATCCACTGCATTAAATTCAATTAAAATCATTCAAATGATGACATGGACTTTGATGTCACTTTTTTCTATGACAAAGCAGAGTGTACAAAACTGTCAAAAAGATTATTTAAACATATTAAATGAAACCATACTCAGTTTAAGATGAAACAGGCAGTTTACACAAGGAAATAAATATATCTAATGCATTAATTTTTAATATACACAATCTCCAGATGATAAAACATGGTCCTGCTTACTAGTTGCCCATTGCCCAGGTAAGGACAAGATTTATCAATTGATAACACATCCCTACAATATAATCAAGCAAATAAAACAATCAAAATTACATACTCTGTTGCAACAACCATTTAGCTATATTAACTAATAAAATTACGATAATAACTTGCTTCTAGAACACAATACATGGCTAGCGATGGAACAGGCATCCATAACCACCATCAACATCCTGAAAGATGATATATGATATAGGAACTTCATAGAGCAAATTTAGAGTCTGTGAGACAGAATTGGCACAACTAGGGAAATGTTGCAGAGAGAGTTTATGATCGGAGGTCGAAGTTCGAATTTTGCCGTGCTGGAGACCATTGCTGATTCTTTTAGAGATGTTATCTAATTGTTTGTTCAGTTGCTACAGGCTCCTTATGAGGGCTTAGTATGGCCTAGCGAATAATAAGAGGTCTTCTTACAAGAAGACCTATCTAGAATTTTATTGCGCTTGGGCAGGAGAGATTCTTCTCTCTTTTGGTAGTTTGTTTTTTGGGACAGTATTGGATGAGTTATAATTCAGTTCCAGGTTTCTATTATTTGAGTGGTTCTCCTTTACTGTAACAGGTAATGCACTCAATAACATTCATTAAATCAACAAATTTTAATTCAAGCTACCAAGTTGGAAGTGAATACATGGTAAATAGCGAATAAGATCAATCATAACTGTAGAACTTATAGTGCAAGATCAAGACACGAGACATACATGCTTCGTTAAATTCACATGAAGAATATTGGCTTTCTGTTGAAGATCGTCCTGCATATAAAGAGAATAAGGCCATGTGTTTAGAAATGCCTAAGTCTTGCATGCAGAATAATATGAAATTAGAACTTTTAGCATACTATAAGTGCAACTCAGATCTGCTTACTGAAATCATAGTAATACTCACCACTGTAGGCCTTTCAAGCTGACCTGCTAATACTTTCCGTCTCAAGTCTTCGCATTCTTCCTAAAACAAGTGGATGACGACTGTCAGTTTTTTCTATTTTCAAGTTAAAAGCTAGATTGAAAATATTCGGCAGTGCGTTTTTTAAAAATTCTGATATATGGTGTAATACTTGGTCTTGGCTGGAGAATGCCCTCTTAATACACTACCAAACGAGTTATCAACTTGAAGAATTGTTTAAATAGGATCTCTCTGGCTAGGTTCAATTTGAGAACAATAGCAAGAAGACAAAGTTAATGTGACTGAATAGGCATGAAGTAATCTATACATTAGGATTCTCTATCTGCATTCTTCAAATGTTACATGGGAAGACTTATTCAAGTCACTTCTTGGCAAAACTCTAGAAAATTGGGAAATTAGTGTTTTGTAATGGTCATGTCTATAGGCAAATCAACTGTGTATTCCCAATATTAAATTAAAGACTCCAAACTTATACCAATAAACAAGACGGATGAAGAAAGAATTAAGGTTTATTGGAGAACATGGCACGCAGAATTGTGAGAGTCAGTAATTTTAGAGCTTCCCGTATATCAGGAAACAATGAATCACCACTATCAAGACTACTGTTTGAAACTTCACTTGGCAGATTGATAACTCTGAAATATTCTTAAACCATATATAAAATTCCAAATATAAATTGTAGAATTTATTATTTAAAATAACGGATTGGTAGCGATCTTTCCCTTGAGGCACTATTTCCAAAAGTTATTTCTCTAGGTTCATAAATAACGGATGGCGGGTTATGGCGGTTTGCCTATAACACGCCATATGGTTATGGCGGATTAAATAAAAAATAGTTTTATATATAAGAAGTAAGAAGTTAAAGGCTGCAGAAGTTCTGGTTTTATCTTCAACTGGGCAACAAATTTCCAGCCCGGATCACTCTTATTAATAGAATTAGCCCTTGAAGAAACATCATCTTGATCGGTAGACATAGTTGTCATTTGTAATCTCTGATTATGCTAATAATCATCAGATGCAATAAAACAGAAAATAATCAACTGCGAAAGAAAGCAATTCAAACATCTTTAATTGAAGAGAATTAACAAAATTCAAAAATAAAAGGAACAGAAAAGAATTAAAAGAAAAATCACCTAAACATCTATAAAAGATGTTTGATTTAATATAAGACATGCACTGTTAGAATGTTTCTGTATCTAAGCTGACTAGATGGGTAAAGAATGATTTTTAACGCGTAAGAATGATTTTACAAAGGTTTAATGAATTTATAAAGAATGATTTGCTGGATCTGCTCCTTAATTAACCAACATTTTAAAGGCGTAAAGAATGATTTAATAAAGGTTGACGTTTGACTTAATTGCAATAAACCCTTCTACTGATTTTACTTCATCCCTAAACCCTAAAATTTATAAAAGGAAAAAAAAAACACAGAGCAATCACCTGAAGCTGCCGGAGGTCAGTGGTTAATGATGGTCAGTCTCAAGTCTCCTAAGGTCTATTTTAGATTAAGAGGCAGTAAGCCTCAAGTTTAAACCCTAAATTTATCAAAAAAAAATGGATCTGGTTTTCAGGTCAACTTGGATTTTATTAAAAGAAATTTAGAACAACGCCTTCTCTTTTTTCGAGCACAACCGCCATGAACGCCATGGATACGGCGGCCGACCCACCACGGAAAACCTATCATGGTGGTGGGAGCGGAATTCTCAAAAAACGCCACCGTCATGGCGGTTATCTGACAACTTTGTTTAATACTAATATTGATTTTTTAAATTTTTACCAACTAAATATATATCACTGGAAATACTTATCTGGTTTTCTGCTGATATCAATGTTTATATGGCAATCGCAATCTGTTAATGACAGAAAAAGCTCAATTGATTATCTATACTTTAATAGGTACCAATAAACATACAGAGGCAGTTCCCCCAGAATAGAGAAAATATTAGGAGCAGTGTCTGCAAATAATCCTTTACTATTTTCTTGTTGAAGTGCATTTAGTGGCTCAATTTTAATAGTCATTTTTGTGAGTGTAGAAAAGATGTATAGTAGCTATAGACCACCAGTTCATAACTATGAGTAGAAAAGTGTTGATTACCTCGGAGAAATCATCATCTGAAAGCTGACTTGTGCTAATTTCTTTAGGCATAGCTGAAATTTGAAGGATGGCTTCCGCCTCCATATTATTTTGACCTATTGATTGAAACTCTTCCTACACCTGCAAATATTAGAATAAAATAAGAAAATTTTCAAGGGTTCTGAAACGGAAATCAAGTCAACTAGTTACATAGTGCAAAGTAAAGTGATTATTGAAACTAAGGTCTTTTATCCATTAAGTCAATAAGTGACGAATAGCAGAATGGCATAAAAACATCAATTGTTTCAATTCTAAGCAGATGAATGGAGTTGATTCGACAAGAGTATTTCCAGACTTTAGAGGCTTACTGCCACTTCATAAATGATGAAGAGGTATAGATTGATTCGACAAGAGTATTTCCAGACTAACCTCTAACTTGCATTAGTTGATGAGAATTCCTTGAACGATAATCATAAGGATCAGACTTAACACGAATAAAGCATCCAAAAACCTTTTCTGCAAACGATTCAGGCTGCTGTAACAGTTCAAGCAGCAGGCTCCTCCTCAAGTAAACAAGTTTTACATTTTCGACTACAATGGATGCAAAACAACCTAGTGGCACATTATCTGCTGCTAGCTCATTTTCTGGGGATTTTCTCTCAGTGTTCAACGTTCGTTGATTCTTACATACATCTGAAATGCCTGCATATCATCTTCTGAATCATATCCCATCTCATCTTCTCCTGATTCCTCATGGTTCTCTGCAAAATGGACCTCCAAAAGCTCGTGCACTCTATGTTTAGTTATTGTCTTCTTCCTGAAAAGAGACTGTAGACGAGCATCACATATTATCATTTTCCTTTTCTCTGGATGCAGTAGCTTATTTTCTTTTACATAAGCATTCACAATTGAAGTCACATCATGCTGAGACAGTTGTTCATCGGTATTTTTACCAATTGAACTGAGAAAGTCAACTAGGGATCTTGAGCCCCAGCCAATAAAATCATTTTTACTTCCAGACTTCTGTCTCCCAGATCTCTTTCCACTAGATGTTCTCCTGCGTTTCTTCTCATGCTCTGAACCATCATAATCAGTTATGTCTTCTTCAACATTTTCTTCTGAACTAGATTCGGGTATTCTTTTAGTCTTCACTCGATCTTTTGCAGCATAAAGATCCCGAGACTTAAATCCTTTATCTTCCTTGATGATATAATAATATTCCATAAACAAACCCTCAACCGTCTCCCTATCTCTAAAATCCACCTTATCCTGCAAAAACGATAAGTATTCCATTGGTTTTCACTAATGTTAAGAGAAAGCAAAAAGACAAGCAGAAGTTTTATTACACCTCCAAATTAATCTATCAATAAGACTGACTGAGGACAAGATGCCTGTATATCTTAGATTGCACGAATAATATGATATATTGTCCCTAAACAGGCAAAGACTTTCTATGCATAAAAAGACTTGGCAGTCTATAAAATGGCTTTCTGGAGCTAATACTCAGAAGAGAAGCATTGTCCAAGGAAGTTGAATCAATAGAAGGTAATACTTATTCTTTTACTATATTCTGTAACAGGTGGAAAAGAAAGAGCAAGCAAGCAAGACTGAAGCATGGCCCCGGAGAAATACAAACCAAGATGAGGATAAGATTATCTGACTAAGTCAAATTAGTCTATAGATAAGACTGAAATATCATAATCTTGATTGGTGTCCTGCTCCAACACTTAACAAGGAATGTCGGAACAAAATATCATAGCTTACAAAGCAACTCCAGTTAAATCTGTCTTCAAGATACTTTCTGAACTCTGAGGCATGAACTAGTGGCTTGTCAATTGAAATGAATGTCAGTTTAACATAATACAGGACAGTTCTTATGATGCTGGAATGGTCCCATAATATTCATCAGGAAAAAGTGCGCCTAGATGCAAAACTTTTATATCAATTTTCTCTCACATGTGTCAGCGTCTAGAAAGTCCAAGAAGATAAGAGTTTCTAAAATTGGTTCCCGAAACAGTGTACACTAAATCCTACTACATTTCATTAATTTAAAGTGTATGATAATCGTACCCCATCAGAGTCATAATCCTTTCTTTCTTCAATAAGTAAAGCAAGTTTTAGCAGAATCCATATTGCCCTTTAACTCGGAAAAATTCTGCACGGGGAAGGCAGCGACGGCAAACAGCACTGGTGCAGGTATAACAGTGAAGGTTGGAACACCTACGGCAAATGAAGCAAGTATGCCAAGCTGAAAAGGATTATATGATTCTTGTTCATGTTGTGTTATTCTTGAGATAATACGATCCAGGAAGCAAAAGATACAATAATGCACTCATATAAAATGTGTTACATTTAATGAGATACAGATAACAACCATGCAGCATGATCTTGTTAGAGATTGAAGAAAATGATGTTGATACCATAATATGACTTGGGGAGGGGGCGGGGTGTATAGCTCGGACTCATTAAATCCCAATTTGTACCCATCCCCAACAATTGGAACCTATCGCAAAGGACTCTTCACTTGCACGTCCTATTCTAGAAACATATCTGAGATACTTATTATCATTATCCAAGATAGATTAGAGATCAATATTAAAGATTTGATAGTCCATTTCTATTATCATTCATTCTTGATGTACATTATTCATATTAAGCTTTGGTCAATTATTTACATTATAAATCATTAATCCATATTTGTTGCAACCAACAACATTACATATGTTCTGTAATTATATTTCATTCCAAAGTTAAAGGTATCTGTGTTTATCTTCTTTAGCTAAATTACATAGATCCTAGACATATTATTTCACACCTTCAATTTTCTTATTTTGTTATCTATATCCTTTCTAAGATGATGCATATTGCCACCTTAGCTTCCATGCAACGATACGAAGGATATCTGTTTTCCATGATTCCATCAGTACTGCATCTTTATTAGTAGGATGATGTCTTTCTGATAATAAAATAAAAAAAATATCAGTTCCAGCATGCAAATAGATGCAACCTAAGGTCCTTGAGAAATCAGCATCTCGTCGTACATCATTTGGTAACGTAGAAAATCATCCTCAAGATATTAAGTGAGCAGTTCTTGGAGAACACTCCCAAATAAAAAGTGGCCAGCTAACCAGACATTTCTACATAAGAGGTCATCAGGAAGAATTACATACATATACGTGTAGTTTAAACAGAATAATCCTGATGAACGCGAGCGTGTAAGAGATGAATGAGATGGATGTTTGCTTACCACAATTCCAGTGGTTTTCACTTTCTAAAAATGAATTGTCCTTCCCCACACAAGAAGGGTGATAAGATTTTAGACATTCCCTGGAAATAGAATAATCATCATATTCATATGGTTATAATTATACATGTAAGATGTTCTGAAAATTGACATCAGTATTTCAATGTGTTTTTACAAGGCAGTGAAAATGTTTGAGAATGGAGGGCTACACTACAACAAAAAATAGTTTTTGAGACATCGAAAAGTGCCTCAATATATACCATTTTGGGGCACTTATGATTTTGGGGGAATTTATCACATGTGTCGCTAAGTATCGTGTCCCAATAGTATTAGGGGCTCTTTTTAAGTGTCTCTAAACCAATACCTTTCCAATCATTTTTATATGTTCCAAGATTGATTTCTTAAGACATATATAAATGCCCCTTAACAGATTTAGTTTGCGTCTCAATATTTCTTGAGGCACATTTTATGTCCCGAAATTTATATAAAAGACACAAATAAGTGTTCGATATTGTATTTCAAGGCATTTACATATACCTTGAAATGTAATATCGAGACACTTATTTGTGTCTTTTGTATAACTATGGGGACATAAAATGTGTAGCATCAAAATTCATTTTATGTCTCCAGATTAATTTCTTGGGACACTTACTTGTGCCCTTAAATTCAATTTGAGGCACAATAAACTTCTATATATGTCCATAAATTAATATTATGAGGCACTTACATGTGTAGAATTAGAAATCCTGAGCCCCCAAACACATTGCTATATATTAAACGTAAATTTATTTAAAATCTGCAACTTCATCAATTTTTTAATACTAAACAATCTAAATAACAATTATGCATAAAGTTCATGTCCTCCCACTCATCTCCATATTTGCTAGAAAAAATAAATGGAGTCATAAAATTGTTTCTACATAATACAGATTAAAAAATCACACCATCTAAAATATGAAAGGTCATTTGAGATTAAATGTTCTTGCTCCATCAAATTCTTGTATCAATTATCATTCTCATCCAAGACAATCTGCATATTAGATAAAGAAAATGTTATACTAACACAAAAAATAAGTTATTGATAATACCATAAAGTGATGAGTTACACAAAATATGTAGACATATACACTTCATCATACACATTTTCAATAGTTAAGAAAAAAAATATACCAAAGATAAAGGCCAAGCGATCGGTGCTCCAATAGAATCTTCAATTGTTTCATGAAGTTCTGTTGGATAAATCAACATTCTTCATGCTTTAAAATAGATTGAATGATCACCTCACAAATTCCAAGCCCGAGGTCCCTACCATTTACTACAACATCTCCTATCGCTCTCAAAATGCCCATTGCAACAATTTCATTCAAATTAACAAGACTTTTCAATTTCACATATGCTCCAACCTAAAATTTGATGCTTATTAATAACATAATCGAACGCATATATAAACTTATTTCATGTAATAAGTAACTTTACTTCTCATGCTTACCCTCATACGAACTGGACGACTAATTGATTCCGAGGAAGTTTGATTGTTTGAAGATAAAACTTGGGTACTTCCCGTGTGAGATAGTCCACCTGGATGTGATATGGTATGCACCAAAGCTGTCAAACTCTTCAACATTTTGCTTCAATGCTTTCATTTCTTCTTTCTCTTCCATAGATTTTCGATAAAGTACATCACGACTAGGTCTCCCACCATAGATATCATTTGGTTTCACTCCCATACCATACATGCACAATCGCCCATCTTTATCCTTACACATTATCTTCGCAAAAGCATCATCAGGTTTATGCACAAAAACAACATCACTTGAATTTTCATTATTTTGTGCATCTAACTCTTTCATTTTTTACTATAAAAAAATTACAAAAAGTGTATTGATAACTAAAAAATCATATTATATAAAATTAAACTAGATTGTAAAAAATGCATATTAACTTACAATGGCTTGTTGGACTGTCTCATTCATAGGTGAATCATCTGACGGATAACAACACTTTTCAAATAACTCTGCTCTCGTGGGATGTCTACCCATATGTTCGCGCTATAATAAATTTATCAAATAATATGATCCATTGAAGTTATTAGAATTCAAAATTAACAAACCTATAATATTATTGTTATTAGAATTCAATATTACCATTATTTCACTCATAACTGCATAACTTCTTTTTCCCATTCAATGAAGAATCTCCAACTTAGCACGAGCTTCTTTTTTCTTTTCACTAAGTTGCTAAAGTATCCAAAGGAAAAACTAATATGAGCAAGTACAAAATAATATATTAAACCTTCAAAAACATTATGCAATTAACTCATTTGACATGTTCAGTATAAGTTAACTAGAAATAGAATATTATATGTAAAATATATGATTTTGTACCTGTGCTTTGTTAGTAGACCAATAATCAAGCATTTGTTTGTACTGATCTGGATTTACTCTATCAGGAACTTCAAGCAATTGTTCTTCAATGGAAACACTTGGGTCAAATTTCAAAATTTTCAATTGAGACTTCCAATTTCTCCATTTGTGATTTATTGATTGCAATGTAAAACTCTCACTCCCAGCCCCTATATTAAATCTTGACTGCATAAAAACATTGAGGTACACATGTATAAGTTTAAAATACATACTAATAAAAATTAAAGAAACATTATACCAACAACCTTCACTTCTTTAAGCATGTCTTCCTTGTAAGAGTAAGGCATTAATCTCCAATCTGCATAGTTTAATGGACAAAATGATCCATTCCTTGCTAGGGTACCTAAAAAATGAGCAAGTGTACTTGTTCTCTTCTGATCATTTGGTTGACCAAGATCATTGAATGAAACATCAAGATGATTATTTAACCCCCAAATTTTAGGCATGCAAGTAGGTCCTCTTGTCTTATTTTTCTTATTGACATCTACAATAAGAATATGCACATGGTATATCATGTCCATTAATTATAAAAACATAAAATAATCACTATAAGAATTTAGCTTATAGACCACATGTAATAGACCACATACATTAATACTAAAGTTATCTATTATGATATATACAACGTGCAGGGTGAAACGCGTGGTCTATAACCATTTTTTCAATCGGTTATAGACGACGGGATGCCAAAATCCGTGGTCTATTAGTGTGGTTTTCATATTATAGACCACGAAGTTCATTCCGCGTGGTCTATTAGCGCAAAAATTCCATAGACAACGGATTTTAGCCCACGTCATCTTCCTCTCGTGTTGATTAAATACCACGGGTCATTAACCACGTGGTCTATCGCTTCATTAGCCACGTTGTCAGCCATAAGATGAAAATAGAAGGAAAAAAAAAAGAAGAAAAGAAAAGAAAGAGACAAAAATCCTCAATCATCAGGCTCCCGCCTATTCAATTTGTATAAATTGTATCACAAACTCTTCCCTCTTCACTGCCCGCTTTCACTTACAACTACAGAATATTCCAAATCAAATATTGCCCTAAACCTCTCTTTCATGGGGGCCTGTTACGCAGCCACTCGTAACTCCCGGCCTTTACTTCCGCGTTGGACTCCTGCAGCAGCTCGGCACCAACCTCCACGGACCTGCAGATGATCAAGACCTATGGATTGTGCTCGTGTGAAGAGTGTGAACCAGCGGGAAATGACTGAAGGATGGTATAGATGATATTAATATCCCAAAAGAGATTACACATAAGCGATACCTCCTATCTTGCTGTTTACATGTATTTATATCTCCTTTCTATTGTAACCGCTCACTAACAGCTAAACAGAAATTGTAACAAACTAACTATTCCTACCTCTCGTAATTCCCATACACATGCACTTCATACTTGCCACGTGTCCTGCATGCCACGTGTCCTTATCTATTCTCTCTTATTCGTAACATATTCCCCCCCTTACAGAATGGCTTGCCCTCAAGCCAATAGATCTGGAAAACGAATTTGCATCTCCTGAAGATCTTCCCAGGTGGCTTCTTCTTCCGGTAGATGGGCCCACTGAATTAGTACTTGAGCCACTGGACTATTGTTTCTTTTAACAAGTCGGCGAGCTAAAACTGCCACTGGTTGTAACAACGCTCTGCCGTCATCATCGAATTCTGGTAATACAGACACGACTCTATCATGTGGCTGGACTCCTCGCTTCAAAAAACTGACATGGAAAACGGGATGGAGCTTTGATGAAGGTGGAAGATCCAATTCATAAGCAACCAATCCTATCTTTCGTTTAATCTGGAATGGACCCGCGTATCTGGGACTGAGCTTCCAAAACTTGTGAAGACGAAGTGATAGTTGTTTATATGGCTTGAGCTTCAAATACACCCAATCTCCTTCCCGAATTCGCGTTCGCAACGCCCACGATTGGCTGTCGTTATCATCCGGTCCTGCGCTTGTCGAAGGCTAACTTGAAGTTGAGCTTGAATTTCTCGTTTCTCCTGCAAAGAGGTTTCAACGCCTACCACAGTAGGCTGCATGTACGAATATAGTGCTAGTGGTGTGGGTTTATATCCATAAAGTGCTTCAAAAGGAGTGATTTTTAAGGCTGAGTGGAACGAAGTATTATACCAGAATTCGGCTAACGATATCCAGTTAAACCACTTAGTTGGTGCTTGGCTACACATGCATCGTAGGTAGGATTCTAAACATTGGTTGACTCGTTCAGTTTGTCCATCCGTTTGGGGATGATAGGATGTACTTAGATTATGTGTGACACCTAATAATGCAACTAAGTTTTTCCAAAACAAGCTGGTAAAGATCCTGTCCCTATCGGAAATAATGCTTTCAGGTAAACCATGTAATTTGTAGATGGTATCTATAAAGAGCTGTGCTATGTGCGAGGTGGTATAAGGGTGGTGTAGAGGTATAAAATGTGCATATTTTGTAAAACGATCAACTACAACCCATATAGAGTTATGTTTGTGAGAAAGAGGCAAACCTTCTACAAAATCCATGGTGATGTGTTGCCATGCTTGTGCAGGAATAGGCAGCGGTTGCAAGAGGCCGGGGGTCCGAGTGTGCTCGTGTTTACTGAGTTGACAACGATGACATTGCGCTACCATTTTCTGTACATGGTCTCTCATTCCCGGCCACCCAAAGATTGTATTCAGCCGTTGGTACGTTGCATTAATGCCGGAATGACCTCCATAATTCGAGGAATGATAATACTCCATTATCTTGTTTCTAATTTGCCCTGATACTCCGACATACAGACGCCCTTTAAATCTTAATAACCCATCAGCATATGAGAATAGGGACATATTATAGGGTGTAGTGACACATTCCGCAATCATTTCTTGTGCCATTTCATCCGGCGTATAGCTAGACTGTATTTCTCCAATCCATGCAGGTCTCATCAATGTAATCGCCTTGCATTCCGACTCCGGTTGCATTATTCTGGACAGAGCATCTGCCACTCTATTCTCCATCCCCTTTTTGTGCTCAATTCTATAATCAAAGCCCAGTAACTTAGTCAGGTACTTGTGCTGCACGGGCGTCGATATCTTTTGCTCCAACAAATACTTGAGGCTTTGATGATCGGTCTTTATGACGAATTGGTCATGTAACAGATATGCCCTCCACTTCTTTGTCGCATGAATAATAGCTAGAAATTCTTTCTCATAAATGGACAGGCCCAAGTTCTTGGGAGCTATTGGGTGGTTCTCTTGCATTAGAACAGCCCCTAATCCATGGTAACAAGCGTCAGTTTCCAATACGAATGGTATGCTGAAATTCGGCAGTCGCAACACTGGAGCTGTTATCATCGCATTCTTAAGTTTTTGGAAAGCATCCTCTGCAGCCAGTGACCATTGGAACTGCCCTTTTTTTGTCAACTCGGTCAGAGGTCTTGCTATTATACCATAATGCCTTACAAATTTTCTGTAATAGCCCGTCAGTCCCAAGAACCCTCGCAATGCTTTAACCGTCTTGTGTTTGGGCCACTCTTGCATTGCTCTGATCTTGTTAGGATCAGCCGCTACTCCTTTATCACAAATGACATGCCCCAAATAGTCTACTCTTGTAGTGCCGAAAGAGCACTTCGAAGCCTTGGCCAGTAATTGATGTTTTGAGAGTACTGCAAAAACAGATTCCAAATGCTCTATATGCGCTTCCATGGACGAGCTGTACACCAAGATATCATCGAAAAAAACCAATACAAACTTTCCCAAGTATGCTCTAAATACTGAATTCATTAAAGCTTGGAAAGTGGCTGGGGCATTAGTGAGACCGAACGGCATCACCTTAAATTCGTATAATCCACTTGTCGTGACAAACGCTGTTTTGTGAACGTCTCTTGGCCTCATGCGTATTTGATGGTATCCTGCCCTCAAATCTATCTTAGAAAACACCACTGCTCCCCTTAGTTCGTCCAATAGATCATCAATAAGCGGAATGGGAAAATTATCTTTGATAGTCATCGAGTTAAGTTTCCTATAGTCAATGCAAAATCTCCACGTGCCATCTTTTTTCTTTACCAACAAAACGGGTGAAGAGAATGAGCTATTACTTGGCTGAATAATCCCCGAATCCAACATTTCTTTGACTAGCTTTTCAATCTCAATCCGTTGCAAATAGGGGTATCTATAGGGGGTTTGTTTAAAGGGTTGAGTTTCTGGTTTAAGAGTGATGCTGTGATCGTGAGATCTATATGGAGGTAGTTGGCTAGGTTTTTCAAAGATGTGGGTATATTTGGCTATGAGTGGTTTAAGGTCGGGATGTGGTTGGCATTCTTGGATTACGGTTTTAAGAGACATCATGCAAAGGCAGCCGAAGATTGCCCCCTTTCCTTTTTTATAGGCTTTCTTGAACTGATCTCCACTAATCATTTTCAACATGACCTCCTCTTTCATTCCTTGCAACGTAACCAATCTATCCCCTCTTCTAAATTGTATGTTCTGGTCTTCAAAATTGAAAGTGACTGGCCCCATCTGCCTCAAGAGGTCTACTCCAACAACCATATCGCATCCTCCCAGTTTCAAAATTTTCAAAGCTGCACTGAATTTGCAGCTTCCCATTTCCCATTCTAACTTGTGACATCTCGTGTTACATTCTAATTTTCCTCCGTCTGCCACTGTCACTAATAGCGGGTTAGTAAACTCCAATTCACACCCTAGTCTTTTAGCTGTCATCTCATCTAAGAAGCTGTGTGTGCTTCCTGTATCTATCAGGATTGTAATATAATTCTTCCCGACTTTGCCCGCCACCTTAATGGTATCTGGAGCAACTTGCCCAACTAGCGCATGTACCGATATATGCAGTTCCTCCTCCTCTGAATCTATTTCTGTCAGTATGAGTTCCTCAGTACTCATCGATTCTTGCTCGCAGACTATGGTGAACAGCTTCTTACATCTATGCCCGGGTTGATAAGCTTCGTCGCATTTGAAACAAAGATTCCTCTTTCTTCTCAATTCTATTTCTTCTGGTGTTAATCTCTTAAAAGGTAATCCTTTCTTAGCCTCATCGGTCTGCAACCCTTTATCATCTCCTGACTTCTTATCTGTATTTGAAGATTGGTACTGCCCGACTCTGCTGAAACTCTTGGGTCCTCTGCCCAGTGAACAGATTAGCAACTCCTGTTTCTTGGCCAATTGAATGGCTGCCGATAATGTGTGCGGATTAAACATCTCGACCATTCTAGCTATTTCCTCTTTTAATCCACTGAGATAGCTCTGGATGAAGTACTCCTCCGATAAGTTTCTATTGCCATTAACCATGAACGCCTTTAACTCTTCAAATTGCATGGTATAATTCAACACACTGCCTTCTTGTTTCAGTTTATTAAATTGAGCCACCAGATTTTTTCCCTCAATATTAGCGAATCGTTCCATTACCAATTCTGTAAATTCACCCCAACTAATCTCCTTTCTTCCCTCTATGTATTCCAAATACCATTAGTCAGCTATTCCCTCCATATACATAGCTGCCATAAGGATTTTTTCTTGCTCATTCATTGGGTTAAACACAAAATATTTCTGGCATTTTCTCATCCATTGGCGAGGATTATCTCCATTGAATTTAGGAAACTCGAATTTTTGAGTTCGGAATCGAGAGGGGTTAGTATTACCTTGAATCGATTCATTCCTTGATTTGGTAGATGATTCCCCTTCTTCTCTATCTCCTTCTTGATTTTTTCCTTCCTCAAGTTCTTTCCTCGACTCTTCAAATTGTTGTCGAATTCCTCGATCATGGATTGTCTCAACCGGCTCACTTGCGATTCCAAGTGTTCTATCCTTTGCTCCATTTGACTCCTCCTCGTGTATTGTTTCTCGGCATCGTGACGTGAATCGGCGCTCGATACCAAATGTTACGCAGCCACTCGTAACTCCGGCCTTTACTTCGCGTTGGACTCCTGCAGCAGCTCGGCACCAACCTCCACGGACTGCGGATGATCAAGACCTATGGATTGTGCTCGTGTGAAGAGTGTGAACCAGCGGAAATGAGCGAAGGATGGTATAGATGATATTAATATCCCAAAAGAGATTACATAAGCGATGCCTCCTATCTTCTTTGTTTACATGTATTTATATCTCCTTTCTATTGTAACAGCTCAACAGCTAAGCGTAAATTGTAACAAACTAACTATTCCTACCTCTCGTAATTCCCATACACATGCACTTCATACTTGCCACGTGTCCCGCATGCCACGTGTCCTTATCTATTCTCTCTTATTCGTAACGGGCTGGGAATGCCGGTTTGGGTCGGCCCGATCCTCGTCCACAACGTCCCTCACCTGGGCGTATTGGCCTGCTCGCACCGCCTGCGTGCTCGCCACAAGCCAGGCAGCTTCGCCCCGTCTGCCGACACCTCACGACGAAAACAAGCAGCCCCGCCGCCCACTCCCGTATCATGTGCCAGCGAAAAGAATGAGATATTTGCGAGAATAAGTGACTATCATTCACTCTAAATGATTCTAACTCAATTAATAGGGCGTGAACTTGGTAGATCTAGTAAAGATTGGCGGAAAGCGATAACGAGTTCATTAACAACGAGATAACCATTTGCCCTTCTTACGTCTTTGAACCATGCTATCCTTTACACAACTAATCTTAAGGGTGACATGAAATAGATCATATATCAAATGAGTTTTGTAGTTCAATAGTTATTCCCGACGTAATATGCTAAGTGCGAGCATTTGGGTTCCATACATGGGATAAGATTTTATAAAAACATTAGCGGTTTTGTAGATTAGCAGCTTAGTTGACATTCTCTAACAAATTTTGCAAAAGTGGTCCTTTTCACTACATTGGGAAAGCTATAAGTTCTTAAGTGGCTCTGTTGCGTTGTGGATTTTAGATAGTGATGTTCTAATAAAGTGAAGTGGATGGGTTAACAATCTAGTTTTGGAAGAAATCGACTCTGTTACATCTACGTGCGGCGATGAACAACCGAGAAGAGGTCGACAAGCATACCTTATTAAAAAGTTTGACATTAAAGACAAAGGGCTCGAAAATACATCTCGAACACCTAAATAAAATAATATTCATGTAAAGTTCGAGTTTTGTTCGATTTTATAGCGGTTTTATCATTATTTTCATATACATGACTAGAAATAATATACATCTTACATGGTGAAGCATTTTGTTGAATTATGGAACAAGTAAATTTCGGTCTTGTGTCGACTTTCACGATAGTTTATAGTAATTATTATCGATGCCATGTTTCACTTCAAATAACTTTGTTACTAACTTGGTAACTATCTTTCCTTACTTTCTAGTGAAATCTTCACGAATTTAGGACTTTTACATAGATTAATCGAGAAAAGGTGTGTTTTGAGTTTTTCATTCAGTGCAAATGTCGAGATCGGTTTTGAATTAAATGTCAAAGGTTTCTGATTGTGATAAGTTCTATAGTACAGTCTAGAATATATTTGGTTCTAATGTGAAAACTTGGCAGATTTAATTAGAGAGCTATGCTTGGGCAATATATATATTTATATAGCTATCTTCAATTACATGTTGTGAAACAACAACAAAAAAAGGTATATATGATAGCTAGTTATTACAAATATCAACTTCTAATTTTTAACTAACATAATCTTTTAGTCGAAAAGTACATTGCGCTGATGAAGTGCTGACCTGCGAATTGCCTAGACCACGAGGATGTTGTATATGAGTACTAGACACGATCTTGAAGATGGAGTCAGTATTTAAATACAAATGAATGATAATGTCTTTGATGATGAACACATCAACTACATTTTCCTCGACGACATCCAAAACATGTGTGAGTTGACGCCTATCTCAGCATATTGTGTGTTTACCTACATATGGTAAGTATTTTAACGATTATCCTAATTATAATCTTTTGAAGAGTTGATTTTAATTTTTATTATTGTGTTGTGAAAATTTGTAGGCACTTATATAAGGAATGTAAGAATGCAGACATTCTTGATAGATTTCGGTTTGTTAATCCATATGAAATATCACACGATCAAAGGTTGATCAGACAATGAAGTCAAGTATCATAGGTAAAAGGTTGATTGATACACGGAATAAACAACTTGTTTTGATGCCATGCATTGTACTTTGTGATAATTTATTACATATGTATTCTTTTTAGTTGGCATTAGATTCTTATAGTTATCGATCCTCATATTGAAATTGCATATGTGATGGATCCATTGAGTGATGAGAATCATGTTCAGGAATGGAAGTGCATCATGGAAATGTAAGTTTGTTTGTATTAAAGTTTTACTTATTGTATGTGTTATGTATCTTAATCCACGCTATGTATTCTGAGGGCCCAAAATGTCGATATGAGCATAGGAAAAGGGAGACATAATCTCTTGTGGGAAATGATCAAGGTATGAAATTCTTGCCATAATTATGAAAATTATTGTCCTTCAAAATGTTGATAACTCAATTATGCATTTCATGTAGTGTCGACAACAACTTTGATCGAAGTCGATGTGGATTCTATATAAATGCGGTACATGAAAGATATTATTGATAATTATGGTTTGGATAACACCATTGCACTTTTTGGTAATTATAACGTGACAATTTAATCGAAATTATCTAAATACTTATTCTTTAATATTTTTTAGTAATGAAATATGTCTATTTTGTTTATTTAATATTTTTTTGAAGGCTTTTACTCGAAAAAAGAAATCGATGAAGTCCGTATAGAGTGGGCCGAGTTAGTCATTGATTCTATGGTTGTTGATGATGGTAAGTTTGATACCTTTATTGAATTGAATATTTTTTAGGTATTAAATTTTATTTGTGCACATATTGGATCTTATTTTGATCATGTAGATGGAGAGGCGAATTAGATGATTGATGTTGGAGTAGAGATGGTGAAATCAAAGGTTCAAGATAGTGAAATTGATGTTTTGTGGACGAATTTAATTAGCTAGGTAAACAATATTTGTTGTGCTATAATTGTTGATTGGGGATTTCCCCGGTATATAACGTTTATGTATTGTACCTTGATTTCTCTATTTATGAGACAATATATATTTTATATCTATTTTGTATTATTATTTTTTAATGGTAGAAACATGTATTTTGAATTATGACATCCCCGTTGTCTATTGATCAGTCAACGAAATAAATTTAATTATTTATTTATTATATAATTCAAAATACGTGTTTCTACCATTAAAAAAATAATACAAAATAGATATAAATATATATTGTCTCATAAATAGAGAAATCAAGGTGCAATACATGGCGTTATATAACGGAAATCTCAATCAATTGTAGCACAACAAATATTGTTACCTAGCTAATTAAATTGTCACAAAACATCAATTTCACTATATGAACCTTTCATTTCACCATCTCTGCTCCAACATCAATCGTCTAATTCGCCTCTATCTACATGATCAAAATAAGATGCAATATGTGCGTAAATAAAATTGTACCTCAAAAATATTCAATTGATAAAGGTATCAAACTACCAGCATCAACAACCATAGAATCAACGACTAACTCGCCCACTCTATACGGACTTCATCGTTCTTTCTAGTAAAAGCCTTCAAAAATTATTAAATAAACAAAATGGATATGTTCATTACTAAAAATATTAAAGAATAAGTGTTTAGATAATTTTGGATTAAATTGTCGCGTTATAATTACCAAAAGGAAGTGCAATGGTGTTATCGAACCATAATTATCAATAATATCTTTCATGTACCGCGTGACATGAATCACGTTGACTCCGTCGTTGTTGTCGACACTACGTGAAATGCATAATTGAGTTATCGGCGACGAAGGACAATAATTTTCATAATTATGGCAAGAATTTCATACCTTGATCATTTTCCACAAGAGATTATGTCTCCTTTTTCCTATGCTCATATCGACATTTTGGGGCCCTGTAAATACATATTGTGGATTAAGATACATAACATATACAATAAGTAAAACTTTAATACAAACAAACTTACATTTCCATGATGCACTCCACTCTCGAACATGATTCCATCACTCGATGGATCCATCACATATACGCTTCAATACGACGATCGATAACTATAAGAATCGATGCCGACTAAAGAATACATATGTAATAAATTATCTGAAATACAATGCGTGGCATCAAAGCTGGTTGCTTATTCCGTATCACCAACCTTTACCTATGATACTGACTTCGTTGTCGATCGGCTCAATCGTGTGATGTTCATATGGATTAACAAACCGAAATCTATCAAGAATGTGCATTCTTACATTCCTTATATAAGTGCTACAAATTTTCACAACACAATAATAAAATTAATATCAACCTCATCAGATTATAATTGGGATAATCGTTAAAATACTTACCATATGTGGTGCACACAATATATCGAGATAGGCGTCAACTCACATGTTTTGGATGTCGTCGAGGAAATGTAGTTGATGTGTTCATCACCAAAGACATTATCATCCATTTGTGTTTGAATCGACTCCATCTTCAAGATCGTGTCTAGTACTCATATCAACATCCTCGATGGTCAGGCAATTTTGTTGCACTTCATCGTCGTGCAATGTACCCTTTGCGACGAAAGATTGTGTTAGTTAATGGTTAAAATTAGAAGTTGATATTTGTAATAACTAGCTATCATATATACCTTTTGTTGTTGTTTCACAACATGTAATCAAGATAGCTATATAAATATATATATTGCCCAAGCATAGCTGGTAATTGCGGTGAAGTTTTCACATTAGAACCAAATATATTCTGGATTGTACTATAGAACTTATCACAATCGTAAACCTTGACATTTAATTCAAAACTGCATCTCGACATTTGCACCGTAACTAAAAACTCAAAACACAACTTTTTCTCGATTAATCTATGTAAAAGTCTGGTGAAGATTTCACTAGAAAGGAAGGAAAAGATAGTTACCAAGTTAGTAACAGTTATTTGGTGAAACATGGCATTGATAATAATTACTATAAACTGGGGTGAAAGGCGACACAAGACCGAAATTTACTTGTTCCATAATTCAATGTAAATGCTTCACTACGTAAGATGTATATTATTTCTAGTCATGTATATGAAAATAACAGATAAAAACCGTTATAAAATGGGAACAAATCTTGAACTTTACATGAATATTATTTTATTTGGCGGTTCAGATGTATTTTTGAGCCTTTGTCTTTTAATGTCAAACTTTTTAATAAGGTATGCTTGTTGGGCCTCTTCTCGGTTGTCTGCCGCTGAGAGATGTGGAGTCGATTTCTTCCAAACTAGATTGTTAACCCGTCCACTTCACTTTATTAGAACATCACTATCTAAAATCCACAACGCAATGTGAGGGCTTAAGAACTTATAGCTTTCCCAATGTAGTGAAAAGGACCACTTATGCAAAATTTGTTGAGAATGTCAACTAAGTTGCTAATCTACAAAACCGCTAATGTTTTTATAAAATCTTATCCCATGTATGGAACCCGAAATGCTCGCACTAGCATATTACGTCGATGGAATAACTATTGAACTACAAAACTCATTTGATATATGATCTATTTCATGTCACCCTTAAGATTAGTTGTGTAAAGATAGCATGGTTCAAAGATGTAAGAAGGCAAAATGGTTATCTCTGTTAATGAACTCAAGTTACGCTTTCTACCAATCTTTTACTAGATCTACCAAGTTCACGTCTATTAATTGAGTTAGAATCATTTAGAGTGAATGATAGTCACTTATTCTGCAAAATATCATTCTTATCTTACACATTCACAAAGACACAATCAAAACAATAACAACCTTAATTTCAGGTAATCCAGAGCAATTAGTCATTAGTTTCAAGACCCTATTTTTCCAAGATGAAGACAAACACATAATACTTACACTTTCTTCAAACATAACAAAAAAAGAAAACCCAAGCGAGCAACTAATAAATGTAACACTGTACTGTATATTTAAAAAAAGAAGAAGAAGCAAACAATATTCCTAAATAGAAACAGAATTAACAGATCCATAATGGAAGAATAATAAATCCAAAATGAAATTTTTAATCTCTCAAGAAACAGAGCATTGCTTACTAATTGGGTCATCCGTCATCCACGTCGGAGTGATCCTGCGCCTGTTGATTGGATATCAAATGGATGGCTCTTTCAATAGCTTCCTTCGCATTCGTCTCGCCAACAGAGCTCCCATCACTTTCTGCTCCGCATCTGCCCTAGCCACGGCCGCCGCCCGGTGCATAGCAGCCGCCGCGATTTTGGCCGCGCAGAGGTGTTGTTTCGCAAAAGCCTTGGTGAAAACGACTGCAGTTGTTCCATCAGCAGCAGCAGGCCCCGCATCGATGAAGGAAAAGGAGGGGTCGGAGCACTGCGGGCAGAGGTAGCGGAAGGCGGGGGAGGAGCGGGCGGAGGGGAGACAGGTGATGTGGGCGAGGGCGGGGCAGCATTGGCACATGATACGGGAGTGGGCGGCGGGGCTGCTGTTTTCGTCGTAGGTGTCGAAGCAGACGGGGCAGAAGCTGCCTGGCTTGTGGCGGAGCACGCAGGCGGTGCAGAGCGCGGCGAATACTCCCAGGTGAGGAACGTTGTGGACGAGGATCGGGGCCGACCCGCAAACCTGGCATTCCCGGGCCCCCATGAAAGAGGGGTTTAGGGCAATATTTGATTTGGATTTTCTGTAGTTGTAAGTGAAAGCGGGCAGTGAAGAGGGAAGAGTTTGTGATACAATTTATACAAATTGAACAGGCGGGAGCCTGATGATTGAGGATTTTTGTCTCTTTCTTTTCTTTTCTTCTTTTTTCCCTTCTATTTTCATCTTATGGCTGACAACGTGGCTAATGAAGCGATAGACCACGCGGTTAATGACCCGTGGTATTTAATCAACACGAGAGGAAGATGACGTGGGCTAAAGCCCATTGTCTATGGAATTTTTGCGCTAATAGATCACGCGGAATGAACTTCGTGGTCTATAATATGAAAATCACGCTAATAGACCACGAATTTTAGCATCTCGTCGTTTATAATCGATTGAAAAAACGGTTATAGATCACGCGTTTCACCCTGCACGTTGTATATATCAAAATAAACAACTTTAGTATTAATGTATGTGGTCTATTACATGTGGTCTATAAGCTAAATTCTTGTAGTGATTATTTTATGTTTTTGTAATTAATGGACATGATATACCATGTGCATATTCTTATTGTAGATGTCGATAAGAAAAATAAGACAAGAGGACCTACTTGCATGCCTAAAATTTGGGGTTAAATAATCATCTTGATGTTTCATTCAATGATCTTGGTCAACCAAATGATCGAGAAGAGAACAAGTACACTTGCTCCTTTTTAGGTACCCTAGCAAGGAATGGATCATTCATCCTTTAAACTATCTTGATTGGAGATTAATGCCTTACTCTTACAAGGAAGACATGCTTAAAAAGTGAAGGTTGTTGGTATAATGTTTCTTTAATTTTTATTAGTATGTATTTTAAACTTATACATGTGTACCTCAATCTTTTTATGCGTCAAGATTTAATATAGGGCTGGGGTGAGAGTTTTATATTGCAATCAATAAATCACAAATGGAGAAATTGGAAGTCTCAATTGAAAATTTTGAAATTTGACCCAGTGTTTCCATTGAAGAACAATTGCTTGAAGTTCACGATAGAGTAAATCCAGACCAGTACAAACAAATGCTTGATTATTGGTCTACTAACAAAGCACAGGTACAAAATCATATATTTTACATATAATATTCTATTTTTAGTTAACTTATACTGAACATGTCAAATGAGTTAATTGCATAATGTTTTTGAAGGTTTAATATATTATTTTGTACTTGCTCATATTAGTTTTTCCTTTGGATACTTTAGCAACTTAGTGAAAAGAAAAAAGAAGCTCGTGCTAAGTTGGAGATTCTTCATCGAATGGGAAAAAGAAGTTATGCAGTTATGAGTGAAATAATGGTAATATTGAATTCTAATAACAATAATATTATAGATTTGTTAATTTTGAATTCTAATAACTTCAATGGATCATATTATTTGATAAATTTATTGTAGCGCGACGAGAGCAGAGTTATTTGAAAAGTGTTGTTATCCATCAGATGATTCACCTATGAATGAGACAGTCCAACAAGCCATTGTAAGTTAATATGCATTTTTTACAATCTAGTTTAATTTTATATAATATGATGTTTTAGTTATCAATACACTTTTTGTAATTTTTTTATAGGAAAAAATGAAAGAGTTAGATGCACAAAATAATGAAAATTCAAGTGATGTTGTTTTTGTGCATAAAACGATGATGCTTTTGCGAAGATAATGGGTAAGGATAAAGATGGGCGATTAGCATGTATGGTATGGGAGTGAAACCAAATGATATCTATGGTTGGAGACCTAGTCGTGATGTACTTTATCGAAAATCTATGGAAGAGAAAGAAGAAATGAAAGCATTGAAGCAAAAGGTTGAAGAGTTGACAGCTTTGGTGCATACCATATCATATCCAGGTGGACTATTTCAGACACGAAGTACCCAGGTTTTATCTTCAAACAATCAAACTTCCTCGGGATCAATTAGTCGTCCAGTTCATATGAGGGTAAGCATGAGAAGTAAAGTTACTTATTACATGAAATAAGTTTATATATGCTTTCAATTATGTTATTAATAAGCATCGAATTTCAGGTTGGAGCATATGTGAAATTGAAAAGTCTTGTTAATTTGAATGAAACTGTTGCAAGGGGCATTTTGAGAGCGATAGAAGATGTTGTACTAAATGGTAGGGACCTTGGGCCTGGAATTTGTGAGGTGATCATTCAATCTATTTTAAAGCATGAAGAAATGTTGATTTATCCAACAGAACTTCATGAAACAATGGAGATTCTATTGGAGCACCGATCGCTTGACCTTTATCTTTGATATATTTTTTTTCTTAACTATTGAAACTGTGTATGATGAAGTGTATATGTCTACATATTGTGTGTAACTCATCACTTTATGGTATTATCAATAACTTATTTTTTGTAGTAGTATAACATTTTCTTTATCTAATATGCAGATTGTCTTGGATGAGAATGAGAATTGATACAAGAATTTGATGGAGCAAGAGCATTTAATCTCAAATGACCTTTCATATTTTAGATGGTGTGATTTTTTAATCTTTATTATGTAGAAACAATTTTATGACTCCATTTATTTTTTCTAGCAAATATAGAGATGAGTGGGAGGACATGAGCTTTATGCATAATTGTCATTTAGATTGTTTAGTAATAAAAAATTGATGAAGTTGCAGATTTTAAATAAATTTACGTTTAATATATAGCAATGTGTTTGGAGGCACAAGATTTCTAATTCTACACATGTAAGTTCCTCATAATATTAATTTATGGACATATATAGAAGTTTATTGCTACATATTATATGCCTCAAATTGAATTTAAGGGCACAAGTAAGTGCCCCAAGAAATTAATCTGGAGACATAAAATAAATTTTGATGCTACATATTTTATGTCCCGATATTTATATAAAAGACAAAAATAAGTGTCTCGATATTACATTTCAAGGCATATGTAAATGCCTTGAAATACAATATCGAAACACTTATTTGTGTCTTTTATATAAATTTCGGAACATAAAATGTGCCTCAAGAAATATTGAGACACAAACTAAATCTGTTAAGGGGCATTTATATATATGTCTTAAGAAATCAATCTTGGGTACATATATAAAATGATTGGAAATGTATTGGTTTAGAGACACTTAAAAAGAGCCCCTAACACTATTGGGACACGATACTTAGCAACACATGTGATAAATGCCGCCAAAATCATAAGTGCCCCAAAATAGTACTCATAAATTTTTGAGTTGGCCTCTTTGCGAAAATGGATGAATTTTACAATTGGCCCATTACCCAAAATGGGTAAAGCCATTGATTAGTGTATCCTTATTAGGGATTAGTTTAATTAAAAACCCTAATGATGCTCAAGTGTTGCGTTCTCTTTGGCTCCCTATTAGCGCAATACTCATTTCCTCCTTGGCCTCTTTCTCTTCCATGGCTCGATCTCACTCCACCGCAACCCTATGCACATGACCATGTTGCCCTCTATCGCCGTGACACCCAAAATTCCCTTTCCCTATGATATGCTTCATGATGCGTGTCGAAAAACCCTAGATGAAGCAGATTTCCAAGGTTAGCCCTAAGATCTTGCATCTCCGATTACTCGGCGCGAATAAAAATCTACGTGTTGATTCCATGGTGAAACCCTCATCCCGATACCTACTCGGTTCTTGACAAGTCGGGGCTATGAAACACTCCTCCCGATTCGTTACTTGACGAATCCGTCGTGCGGCTGAATTCGAAGATGCATTTCTTGGGGTCGAATCGATGGTAGAAACCCTTCTCCCGAATCGGTTTGGGCGCGAGCTTTTGTGCGGATACTCAAATCAAAGAGGAGGTTTTCAGCCATTGCTTGAGGGGACACGGAGAGGAAGTCTCCAGCGATGTAGAGACGCAGCGGCGGCGAGCGGGCGTCGGCGATGGCGGAGAAGATCAAGCGCGACGCAAAAATTCGAGGAATGGGCGGATGAAATGTTGCTCATTTGGTGCCTACAACCGCCCTCTTGGTGAGATCTTTCCTATAGTTCTTTTAGTCTTGAAATGTTGCTCATTATTGTGTCTTTGGTGGTTGTGGAAATTAATTTTAGATCTTGAAATGTTGCTCATTATTGTGTGCTGGTGGCTATGGGAAATTGATTTTGGGTACTGAAATGTTGCTCATTATTGTGTGTTGGTGGCTGTGGGAAATTGATTTTGGGTACTGAAATGTTGCTCATTATTGTGTGTTGGTGGCTGTGGGAAATTGATTTTGGGTACTGAAATATTGCTCATTATTGTGTGCTGGTGGCTGTGGGAAATTGATTTTGGGTACTGAAATGATGACAACTTTTTACACACCATGTTATGTTAAGTTGTAATGCATCATTGATTTGCCAAAAATATCATTGAGATGCATACTTAGTTCTACACACTTAGATTACATTAGCATCATGTTGAAGTTGTTCTAATCTGCCAAAAAAGTTTACATCAAAACATCAAAACATATGCAAAATGTTTTGTTATGCAAACTGATCCCATATCCTTGACTCCAGCTTCACTCTTCTTCAACTTCATCGAGTTAATTCCTAGGTTCTTCTTGAGCACCTCCACCACATCCTTGATCAAACTCTAGCGGATGAAGTAGACATTCTTTCCTAATTGTTTTGACACATACTGGTGAGGGGTAATGTATGCGCCCTTATCATTGCATCTTTTCCCAAATGAGGAAGTTTATACCGATTCTGTCCCCTAACCACCAGTACCTCTACCATAACACTTTGTAGAGTTAGGAAAACATTATTCAGCTTGTTGGTTGTTAGCTCCTCATATGATCTCTCCACAGCTTTCACTAAATCTACCACTGTGTGACATACTTTTTGATATTGCAGTGCTTGAATTGCAGCAAACCAACCCAAATCAAGCACATTAAGGTCTGGTGAATTGGGTGGTTGCTGTACAAGTGTAAATGTGAGACCTCCATCAATGGATGCCTCTCTAAATAAGGGGTCATTATCTTTGATATGGGGTCTTGCATTATCTTGTTGTATTCTTACATGTTGCCCACATTCAGCCGGCCACTTCTCTTTTATTGCAGGGATAATCTGCAATAAGAGAGTAGGCATAAACATACATAAACAAGCGATTTCTCATTAAATGAAAATGTTAAGCGAATTTGCTTACATGATAAGTTCGAGATCATGACAATCATATTGACTAGCTAATGAAACACCTAAACACATTGAGTGACACAAATCACAAAATTCACCCTCATCTACCCATACCTTGTTGATAATGCAATCTCTTATAACATCTACGGTTATGGACTCAATTGCTTTGGTCTCCATTGTTCGGATGGTCTATTCTTGCTTGATCTTTTGGTGGTTCCTCGTATGTGAATGGAAAGATGCTATTTTCCCATCAAACAAAACAGTTCCATCTGCACCAAATATTGGTCTACAAACAAGACACATAAACATCACCTTTGTGATGAATTTCTTACTCTTGCATGATCGTGTGGGTCGATCTCATCGGGAGTTAGATAGTACCTTTGCATCCCTTTTGTCATATAAAACCACTTCTCATCAATATGCTTTGTATTATGCATACTCTTAAACTTCAATGTGTTCATCAAAGTGTCTAGTTCTAGTGCTTCAAGAGAATTGTACCCTTAGCATCTTGTTAGCATCTGTCAAATCCGGACGAAGAGGGCTGGTGTGTGTTCTGATCAGTCCACCTTTTACCCATTTTCCCACAGTTGATTGGCTGCACTTTACACCAAATGCTAAGCTTCGTTGTGTTGTTCTTCGATGCAGATCCAAGCTTTTGATGAGCTCTAGATCAATATGAACTCTTTTGGCACGCTTGTTTTTCTTTCCATTCTTCAATGCTATCACTTCACCTTGTTGTTTTTGTTTCATTGCTGCAGCCCAAATCCGAGAGATGGTCCTCTTCGAAGAATTGAAGAAGATGACAGCTTCTTCCCTTTTGCCCTTGGCCATTTTTTGTTAATCTTGCTTTCAAGGAGGAATTGGACAACATGATTTTCTCTTCCTCTCGAAAACTCCTTTCTTCTCACCATTTTGGAAGCATTTATGGATGTAATTAATGTGCAGATGAAATGAGATGTTAAACACACATATTTATTCCTTTTTGTAATGGATATTACCGGGAAAATTTGAAAATTTCAGTTGTAAATTTAGTGTTTGAAATTTTCAGTTTGTAAACAAGTTTCCTGTTTGAAAACGAGTTTACTGTTTGAAAATTTAGTGATGTTGACTCTTTGTTAATTAATTCACTAAATATGCTTTCCTTGTTAAATAAAGCATTTCTTAATTTGCGTGTAATAAAGTTGGGTGCCAACTCTAAAAATTCGGAGGGAGTATATATTAAGGCACTTTTCGATGTCTCAAAAACTATTTTTTGTTGTAGTGGCAAGGGCGGAGGGACGACAATGGATCCCCAGGAATTTTGGGAAAAAGGTTAGGGATATTTTATTAATATCACAATATTAATTCTAATTTAAAAATAAAAAGTATAGATATAATTGCAAATGAATATGTAATGTATATAGGTGGTTTTAGTGAGGAAGAAGGACTCCAAAATAGGGTCAGTAGTTCCTTTGTTTATATTGGTTCAAGTGTTACAGATTGGTTACCAATTGATAACTAATGCAAATTTGTTATAGGTTTGGACAATTGTTTAATGTTAGAAGTTGGTGATGGAATATTGATGTGATCAACTGGATTCAAATTAGGTGTGATATGTGATAGCACTGCTATGGTTTTGATTTAATAGTTTTAGAAAAGTTAATTACACTTCAAGGCGACTACTGGTTCCAAATTTTGCGTAGGTAATTATAACATAACCATCATTTTTGAATCGCTAAAGAGTTAAGGATGAAGAAATTTCACTAGTTACAGTAGCAAATTTGAGTTACAGTAGCTTCTTGAAAACTATTTGTTTCAATATAATGAATTGAAAATCACATAATATTATCTTAAGCAAATTTCAACTTCATAATTTAAAAAATTCATAGTTTCTTAGGTAAATGGAACACTGTTTTAAAAAGTATCTCATCTTGTGGATGTGCCCTCTTGGTCAGTTAATGGTCTTATACATGTCCAACCTCAAGCGTCGTCAAAAGAAAAGAGTTGATTTATAAAATCTTCAAGTAATCCAGGATTTTTGTGGACTTGCCCTTCGTCAATTAATGGTCATATACATATATTACTTAAGGAATTAAAGAAATTAATTATTAATTATTTTAAACAGCCAGAATGTTATAAATAATTAATGGACATGCGATATCTTAAATAGGAGGATTCGTAAGTCTAATTAAGTACAACTCCGACTCAACTTGTAAATAAGTATTTATTCTCTAGTACAATGAATAAATATTTATGAATTAATTTATGATATGGGTTGAATATAAGATACTTAATTCATTTTAGACTCATCTTTATTCCTTATATTTGATCCATGGGCTGACCCATCAAGGCCTTTTATTGTGTAATTTTCGATCACCCCTATAGGAATCCCATTGGGATTATGTTTTGATTAACATATTATTTATTTAATGTCTCCTAAGTCTAGATAGATATTATTTGATATTATTAGATATCAAGAGATAATTATTCTAGAAATGAATTATCTTCAGGGAAAAAGATAATTATTGTATTTATTAGAAGTGCCAGAATCTTATCCCATTAGGATTATAGGAAAATCACTATAAATACAAGGTATGAGATATCAAATCATCTCTCGAGTATTGTGATTTTCGAAATCACTATTCACCAACATAGGGAGACGAAAATTTTCAGTGTTCTTCATAGATTACTCTCACTCAATATTAGAGATCAAGCATTCGGGTCATAATCCAGAAGATTAAATTTGAGTCTTCCATTGATCTATTGTACTTGAAATTCGTAGATAAACACTAGAAAACTCCTATATGTTACAATTAATTATATATGAGCATGCTAAAAATATAATCAATGTATGGTGAATTAAATATCTAATATAGATCATTGGGAGCAGAGTAAATGATGATGTACAAAGTGCTGAAGCCATCGATTTATTAGAAGCTATGAATGATATGAGTTTGACTTTGTGTTACATTTTAAGAGGCAATTATTGGAAATCACACATGAACTATCTCAAGATCTACAAAAGAAGGACCGAGATATTATTAATGTTATGAATCTTGTTAAGGTAGTAAAAACACATATGCAACCAGTGAGAGTTAATGGTTGGGAGGTTTTGCTAAATGATGTTTCTCAATTTTGTAGAAAAAATGAGATAATTATGTCTGATATGAAAGATGAATATAGCAAGAGGATGAAGAAAACATAGAACTCAGGAAATGACAAATCTCTACCATTATTTAGTTGAGCTATGTTGTTATGTGATTAACATGAAACTTCTAGAGTTCAGTTGGCATTTCGATGTAGTCAACACATAATTATTATTAAGCACGACGTGCTTCGATTCTAGAGATTCATTATCTGCATTTGATGTTAGAAACTACTTTGCCTTGCAAAGTTTTATCCATATCATTTTTCTGAAGTAGTTTTGTATGAACTCCAAAGTCAACTTGAGAACTTTATTTCGATGTACGCTTAGATGCAAAGTTCTCAAAAGTATCAGGGACTGGAGGTCTTACTCAGAAGATGGTTTCTACAAAAAGACATGAAGTTTTTCCGTTGATTTATTTGTTAATTAAGTTATCCTTGATTCTATCAGTTGCCACTACTATCCATTCTCAATGTGTTGCCTATAATATGTCCTTCTTCTCTGTCCAATGTCTAGCCAATGATCACCTTCATCTTGCCACAGACTATCTTTGTAAAACTTGAGTTCCACGCATCTGGATAGATCATGTCGTCACCATGAAGTAGCTTTTACTTTGTGTCTTCATTGTGCCCAAGCTGAAAACAATGGCTCCATCTTGACCGTGGGTGCAAGTATATATCAACTCTTCATCTTTCACCAAAACCAATTTCATCATGCCTCGATTCAACCTTGTTGTGCCTGTCTTAATAATGTATTCTTCCAGACACAATAAGACTCGATCTAGCCCCAGGGCCGTCCCTCAGGGCAGACGAGCATGGGCGATCGTCCAGAGCCCATCATTTTAGAAGGGTTAAAATTTTATATATCCTTTTATATTAATATAAATATTCATTCAAAAAATAAAATATTCAATGTCTCAAAATTTTGTTATAAACTTTTGGGCCCAAATTTTGTAAAAAAAAAAATATTTCTTTTATAAATGATATATTGTGCATCTTTTTAGCTATATTCAATTATATCTCCATGGCGGAAAAATGGTCCATTTTTGTTGTTTCGCACAGGGCCCATTATTTGTCAGGAACGACCCTGTCTGGACCTAAAACAAAGCACCAAAAGAAGAGCAAAACTTTGGCTCATCGATGATGTCGGCCTCGTTCTTGATGGCGGCGATATTGGCATTTGCGTTGGTGGATTTGACGACGAAGAGCGATCTCGTTATGGTGTCGAATGTCGATAGAGAGATTGACAATGTTGAATGATCCTGATCCGATCATGTGGTCTTTGAGCCACTAACAACATTGGCATTTACTTGTCATGTCTTCTAAATAACTCAACTCTTGGGATTGTTTAAGCTCACATTCCATAGCTATCAATAGAAGGAGAAATGGAAATGGGAGAAATTAAAAGGTTCCCCGTCTCTGCAAAATCAAACATTCAGTTTGGATTTT
The DNA here is from genome assembly GCA_036937905.1 of Salvia rosmarinus. Classification (NCBI taxonomy): domain Eukaryota; kingdom Viridiplantae; phylum Streptophyta; class Magnoliopsida; order Lamiales; family Lamiaceae; genus Salvia; species Salvia rosmarinus. Next base: position 15,900,631 of record CM072815.1, read on the forward strand.
CCAAACATCTAGTTTTCAATGGCCATGGCTCTAAGGTTTCGGGGATAAATTTTTGGAGAAAGAAATAATCTAGCATGGGTTAGGCGAAGAAAAACAAATGGACATCATACAAAGAAAAAATATTAGCGATGATATCTGGAAATGCGAAATTCTAGGGAAACAAACTGAAATTCGAAAAATAGGGCAAAATGGTGTTGGGGAACATTTGTCGGAAATGAGGGAGAAAAAGAAAAATGATCCAAGAGAAGGGTAGTTATTGCAGAAATAGTGAAAGTGTTTTGAAGGAGAAGGGCAAACCTATTTATATGATTTTGAGAAGAAAACGCTACGATCAACACGTGTATGGCTCAGATCAAGAAACCCAACGGGTATTTGAATGGAAGACCCAATTAAGAAGTGTAGGTCATGCAATGGGACTCTCTCACTAAATGCGAATGATGTCACCGTGCTAGTTCCAAGAAGATGGATGACAACTAATACCATGCAAATTTGGCGAAGCCTGAGTTAGGTAAGGTTATGAACAAAAGAGAATTACTCCAACAAACCTTCTTCATAACAGAAGTCTCCTAGAGTAGTGAGCTAGGGGAAACTAATAAGCAATAATATTGATAGAAGATATCTGGACTAATCATAAGCGATCATGTACTCAAAATTGTACCAAGCCCATGATGGGGCCCCATATAGCCTACTGGGAGGCCTGATAAACGCCCCAAGGCTAAGTTAAAACACCTAATAAAAATCAGATGTCAAATGAGAGACTCAAACTTTATAGAACATATCTGAGAGACAAATCTACCTCAAAGTATTCTCGAGCCAGGCATATGTGTTATTGTGCCGATGAGCCAGCACTCATGAATGCACATAACTGTATCTATCATATAGGATATACCACTACACATGTATTTCTATCAATGGCTTATGTTTGAATATCCTAAAAAACTTGCAGGAAATGTCAGACATTTTTCAACGTATCAACCTAGGTACGAGAAACATGTCCCTCCTTAAATGACTAAAATGCCCTTAGAGCAGAGATAAAAGACAAATATGCCCTCATGCATATCCATGTATACATATCCCACACTTCATTCATGCAGAGTACACTCCTTAATTTTCATCGTTGAAATCTTTCAAACACTTAAACAAATTCTGATTTGAGCATCAGAATCTCTCTCGGATGACCCTTCTAGCTCTTTGTTGCAGACATTTCGACGGTTGTCGAATTGTGGTGAAGCAAGGAGCTCAATAGCACCAAACATCCATCGAAAATGCCTTCTTTTTAGTTGACAAACTAATTCTCCAATCTTAGAGGTGGATTCATGTATAGATGTCCGCATATGCGGACATTGATATTTTTCTTCAGTCAATTTATATGGTGTAAATGATACTTTCTAATTAAAAGGTAAAAAACAAATGACATTTTTCTTTAGAATAAATGACACTTTTGGATGTCTGCAATTCATAGGAATTTTTGTGCTAATCTTATAATTTAGATCTTGTATTCGAACCTACCAAGATAATACTAAAAATAAGAAGCTCTAAATATGGGACGTGCCATGATTCGATGACTTTTGTGGTTCCAAATCTAGTAAAAACTACTATTTTAATGTTTTGAATTGCATGAGGAATAAAGTTTATAAGAAATGAGCAATTAAATATATTCGTTGATAAAAAACAGTGGATAGTTTATATTTGTATTTATTTGATCTCGGCTCTATACATTTATTTATACACACAAACGTATGTATACACAATGTTACATATATTTTCAAAATTTACAATTATCAATCGTTCAGGTGCAGAACATGCGTGCAGTTTACTATACACCCTTTAAAAATATATTTTACATAAAGTTGATATTAATAGAGATATCAATCTGCAACACAAGAAAAAAATCCAAAGCTACACAAGAACCTAAACGACTGTCTATTTTTCTATGCAAACGATATTTAGATATATATCCCACTCATTCTCTATTGCTATCTGGTCCTCACAGTGATCCACCCATCCGATGCTTCAGAATGATCTCCCAATGCATTTTTGGACTGCAACTTGTTGTGTTGCGAACCAAGTTTCATCGAGAAGGGAATTCTCCTCACAAACTCGTCGTCCTCGTCATCAGTGCGGCAATCTGAATCGTAACCTGCAATGTCTAAGACACTAGTCGGGGACAACGCAACATCTCTCATTCTCACGAAGGGGTGGTCGAGCAACATCTCGCTCGACCATCTCCTACGTGGATCCCTGTCCAGGCACTTGGACAGGAAATCCAGACCTTCCGCCGAGAAATTTGTAGGGAAGCCGGGAAGCTTGTGCCCTTGGGAGATCCTGAGCATGGTCGCCACGGGGTTCGAGGCATCCCAGGGCGGTCTACCAGTCGCCATCTCGATGACCGTGCAACCTAGAGACCATATATCCGCAGCGAAATCCAAGTTCCCGTCCCGCAGGACCTCAGGGGCCATCCAGAGAGGAGTTCCTCCTATCCCTTTGCAGGGACAATCCGTCTTCCTCTTAGCGCATCCGAAATCAGTGAGTTTCACAATCCCGGAAGCACCGACGAGAATGTTGTTGCACTTGATGTCGGAATGCACGATGTCGTTGCGGTGGAGGTAGTTGAGGCCCATGAGGATCTGTCTGGTGTACAATCGAATGACCTTCTCTTGGAGCGCGCCTCCGAACTTGTGCATCATGTCCGAGATGCTGCCGCCGCCCATGTACTCGAAGAAAAGGCTGCACTTGGACGTGCCGCCATCCTTCCCCATGCACTTGACGATATATGGAGAGTCGAGGTTGTGGAGGATGTGGGCCTCGTTCTTGAGGGCGGCGAAGCCGGCCTCTGTGGTGGCGGATTTGACGACGAAGAGCGATCCCGTGGTGGTGTCGATGGCGAGATTGACGGTGCCGAATGATCCGGATCCGATGACTTGGCCCTTGAGCCACTCGCAGCATTGCCATTTGCCTCTCATGTCTTCCAAATAACTCATCTCTTGGGATTGTTTGAGCTCGTCTTCCATAGCTATATATCAATATCAATGGAAATGGGAGAAATTAAAAGCTTCCCCGCCTCTGCAAAATCACGTATTCAGTGTGGAGAAGATAAGAATTAGACGATGCCAAGTATGACCGGAAAATTAATTAATTCAAGAGCGGCATCCACAAAATGGAACACCGCTCTCATGAACAAAAGTTGGATTGGAAGCTAAGAAATGATATTTAAGCAATTTATATGTCAGAACAATGAGTCATTGGTGATCCAAGAATATCGGAATTCATGCATGAATAAATAGATCAATGGCTATGTTTATTATTGATGTTTCATCTCTTCCTCACTAATTAAGAAGATTCTTTATGGTATTGTTTCATTTAGTCCATAGGTCTCTCTCTCTATTGTGCGCGTGTAACGCACAATCAATTAATAAATCATCGCTCTTAAATAAAATTACCTATGGGTAGTTGAGAAAGTTACTATGTATTATTGGAGTGGAATTAGTGGGATGTCATACCTTACTTCATATTTAATTATAATTTTGATTTTTATATAATTTGTAAATCTCATAATTCCTGTAATAACTTATGATGTCTTAAATTAAAAATAGTATTATATATAAAAAATAAAATACTAACGGGACTATATATCAACAATGATCACGAAAGATGCTCACGAAATGGTAAGTGATCTTCTATATATAAATATGGCTAAAACTCAAATCAAGCTAATAGCTATATATTCTCTCGAAAATTGTTGTTAACAATCGTCTGAATTTCATTTGATACTTAACACAAACTCGCTAACTATATAAGAAGTGATTATCATGTGGACACTCCTTATAGTGTAAATATGAGGACAAATATCAATCATTGATAAATCAATATGGACGCTTCAGATTCAATGCACAAATTATGACGCAGATGCATAATTACACAATTATATGCAGAAATGTGCATATAACTAATTCAGATTAAAAATAATTGTTATATTTTTAAATCTAATGGACATGATTTATTTTCATTTATTTGTATGTGCAGGCGCGCATGCGTGTCTCATTCTGTATATAAATCTAGATAGAAATATAGTTCGTAAGGTAGTATAAATTATATAATATTCCCCTCGTCCATCTAATTTGGCATGTATTCTTTCGGGTTGTCACATTGAACTTGGTTAATTTCTTATCACTTCAAAATGTGTGGGTCTTACATACTCAATTTTTATTACTTTATACTCTTCTCTTACCTACTTTTTTCCATTTAACAACTTTACATCATTCTCTTAAATAATAGTGTCGAAAGAAAACGAGTCATATTTGGTGGGACGGAGGGACTAATGCAATTAATAGCAATATTTGCAATTTCATGTTGTTCACACATAGGAAACTAGATTTTATTCGATTATGAATAAGGTTGGTCCATTTCAGGAAAGTATGAGTAGAGCTGACATAGGGATACTATTAGTGCTTCTAAATGAAGCTATGGTAATGCCAAATATTTTCCATATACCAATATTTTTATATAAATTTTATGCTTATAATGTTGGAAAAATTGTGTACAAAACAGTACAACTTATCGGGTAGGTTACAATGTAAAAAATATAGAAAGAGATCAAACTATAAAATGAACCTAACGAAACGAAATACATAAATGAACAAAAACGTATTCTAATCGTCAAGTCGGGGAGGCATCTTTCCGTAAGACGAGATACGCCCCGATCGTGCTTTTGATTATGGCGTATCGTCTCCAAAGATAAAACGACGAGCGTCTCAAAGGTGGAAGATCTGGAAACTAACGAGCTCCGACAAACTGGAACGAGGCGATGATAGAGCTTGGACATGAGCTACGTATGCATAGAATGCTTTAGAATGCTTAAATGCGTAGGGTAATAGGTGGCTAATTCAGGGAACACATGTCCTATTTATAGGCGTCGTCCCATCATGAGTAGCCTGCTGGAGTCAACACCCAAATTGATGTAGGGTGTTACGAAGTTATGTCCCCCATTGAGTGTAGATGGCGTTTACTCAACGGTTTCTAGAGACAAAGTGGAAGTTACACCCACGTTTTCTGCAGATCCATCATGTCGGGATATTATCGACAGTTACAACTAATCTGGACAGCGCGTGTGTCCAGGTTCATTGGACGTAGTTGGATGTCGCTTCAAGTGCACAGCTGGCCCAACGGATTGGGCTAATAAGTTGGGCCTCGGACCAATTCCACATTTGGGCTCGATAAATCGATGATCCAAAAGGTAAGGACAATGTGCCCGAACCAAGCCCACGAACAGGCCTAAAGACCACCCAAAGAATAGTTGTCAGGATCCAAGTAAACGGACCACGGAGCCGGGAACTAGCACTTGACGACGGGCGCAAGCGAACGGCGGTGCACACGTGGGCTTTTCAGTCCATTACATGTGCACATAATTACACTAAGTGTTCAATGAACCAGTTATATAGACAATTAATGAATGTACATTAATCAATATGGGATAATTATTTAATAATGTTTATCCACTTAATCACATAACTTCATATTTAAACAACCAACTTTATTTTACTATTTCTCACTCACCAAAAATCGGGTTTGAGAATATGAATAAATCACGATCATCTATTCAAAACGTAGATTTATCTTGTGTCATTTAATTTAACAAAATTAAATGTTACGTCACTCAAAATCTTGATCAAAATAGCTTCCTGACAACTTGACCACACACATACATATCATATATATATATAGGGAGTGGATCAAATGAGAACCATATATTTTTTGCGAACTCTGCGAATCATGCATAAGACGTTGAAGATGATGCACAAAACGGTATAAAGTTATGCATAACGAAACTTTCTACAATTATTTTGTTGTGCAACATTTTTAAAAGTTTTCGTTATGCACAACTTTATACTGTTTTGTGCATTATATTCAACGTCTTATGCATGGTTCTCAAGTTCTAAAAAAAGATGAGTTCTCACTGGATCCAACCCCTATATATATATATATATAGGATGGATCAAATAGTACCCGGGCCTGAGATAGTATGTAGTACTCAATCTCATCCACTCATCTCATAGATCCTATGGTTCAGAATTTTTGGACTTTTTAAGCATAATTTCGATGATTTTCGCTTCATTAAGGGTAGATTAGTAATTTGATTTGTTATGTGATTGCGAAAAACAAACAATGCATTTAGTTGAACTGGATAATGCATTCAAATGAACAAAAATACATGCGATTGAACACAATAATGCATGTGAATGGCTTAAGCTCGCGCTCGAGGTGTCTTGCTGGTGCGCCGTGGCGTCGGCGCTGCTCGCCGTTCGCGCGTCCGTTGGCCCGTATTTTTACGTTTTGTTAAATGCATGAATATGTTTTGTTAAATGCAATGTCTAAGTGCAAGTCCGACTCAACTTCGGTAATAAAGGGTAAGTCGGCATTCTTTCTCTAGTGGCATGATCGAATGTTTATAAATTAATTTATGTTCTGGTGAACATAAGATAATTAATTTATTTGAGGCCCATCTTTATTCCTTGCATTTGATCCTGGCTGGCCCATCCAGCCCGTAGCACTAAGGAAATCGACGCCCATAGCTCTCAAAGGAAAGATTTTATTCTCTTTATCCTATAAGGATATTATTATATTTATGGGATATGCATAAATCCTTTCCTTGTGGGATTATGGTAATGCATTATAAATATAAGGTAAGAGATAAAGTCTAGGTTAATGCTTAGAATAGAGAGCATAATTTTAGTCCATCATCATTGTGATATTCTCAAAATTGTGAGAGCTTGGGTGATTTTCGGTGCATTCTCCATAGATCGTCCTCACTCGACGTTGGAGATTGGGTAACCGGGATACTGATCCAGAAGGTCAAAGCACGAGTCTCGATCCATTCATCCCGATCCACCTCGACAGATTCAAAGGTAAACACGAGAAAACCCTACGTGTTGCAATTAATTATATAGACGCATGCTAGGTATATAATCAATGTATGGTGAATAAAATATCCAAGATAGATCCCGGGCGAGGCTAAACCTAGTTTTCCTTCAATTGGTATCGAGCACGGGATCGATATCGCTCGCTGGATTAATTCACGTTTGATTATTACGTGCGCTTAATTAATTGTTGGATCCGCTGTTCGTCGTGGCTCGTTTTGTTTTTGTTGATTTGTTTTTCACCACGAAAATCCGTGGTTAGATTAGATTTTTCCGTAAATCTTATCCGTAAAGAAAACGAAGCAAGCACGAAGAACGAGACGACGATGGCTCGCCAGAGAAACCGGACGCACGGCGCGAGGTGTGCGGGTGACGGCACGTCGTGCATGCTCGGTGCTCGCAGAGCACCGCCGGCGCCATGAGCGTTTTCGGCGAGAGGCAGCAGTGCGGTCGGGCAAAGGCGGCGGGTACACGGATCGGCGGGCGAGGCGGTGCGGGTGCGGATACCTCGGCACCGTTCGGCCGATCCAAGACGCTCGCGGCGCTTCGTCGCGATCGTGGGGCCGCCGCGTCCGCAAGGGATGCGCGCATCGTCGCGCGAATTTGCGGGCGCGAGGGCGATGGGGCGTGCATTTGTCGCGATAGATCCCCGCGCCACGCGAGCACGCTCGCGACGCGAGGACAGGCGCGGGCACGCGACGTCAAGCACGTTTTTCGGCGATTGGCGCCAAAGATCGGGCAGGCGCGCGACGGAAACCTCAACGCGTCTCGGCGAGCACGAGGCGACGCGAGGCGCGAATAACGCGCGAGGCCTCGGCGGCGCTCGGCGGCTCGGCACAGACGCGCGCGAGGAACCTCAAAAGCGCGGCGTGCTCGGCGGCACTGGCGACGCAGGCGCTTTTTTGCGCAGGTTCGGCTGCGCTTCGGCGACGCGGCACGGCTCATCTCGGCGGGCTCGGCGGCGTGGCGCGGCACCTCGGCGGTGACTCCTCGGCGGGGTGCGGACACAGGGCTACTGGCGGCGCGAACGGGCGGCGAATGTGTCTTGGCGGCGCATGGGTGTGCCCAGCTGCTGCCCAGCCCATCTTGGGCCGACCCGACCCCGCCCGCACCGTTTTCCACCCGATTCCGATTTTAGGCCCGATCCGGCCCGCTCCACCGATCCGCCCAAATCCAGCTGACGAATCCGGTCCGTGCCCGTGCACGTGAGGCCCGTTCGATGTTTAATTGTACTTTGCAATTCTATGTAATAGATTAGGCAAGAAAGTGTGTGTTCCACGAGTGGGCCCACGATGAACGCTTTTATTTTATTTTTATCGCTCATTGCATGTCGTGGATGTTTAAATTATGCAGATAGCATGCTATGTATGTTTAAATTACGTTGACAAACCATTAAGTGTTTTACGATTTAAGTGCGCATAGTAAGCATGCTAGGTTTATCGCGTTTATCAAGCATATTTTAGAATTTCATGAGCATGTTTTACATGTCGAGTTCTACGCAGACAAGCATGCTAGGATTACGTGATCTGCATGGACAAACCTTTTGAACAAAAAGACTAAGAAGCAACCCGACATATTAATTTTCCAAATTAAAATGTCAAGACCTCCACCTTTTGATCTCTAAACAAAGTGATACGCGATCGTGAGTAAACGCCCACACGCGTGGCTTGCTTGCACCGCTTATCATAAGTTTGTTAGATGGGATTTCTAAATAAAACATTTTAAATCTATTGAGAAGTGGGAGTTTCATGTGTAAGGTCCACACGCGTGGCTTGCATGTGCGATTTTCATAAGTTCTCTAGAGATAGATATAAAATGAGATAACAAAAGAATTTGAATTGGAAGCAGTATGGTCCGAGTGAGTATGCCAATTCTAAGAATTCATTTTCTGTTGTTAAAATTGTGGTCATTGCTTAGACATCACCTCAAGTACAACTTCCCGCCAAGTCCTTCTTGCGATAGTGATGTGGTCAGTAAGGTCCAATCGTTAATTTCATTTGTCATAAGGATAAGTTGACATGGATTGAAATTAAACGACTAAAAGGTATATTTTAGTCCGGTCGGGGGTTCATGTGTAAACGCCCACACGCGTGGCTTGCATGTGGATTCCTTGGCGATTGAAGGTTTCAATTAATATTGTTTTATCAAAAGGTTACAATATTATTGTTACGAATTATTTGCGATCGATGCTTATGTGTTTTCATTATCGCTTTGGATATGTCTCTTACACCGATTATCAATATGCTCGCACAAAACCGTTATCGGTCCAAATTTTATCGAGTGGAAACGAAACATGGAATATGTTCTTATCATTGAAGAACACATGTTTGTTCTCACTACTCTAAACCCGATGCCCCATCGACGATCGACTAATGAGCGGCGAGAGTCAGCGAGACTTTGGAATAAGTCAAACAATATGGCTAAATGCTATATGATGACTACTATGTCCAAAGGCTTGCAGTGCAAACATCGATCGATGGTAGACGCGACCGATATTTGGTCAAGTCTCGAGTAAGTTTGGGCGATCGGATCGGACGATCCGCCCACACAATGAGAGAAATCTTGGCG